>CM038792.1:220627758-220686477 GCA_021764765.1 Vicia sativa
GTTTGTGAACATGGGTGTAAAATCGTTTTCAGCTTTACTTGTGTTGATTTTAAGTTTCAAACAAGTTCCATATTGATATTAAAACATGTTAGACACCAAATTACTCAAGGTTTTCACAAGTTTTCAAAAATGCAAGATTTCTCCAATTACACTATGTTTCTTGAATTTTAAGAAGAAAGAGAAGCATGTTCTTGCATGGCTTTGGTGTGGTTTGAAATTGCAAACAAGACCTCTATTTATAGGTCCAAGTTCTGAATAAAGTGAGAAAGTTTGGTCTTTGTATTTACAACTTGCCTTAGAGGCAAGGAAGTCATTTTAAATGCAAAAAGCTTCCTTTAACCATGGTTAATTTCAAATTTGATCTTATCCATCATAATTACATCTAACTAATTTTTATCAGCTCTAGCTTATCTTTGCAAAGTGGCATGTGTTCTAGAAGAAGAAAATGCAAAATGACCTATAATTTTGAAAGTTTGTTCTTGAAAATTATGGATTTTGGAGCTCTATGTTTCAAAATCAAAAGTAAAGAAACTCCATGGATTTGAGAGTTCTTGGACATTTTGGAAAGCTTGTTTCAGGGCTAAAACTTTCATTTTGAGTTTTTCAATTCAAAGTGGAACTATGTGAAAAATGCCATGAAGTTTGGAAAAAGTATGAAATTTTAACACTTGAAAAATTTTCTAAGTGTTGAAAATTTTGACTTTTATTGACTTTTCAAATTTCTTGATTTTTATGATCATGATGGATCATTTGAAGTATTTTATGATTGAAAAAGTTTGTTTTTGAAAAAGTTGACCAAAGTCAAAGTTTGACTTTTGGTCTTGAGATAAATTTCATCGGATGATCCGGTTGGTGATGAATTACGTGAACTTCGTGATGTTTGAATCGAGAAATTAGGTCAACATGTTGTATTTAGGATATGAAGATCAATCTCTAATAAAAAGTCATTCATTGATCAGAAAATCGAGATTGCTCATGCTCGATGAAAACCACTAATTGGTGGGTCCACGATAGATCAATGAGAAAGTTTGATATCGAAGATCGAGTTGATGATTTGATCAAGATAGATCAAATGAGGTGAGTAAAACTCAAACCCTAATTGCTTGCCTCTTGAATCGGATGAAAATTTGATGAAACTCTAATTTTGACACAGTGAAATCCACACGATTAATTACATTACGGATTGTTAAAGATGAAATAATGAAAATGAGGTGGTATATTAGGTCAAAATTTGGGGTATGACATGAGGCCGTGTTGATTCTACGAGTTGTTTTTTTTGCGTTTCTAGGGCTTTTCAACACGGGCGTGTTGATTCACATGGGGGCCATGTTGATGCATCTGTAGCCTCAAAATTACGATTTTTCACTTCTTTTGGAACGATTATGTTCCAATTTTCCGATTCGGTAAATTCGACGACGGGTAAGTTACTCGAATTCAGCGAAAATTAATGTGCTAGCTAAGTTTGATGTGTAGAGCGTAGTGGTGAGGTTATTTTTGGAATTACGAGTTTTTACGAGATGACCGAAATAGGTCAACTTACGGTTAAATTGAATCGGATTGCGTTTTGGTGGATTTAAGGCACATATGGACAATCCGATTTCGATGTTGGCGATTATGATTAATGCGGTTATTAGGAGCGGCTTTCGCGATGATTATAGGTGTTTGACTATTTTTCGTTTTGGAATTTGGTGATTGAATTGGTTATGATGTGGTGTAAATAAACATAATCTTTATGACGGTGTATTTATTAATGAATACTTGATTTATATGCAATGCGATGATATATGTCTTTGTACATGATGATGTGATGATTATATTGATGTTGTTAATAAATGCTTCGATTTGTGAATACATGATTTTTGATGATGATGAATTATTACGTGATGTTTTGCATAATGCAATTATGATCGATGATATATATTTATCTTGATGTGGATAAATTATGGTGATGTGGGCTTTATGCCAATTTGATGGCGATGATGGTATTTTTGTGTCGTGTGGTTTTATTGTTGAGTCACATACATTGCATTGGCGACGATGGGCTTTTATGTAGCGGCGAGATTTTATCTTGACGACGAGGCATTTATGCCAATGACGAAGCTTTATGCCAAGTGTTCCTAATTATAGACAAAGAGCGGGTACCACATGCATAACATAGTGTCTCATGGAGGTCGGTTATGTTTATGTTTGAGTTGTTTGGCATTGGGTTTTAATTGATGAATGATGTTGAATTGCGATGATATATGATGCTTTGTTTGGTGATGATCTTTATGATGAATATGGAATGAATATGAATTGATAATTTCATGATAACTATCGATGAATATAAATGATGAGTTTTGCAATGATTTAACTTGATGAAATGCTTAATGCAAATAGGATGTGATGATGTTTGTGATGATGGGCTTTATGCCAAAAACGATGGGCTTTAGCCATTTGTGATGATTTCATCTATGTTATTAGCATTGTTTGGTGTTGTTGCTTGATGTTGTTGTTTATAATTATGGGTTGTTGTGACAAGTTCGTTATTAATGTTTATGTGTTGTTGTGATGATTTATGCCGATGAGATTATGGCGGTCAAGTGTTGATCATACACATAAGAATGGCGATCAAAGTAGGTGAGATTTAGATATGTGTTGGAATGCACTTACTAATCTATATAGTTTATATTCAAATATATATATATATATATATATATATATATATATATATATATTTATCATGCCTTTAATTATATGTTTTGGGTATCTCACGCTTTACTTGTTTACGTTAACTTTATATTAGTAACGTGAGGTTATGAAACCGGAGTTTATAGCATTATTAGTCGAGTCGGTGTCGCTACGTCACATGCTTTTCGGGGGAATATTTATGTTGTCATTGTTGTTGTTCTTTTGTTGTTTTCCTTTTGTAAAGAGGAATCATACTTTATGAAAACATGAGCATTAAAAGTTTAATTAAAGAGATGTTTTGGTTTTATGAATCAATTTATGATTCTGACGATGCTATGTATCAAGATTTATACTTTAAAATAAAGCTGTTCAAAGTGAATTTGGTTTTGATGGTGTGGCCTAAGTATTTAATTTATAAATTTTAATTTACTCGATTTTATATATTAAACCTTGGGTAATATTGAGGGTGTTACATTAGTGGTATGGAGGGTGGGTCATCGGCCGAGGTTGTTAATGTGTTTAACATTGTATCGACATGTGTGTGAAACAACATCGGTACTTTATTTCTAATTGTTTGTATGCGAGAGATGAGTTTGAAACAAGTGGGGAGAAGTTTACTTCTTGGTGGCTTGTGGCTTAGGATGGAGCCTCAGCGATTATTGCAACCGGTAACTTGAAGTGTAAGTTTGAAAAGCAGCTGTTGTAGTTTGGTAAAGATGGTTTATGTCACCATCATGATTGTCGTATTCTATTGAAAAATTGAGGCTGATCACTCTTAATCTCTTGTCAATGAGTCGGGAATTGTGTTGGTTGGGATGGACTTGTCTTGCCTTAATAAGTGTATGAAGCGATAACTGGGTGGTGCATGGTTACTTGAGTTTAAGTAATTTGGTTTGATGAGAAATAAGATTTTGGAAGAGCTTTCTTGTTGTGATTTTCAGGAGCATATTGTGAAGATGTGAGTGAATTACATGATGGTCGAAGTGAAGTTTTGATGGATTTAGTTTACGGAACTAGTTGTGATTCCGAAGTATCCTTAAAGGATGTTTGTTTTGAGTTAGAGTTGAAAAGTCAACTTGAAATTGGTTTAAGCGAGTTTGATTATTGAGGCGGACCGTGTGGAGTCTTGCCGGTTGTGTTGAGAAGAACAAAGGTTGCCCAGTTATTGTCGTTTGCGGTAAAGAGCGAAGTGGATGTTAAGGACAATATCTACTTTGAGGATTAATATTTGGATGAACAATCATTTGGAGTTTATGTGTTTAGTGAGATCGATGTGATCTGGCGGTCTCGGTTAGTGTGAGGTTGAAGATGTTTTAGACAATGCTTCTCAAGATAGTGTATGGTCTGGCGGTATTCGTGAGCGTCATTAGTGTGACTAATCGTCGGATGATTTGAATCTTCGAGGCGGTACTCTAATGAGTGGCATAAGAGTTATTCGTGTTCATGGATATTATCGGTTCACATCAAGTTAAGGGATCGTAGCAAGCATCCGAGTTTTTGGTTATCATTAGTGAAGTTAGATTATGCATGTCAGTATTCTAAAGAAGGAGTTTTGGTATTGGGCGTGAGTGTCTTAAGTAGCGACTTAGGCGGTGATATTATGGATAGCTCATGAAGATTTATTTTGTATCTTGTAGGAGACCTCAAGAGGTATTTAATAGCTTAGAAGTTCCTTTGTTACGGATGGTTAGCTTTGTGAGTCGATGGAAGATCTTTTATAAGTTGGCATTGATCATGAGTACTTTGAATCACGACATGGTTGAGTCACTATTTGGACTTCGATTTTGGTCTTGTTTTGTCTTGGAGAACCTTGTGCGGCGTATTGTGATATTTCATTTTGGACTTAAGATGTATTTCGACGTAGAGTTGGAAAGTGTATTGCTACCTTGGAGCGATTTGATTTCCATAGGAAGATGGTGGGACACGTGAGTTAGAGTTTGATCGGTTGTGCTCATTAAAATCTTATAGGTGCGAGATGTTAACGAGAAGATTGGAATTGTTAAAGACAATTCAAGTTTAATCGATCCATAAAGACGGTCTGAGTTTAGTATGTATTGTTATTACGATTTGGGTTTGTTATTTTTGAAGAATATGCATGTTTGTTTTGAGACACTTGTTGAAATTAAGTCGAAGTTTATCAAGTTGTTCACTACTAACATATGGATTTAGTCGGATACTAATAATAGTGCGGTGGATTATTAGTTCGACTAAGATAAGTCTTGATGAGGAATTTTGTGGCGGTTTGGTATACAGGCCTTAAGATGATTGATGTGTTATAAAAGGAAGTGTTCTATTTGGGATTGAAGTCGGCATAGCGGTGTTCTTGTTGGGTTCCATAGAAATTGATGTTATGGTTCTAAGTCCAACCCGTTTTGTAATTCGATAGTATGAGGGCGGCGTTGGGTAGAGTTCTTGAGAGTGTTTTGGTTTAAATTACCACTTGGGACAACGAAAAGTTATGAAAGGTGTTTGAATAAGAAGCTATGTATTGATTGTTGCTGACGGTGCGAGGATGGCGATTACTTAATACAATTTTGGGAATTGAATCGGTATGAGGAAGACTTATTGAAGTCAAGCGTATCGTCAGTTTCACAAGTGAATATTTGGAGAATATTTGAAAAGGTCAAACTATGTGGGTGTATTTTAGAGAATCAATGGACGATGATCAATCGAGAATGAAAAGTGATTGTTCGAGTTGATGAGGGCGATGTTATGAGGTGTCACGATGGGTGTCACGCTTTGAGCGTGTCCATTCAGGTAATTGTGAAGTTGATTAACCGAGTTGTTTCTGATGGCATCTGCGTGGAGTGACGCAACATGGTTTAGATATCGAGCATTGAATTTTTAGCGGTATCTTGGGATTCTTGGTTGGGATAGCGAGTTATAATCAAGTAAATGCAATATAAGCCCTAGAATGAGTGGTGTATCCTTGATTCATATGTTTGTGTAACTTGTTATTGATTGAGGGTTATCGTTGGTAATCTACAAGGAGGATGTGACCTTGTGATTTTGGAATGAAAGCGATAACTGCAAGTGATTCTTGAGTTCATGCTTATGTGAATGAAGGCATCTTTTCGTGTTTGCGTATGCAGCGTGGTACTATCCTATTCGATTGTTTGAGTTTTGGTTTGTATAACCATTTTGTTGTTTCGTTTTAGCGATGGTGTGGGTGTTGTGTCATTAGGACTTTATGTTTCCTATCTTTGGTGACTCGTTTACGAGGTGTCGGTTCAGGTGTGTGACTAATTCCATGGTTGAGGCGTTAGGATGGTCGATCTTGTTTGTTTAGTTCTCGGCGAACGGGTTATTATGCGACTTGTTTAGTTGTTGGGTGTTAGTTGGTTGTCGAGTGCATTGTATGGGCTTTGCATCTCGGCATGGTTGATCTTAATGAGACGATCACGATTAGGGATATTTCCTTGTTTTGGAGTATTTTATATATTTGTTGTTTAGTTGTGCGAGGATTAAGTGGACAAATCGTAGGCATGTTCCGTTGTTCGTTTTGTCGAAGTTTAGGAAGAAAAGTTTATAAGTGGGGGAGGTTATAGCATACTGTTTTAATTAATATTATATTATATTAATATTTTCGAGTTACCGATCGATATTTATTTTGCGACGAGAATAAATATATTAATCGATATATATGATAATATATTTGGCGACGTTTGATTACATCCGATTTTATCTCGTTCGGTTGCGGTAAAATATTATTCGGATCCGATATTTAATTTCCGGAATTATTTGAGCAATTGAATTAATAATATTAGTAAGTTAGGGGTGTCGGGAGCAATTGTTGAGGATTGGGTTTCACCCTTGGCTTACTAGTAGAAATCTGCTTATAAACCATTTCTCCTCATTTCCTTCCATTCAAAATACCAAAACCAAACATGAAACTTGGAAGCTAGTAAGAAAACAAGTTATAAAACCATTTTCTTTTCCTTTTCTTCCCATTTGGAAAACAAGCCAAACTTGGTCTTAGAGAGAAAAGAGGGTTTGGAAAGAAGAAGAAGAAGAAAAGAGTGCAAGAGAGGAAGCTTGAGGTTGGAGTTGTGGAATCATCTTGGATCATCCATCTTTAGAGGTAGGGTTTGATTCTCCATCTCATATTGTTAGGCTTTGATAGTTATATTTTGGATTTGGGGAAAATTTGATAGGTTGATTTATGAGTTTTGTGTTTTGATTGTTTGATTGAAATAGATTAGAAAAGTTGAATTAGGTGTAGGGATTATGAGGTTTGATGAATTAGAATCAATGGGAATGGTAAAAGTGAAGTTGGGAATGGTAAAAATGGAGTTTTCATGCGGGTTCAACACGGGCCGTGTTGATTCACCTGATGCCGTGTTGATTCACACAGTGCCCGTGTTGATCTCTTAATAGGAAGAATTGATGCTAGGTCCCTCGACACGGGCCGTGTTGATTCTACAGTGCCGTGTTGATTCTCTGAGTTTGGTTTTTGCGTTTCTAGGGCTTTTCAACACGGGCGTGTTGATTCACCTGAGGGCCGTGTTGATGCATCTGTAGCCTCCAAATTCTGATTTTTCACACTTCTTTTGGAACCGATTATGTTCGATTTTAGATTCGATAAATTCGACGGCCAGTAAGTTTTCCGAATTCAACGAAAATTGACGTGCTAGCTAAGTTCGGCGTGTAGAGCGTAGTGGTGAGGTTAGTTTTGGAAATTACGAGTTTTATGAGATGACCCAAAATAGTCCAACTTACGGTTAAATTGAATCGGATTGCGTTTTAGTGGATTTAAGGCGCGTATGGACAATCCGATTTGATATTGACGATTATGATTAATGCGGTTATTAGGAATGGCTTTTGACCATTATAGGTGTTTGACTATTTTTCCGTTTTTGGAATTCGGTGAGTGAATTGGTTATGATGTGGTGTAAATAAACATAATGTTTGCGGCGATGTATTTATTAATGAATACTTGTTGATATGCAATGCCATGATATATGTCTTTGTACATGATGATGTGATGATTATATTGATGTTGTTAATAAATGCTTCGATTTGTGAATGCATGATTTTGATGATGATGAATTATTAGTGATGTTTTGCATAATGCAATTATGATGCGATGATATATTTATCTGATGTGGATAAATTATGGCGATGTGGGCTTTATGCCAATTTTGATGGCGATGATGGTGTTTTGTGTCGTGTTGATTTATATTTGAGTCACATACATTGCATTGGCGACGATGGGCTTTATGCTGCTGACGACGAGGCTTTTATGCCAACAACGAGGCTTTTATGCCAAGTGTTCCTAATTATGGACAAAGCGAAGGGTACCACATGCATAACATAGTCGTGTCTCATGGAGTCGGTTATGTTTATGTTTGAGTTGTTGGCGTTGGGTTTTAATTGATGAATGATGTTGAATTGCGATGATATTTGATGCTTTGTTTGGTGATGATCTTTATGATGAACATGGAATGAATATGAATTGATAATTTCATGATAACTATCGATGTGAATATAAATGATGAGTTTTGCGATGATTTAACTTGATGAAATGCTTAATGCAAATAGGATGTGATGATGTTTGTGATGATGGGCTTTATGCCAAAGCGATGATGGGCTTTAGCCAATTTATGATGACTTCATTTATGTTATTAGCATTGTTTGGTGTTGTTGTTTGGTGTTGTTGTTTGATGTTGTTGTTTATAATTTTGGGTTGTTGTGACGACTTCGTGGTAATGAAAGTTTATGTGTTGTTGTGATGATTTATGCCGATGAGATTATACGGTAAAGTGTTGATCATACACATTAGAATGGAGATCAAAGTAGGCGAGATTTAGATATGTGTTGGAATGCACTTACTAATCTATATCGTTTATATTCCAAAACTATATATATATATATATATATATATATATATATATATATATATATATATATATATATATTTATCATGCCTTTACTTATATGTTTGGAGTATCTCACCCTTTACTTGTTTAGCGTTACCTTTATATTGGTAACGTGCAGGTTATGAAAGCGGAGTTTATATTTTGCTATTAGTGGAGTCGGTTATCGGCTCTGTCGTAGCTTTCGGGGAATATTTATGTTTGTCATTGTCATTGTTCTTTTGTTGTTTTCCTTTTGTAAAGAGGAATCATACTTTATGAAAATGAATTGTTAAAGTTTAATTAAAGAGATGTTTTGTTTTTATGAATCAATTTATGATTCTGACGATGCTATGTATACGAGATTTATACTTTAAAGCAATGTTTAAAGTGAATTTGGTTTGATGGTGTGGCCTCGATATTTAATTTATGAAATTTTAATTTACTACGATTTTGTATATTAAACCTTGGGTAATATTGGGGTATTCTGATGATCATCCCTTGAATGTGCTGGATACTCCTACAAGTTGCCTTCTATGACCATCCGATGTCCTTGAATGTCCCTTCTACATCCAGCGAATATGGTTACCTACCAACTAATGGTGTAGATAACACTATTCTAAAGGAAAGTAAAATAACAACGACCGTTAAAGTAGGTAATAAGACTTTTAGTTGCTTGCTCTATCAAAATACTTTTCACACCTCACATTTTTGTCAAAGTTAAAACATTTTCAAAAAAAGCGAAACATTTCAAACACTTATTATACATTCCAGTGAATCATTCACGAAGTGCGAAATGCCTTTTCAAAACATTTTCAAATACACACATAAAGCAATTTTTAAAGTGAGCTAAAGCAACTAAGAGCCCGTGATAACTACGGATGGAAAGAAGTGCGAATACCTTCCTTTTCATAACCTTCTCCCTTACTAGAATCTACGAAGGTCTTTTCACATTCTTTTCACCTTCCCTTAATTGGATAAAAGAAAATTGGTGGCGACTCTTGCTATCCATAACATTTGCGATCAAAAGCAAAACAAATTCAAATCGGTTCTCCACCGTATTACACCTATATTTTGTTTTCCATATTCTTCTAACAATATCTTCCTTTACATTATACAATTTGATCTCTTGAATCAAGAATTCTTCCGCATCCCCTTCGATAACGAACTTAACCTCCTTCTCTTCAAAGTATTCCCCTAATATTCAAGGATCGATAATCATTTAAATTCTTTAAAGACTCTTTCAATCACAATTTCCTATCCACGTCGACTATTTCCATCTCATTATTTGGCGGCTAAATTTTTGTTGGAATTCTCCACCTCACTCCCATTTCTCAATCGCCTCCCATAGTGTGCCCCATTTCCAAAATTACCACTATTTTGAATTTTGTGTACCAATTACTTCATTTCCATCATAGCCCTCCTCAACCCTCCTTTCTCACCTAACAAGTCCCCCAATGAAGTGGAAAACACATCACCACCTTTCAATTACTTTCTCTTCCATTTGGGATCCAAAATTGATCTTCCACCTACTTCTTCTACCTTTTACCTTCCTTTCTTTCTTAACAATCTTTTAAACTTCTTTTCGACTTATTTTTGATGTACTCTCCCAACTTCTAAGACATTTCTAGACTGCTTGTCTAGGGCGCCCGGAGATAAAGAACTTTCTTAGAATTACAACCAATCGATTGTGAGGCACCACCTAGCGATACCACCTTCTATCTTCCTATTGTTTCCCAACCTCATGAGACAACAAAATTTCCCCATCAAAAGATATAGGTGAGCATTAACATTATGATTAAGCGTCATTTACGGCGACACTTTGTTAGACTCAGACACTAGTCTTGTCCCATTGAATCAAACAATTCACCCATCTTCTTTGGACGTGAATTCCTCAATGCTATCTCCCAAATTTTTATCCTAAATCCAAATATAGTCACTAACGATTCTAGTGACCAAGCTTCATTTGAATCTATTGATTCGGAAGAAAGCGTAACCGATAATTTGAGTTTCATATAACCTATGAAGCTCATTCGACTAGCATTCTATTTGACAAGATTGAATAGTTTATGAATTATTGAATTTTGGAGTATGTTGTACCCGATTTTTGCCCTAAGATTCATTCATACTACATACCATTACATTACACAAGATCAACTGGGTCTCTCTCTCTCTCTCTCTCTCTCTCTTATCTTTGGCTTGGCCTTTGGTATTCACCAATCACCATTGAATGTTTGTAATAATTGATGTTTGACTAAAAATAATGTGTGTATACTTCACTCTCCAATGTTGTGGTGGTTGGTGCATAAATCTTTCTTGTTCAAGGAATCAATAGGTTCATGTGTTTATTTTCATGCCTTCGATCGCGACTTTATCGTCTATTAATCGGGAGGCAGCAAGTGCAGTTTATTGCGTAGTTTTAAAGATATCGAATCACAGGGGACTATAAATCGATCTCATTATCCTAAGTTCTTGTATATAGCTAAGGCCAATAATTCTTTTGGATGATGATTGATATCGGTATGTAATTCGATGTCTAACCTAGGGCCCGACTTTCCATGACTTGTTTCTCAAATTGATAAAAATTCTTTTAAATGACAATACTTATCTAAAATCCTATCTCGAACTCTCGCTCTATTGAATTAGATTATATATTTAAGTCCTAACGTATGCTCTACGCTATCATTGAACTCAAAAATACTTTTGAAAATAAATAAGGTTTAATCGGTTTAAAATGCTTCATGATCTTTAAAATCAATACCTAGTATCCCTTATCTAGTTTAAACCTCAAACTCCGCTCTGTTGGTTTCTAACCTTAGTCGAGTTTATTTAACCTCAAACTTTACGCTCGATGGTTTCTAAACCTTTTAATGAATAAATTTGGATACACAGTCGGGAAAGAGTATTTTAAAAACATAATATTATGCGGTTTATTTTAGATTCCTCAGTTCGATTAATTTACATACCGATACCTACTAGGTTTAGCGAGACATATTTATTAACTCGATCATGCATAAACAACAATATTTTATATATTTAGGCATATCCAGAAACATGCGAATAAATGACATGCAAATAAATTTAAGCTAATAAATATTTAAGAACACGAAATAAGAATACTTCAATAAATGTTGTTCTTCAAAATTACAATTACTCCACCACGGTGGTTGGATCTCTTAAGACTCTTGAATTCGAAAAAGAAAATAAACAAGGAATAAAAGCACTAGATCTAACGTAACGTTAGATCGTTAAACTTACTAACAATTTCGATGTAGAAATTATTGTGAGAAAATTCTAAAAGAAAAAATCTAAAACTAAGAAATGGAAAATAAAATAAAATTGCAAGCGAAAAGAAAATAGAAACGAATAAAGAAAACTTGGAATCGATTGTTCGGTAAAATGCCGACCCCCTACATTGGTCTTATACGTTGTATTTATAAACTTAGTATCTTCCCTTCTCAATATTTTCCGGAGTATATGGTACAAAGATGTCCTAAAATATAGCATTTTCAATCTTTGTTCCTTGACCACATCATTCAACCGTGCGAGCAATTGGGCAGTGGGTAAACTACGTGGAGAAGAGTTTGTGAGGCGATGCGTCTCAATTTTAGAAAATGGTGGGTCTAAATGCGTGGCCGACCGCCTCAAAAGGAGAGAGGGTGAGGCGTGTGTCTCTGGCGTGCAAATGAGAGGCGTGCGCCTTCATGCTTTGGGGGCGGCGTCTCGGGTGGTTTGTGGGCTCACAGGCTTTGGCTTGCCTTTGTGTAATTATTTCTCTTCTTCTTACCACCTCCATTTTGCTATCACACCCCCTCTTTCATTTCTCTAGCATTTTAATTAGATTTCTCCTCAATTTCATTTCTTTTCTCAATTAGTCTTTATTTAATACAAATACCTGAAACATTAAAATAACAGCGTAGTACAAAAATAAAACAAAATAATTAAACTAAAATACTAACATTATCTATGAGAATTAAATCAAATATGCTATATAAATTCGTGTTATCAAACTCTCCTATACTTGAACCTTTGCTTGTCCTCAAGAAAAAAGTAAAATTAAAATCTCTTCGCATTAGTCAAGCGAGATATAAAACACTTGGATTCGTACTTGGTCAAGTCAATTCTTTGTTGGATAACCTAAGTTGAACTTTGACACCAAAGCTACCGTATAAATACTAGATAACCTCATTTTTGGAAACCAATTAAAGTCATGCTATTATATCTCAACCTAATTCTTTCGTTTTGTTTCACCCGTTTTCATTCTGGAACAATCACATTAAGCCCTTTGCCTTCTGTATAGTGGAGTAGGTTAGTAATTTGATCTTTGTAATCTAGCTAGGAGTTATGGTACTTATATTTGGTCTCATTTCAATTACAACGGAGGATCGGCCGTGATGCGCTACAAGCCGACTAGGAACCTTGAACTAATTCATAATGGATTGTTTGCATAAAACTTTATAGTGTCCGCAACTGTTGGGATTAATGATATAGTGAGGACCATCTAACTTAGTAAGTGCATTTCCTACAATTTTCTCTTAAATTTTTTATGATCAATCACTTATATTCATCAATTCTCCACGTAGTTTATCGTTTAAGGCGGTGCCGACTGCTTTTATAAACTACTCAGGGTTACTTTAAAACTAAGTCTTAAGGTGTTGGTATAATAGGTACTTAATCTATCGCGTTGGGGTTTTGAAGTGTTAGGGCAGTAGATTTTGCTTAGTCGCACTCAAGTTCTTATCTATAAAATTAAAACGTTAGTACTCTTTGAGTATGTCAAGATATCGTTTGAAATTTTTGTTATGGCTCGGGAAAATGGAGGAATTGAATAAGCATGAATTTTTCATAAAGACTTAAAATTACATAAACATGTTTTATTGAATAGAAATTTTTGTCTGAGGAAAAACAAAAATACTAATAAGCGAAAATGAAATAAGAAATATTAAACTCTATACTTAGAATGAGCATTATCCTCGATGCGATAAAATCGAGAGAATAAAAAAAGAAGAAAAGGTAATCACTCGTTGTTGGGCTGATGGCGTCCCCAGCTCCTCGTCCTCTGGTTCGTGGTGGTCGGCGCCTATCGAATCGGAATCATGAAGATGTAAAGCATCCGCCATTCGAGCTAACATCATTTCGGAGATTCGGTGGGTCCGAAAAAGCATATTCACGTTGATCTCGTTGTAACTCTCAGACGAGACGCAATTTTCGTTTTGATTTTGTTCCATTGCTTGGAAAGCTGATCTTGTCGTAAGATAGCGACATACATTGCATCAAGGGTGGAAGGTTGCGGAGGATTTTACGGAAGCGGTTGTGCGGCGGTGCATCTAGAACAGCACCAATGATTGTTGTTTCACTCGTCAATATAATTTGGACGGTAGAACCACACTTGGGACTAAGCGTTTGTTGACCATCAAAGTAAACCGTCCATCTTGCCTTGGTGATATTAGATGCAGTCACGACAATAAATAACATCGAAAGTTTCTTGGCATCATAATATGTCCAATGGATAAAAGTTAAATCGGCCGAGACCTAAAGCATAAGCTAAAGATGTTATTAGACCACAGAAAATGAAAGGATTTGTACACCGCATTTAGCATGTTTGGAAATGGATGAGCATGAAGGCGCGACATTCACTGTGCTACCGTTGAGTGCACAGAAAAGAAAAAACATTTAATTTTGGTTGACCTTGTGGTTATTGGTCCTCCCAAAAATCGTGTTCGCTAAGATGCGATGGAAGTACCTCAGGTGGGATTGTAGATGTGAGAGCATATAGATCCTCCACTTTCAATTGTTTGGCCGGTCGGATCTTGCGAATGAGAAACCGATTTTGATCCCAAGATCGTCCCTTACATTTCGAAAGGTTTGTAGTAGATATTTTCCCTCGTGTAAGCTGTAAAAGTCAGACCACCTTTCTTGATCTATAAGCGTACTCACGATTGAACATGCGGAAATTGGCGGTTCTGTTGTGAAAGGATCTTACGGAGGGCTGGTGTAGGAGAAGCGAGCTTAGAAACTCCACACGAGTGGTTCAAATGTAGGAAGCAGTTAGTGCGAGATGTAGCGAGGCATGTGTTGGTGAGCATGAAAATAGCGATATCCGTCAAACCCAAAGTTGCTAAATAGTTAGTGTCCATGTATTTTGTGGGACAATGGCGTGTATAGAACTTTAAATATTTTTGCGTTGTTTCCCTTCATCATTCTCACGGAACACTTGATGGATAAATCGGGTGGTGGTCATTCGGTCTCTCACTTATCTGTGGTGTTGCGTGGAGCCATGGTAGGGTAAGAGTGAAAAATAAAATTGTGGAAAGATGAAGTAGAGAAAATATGTGAGATGTAGATGGAAAGATTGTGGAGGAAAAGAAATGAAGGTGGATATTTATAATGGTTTATGGAATTATGGGAATAAAAGTGTGGTTAATTATTTGTGTGTAATGATGAGGAAATATGTTGGTTAGAGGAATAATAATGAAGGGTTTGAATGGAGTTATAGTGGGTGGTGAAATGGACAAAAGATGCATAGGAACCAGAGTCAAGAGATAGGAAGGCAGGGGCCTTGAAACACGCGGGGAAAGTCAACTCAATAAAGGTTGAAGGACAAGGCAGGGACACGAGGCATCGTCTCAAAGTTGAAGGTGTGACTTGAGGCGTCGTCTCAAAGAGAATCTGCGGTGAGGAAGCGGTGAGGCATGCGTCTTAGTAGGGAGGTGCGTCTCGAGTACATGTTACAATTTTCCATTACAATAATTATAGCCTGGTGAAAATAAGTTCTTGGATGCCCGACATGCATACATACATGTACATATATATAGATAATTTAAAATTTTAAACCATAGGATATATATATATATATAATACTAGTACATGTAATAGTTATCATGCATTATAATTGATCCAGATAAATGTTGGGAAATATTAATTGTGTATTGATAGAAGGCGAAAAATACTCAATTATAACCATAAGTATTAACAAATTATTTAATTGAGATAAAATTGTATAATTATCGATATTACGTAGAAGTTGTTCAAGCGTATCGGTATAAGGGTGCAACCGATAATGAGTAAAATTTTAAAATTAACATAAAATAGAAAAGTGAAAATAAGAATAAGAATGAAATTTAAAACTTGTGGGTTGCCTCCCCAAAAGCGCTTATTAAGTCGTAAGCTCGGCGGTTTAGGAGGAGTAAACACTCATGGTGGTCCTCTCGAGGCCCGACTCTTCTTTGATTTTCCATGGCCCTTATTAAGCCATCTCACATATCCCTCACATTTATTTTCTTTCTTACGTGGGGTGGTTCATTCTTTTGAACTCGTGGTGGTGTTACGGATCTATCCTAAGTATTAGCTTTTCAAGTTTAGGCTTAGTCATTTCATCCACCTCCTCGAGGTTAACCTTACCCTCTTACTTGATAATTATATCCCTAATTTCATGGTCCTCTAATTTTCTCTTTTTAGGCAAGACTTCAAGCAATGGTGCATTAGTGCGGATATTTTTCAATACCTCGACATACGTTTTAGATTGGGAGTCTACACAGGCTTCCATAAAATTTTCGGGAAGGAATCATTGGGTGTAGTGATTTGGGATAACATATGTGCTTCCTTATCTAACTTTTTACAACCTCCCTTTCGAATGGTGTTGGTGGATTTTCTCAATCTACTCTTTTCTCGTCAAAACTCTCCTCGGCCACAATATCACTCTCCTCAACCTCATTATCACCCTCGGGACTTTCAAATTTTTTCCTTAATGGTTGTCAACATCCATCCTCCTTAGGGGAAGGGTCCTGAAGGTTTTGTTCAAGTTGGAGATTTGAGTCTCAACTGTGTCTGATGGTGCCACTTTGAGAATTTGTTTTGCTTTTTATCATAAATGTGCGGATAGCAGAGTCATCACCGACTTTTCTTTTATCAATTAAGGGAAGGTGAAAAGAACAGGAAAAAGACCGTTAGATTACAGGAGGGTTATGAAAAGGTATTAGCACCACTTTCCATCCGTGATTATCTCAGGACTCTTAGTTACTCTTAGATCATTTAAAAAGTACTACGTGTGTTTGACAAAATGTTTTGAAAAGGCATTTTGCTTTGACTTTGTAATGATTCATGTATGAATATATACAAAGTGTTTGGAAATGTTTAGTTTTTTAAAAGTTTGAACTTTGACAAAAGTGTGTGGTGTGAAAAGTATTTTGATAGAGCAAGCAACTAAAATCTTATTACCTACTCGAGCAGGTGCGTTTTCATGTTATTTACTTTCCTTTAGAATTGCTATCCAGTACCATTAGTTGGTAGGTAACCTGTTAGATTGGATGTAGAAGAGGACATTCGAAGGGACATCGGATGGTCATAGAAGGCAACTTGTGGAGTATCCTAGCACATTCGAAGGACGATCATCACTTTGTAGGCAGCAATCGAGGGCGAGATCCGTATCGTGCGTGCGACATCGTGGGTCTATGATCTTTGTATCGAAGGGACTATGATGATATATTTCATAAACAGCGGTGCTAGGATACCCTACGTTCGAGGACTTGACCATTTATTGACAGCGGAGAGAATTACCTAAGGGTGCATGTGTGAAAAGAGTGTTTTGAATTCGGATATTTTATCTTGGAATTAGAGGTGATCTATGTTGATTTTATCTTTCCATACACGCCTAATTACTAACGGTTTATAGGGTCTGAGAAAATAAATTGAAAGATAAAGTGCGGAAAATAAAGTCCTACGCTATTACATGGCTTTGTGGCGGTTACATAATAGGAGTCTGGGAAAGTAAAATTCCTAGTTAAACTATTACATCCCATAAGCGGTTACATAATATTGAAAAGAAAAACAAGAAAAATCGTCAAAACGTTACAACACGTAGCGGATACATAATCGGAAAATACAAGGAAGTTGCATAAGAGAAAAATGTTAGTGAAAATTATAATTTTTGAATGAGGAAAAATATTTTGGATTAGTAATGACAATAAGATGATAAGATAATTTTTGGTAATTTTAAAGATCGATTTGATAATTAAAAACAATTAAGTGTCAATTTAATGGTTAATTAGCAATTAATTAAAATATGCATGCAAAAATATTAATTTTAATGTCAAAAATTAAATAAACATTTTTATGACTAATATGCAAAAGGAAAATCTTTTTGGTGATTTTTAAATCCATGAAAAAAATGTTTGAAGATTAATTAAATTAAGATGAAAATATTAAGAAATATAAGAAAATAGAAAAGTTATGGAAAAGTGTTAAAAAAGAAATTCGAGGAGGCCAGGATCGAACCCGGGACCTTGGATGTATCACTGCAGCGTTGCCATCGAGCTAGGGATGCTTGGTGTTTTGAATAAAAAGCAATTGATTATAAGAGAATACGTCATAAATTGGAATTCAAACACACACTCAACAGCGGGACCAGGTGGTATGAATGGGCGAATGCGAGCAGCGGCGCCACGCATACCGTGGGTCTCCGTTTGATTTCGATCAGCGGCCATTTGGAGCCCTAACTCCGTCGTATTCTCCGACAAGCAAAAACAAACGCAAAATAGCAAAAATAAAAAAGGATTACCTAAATCGACCATGGCGAGTTCAATGGTGGTGTCCGTTTGGATTAAAACTTTGTCGGCGGTTCGAAACTAAAAGTTCAGAAACCTAAACATGGCAAAGCAGATTTGGACGTTCAAGCTCATGAGCGATGGCCGGATCACATCTATGATTTCTCATGATCACATTAGAATGATTAGTTTCGATTAAAACACACGAATAATAAAACAATTCAAGAAAAGTATGAATATGTATGTTCATGTATGGCTCGATTCAGCGATTTAACCATGGTTTTTTGTGTACTTACTCAAACTTACCTCGGGAACACAATGGGATACTTGAGAGTGATTGAAACTTTGGAAAGTGGAATATGAAAATTGCAACTTTGTGAAAAAATTTGGAATTTGGTTTTCAAGGGCTAAGGGTTTCCTCCTTTGGTCTTGTGAATGCAATAGGTATTTATAGAGTGAAAGATTGAAGCAAAAGAATGAAAAAAGATACACTCTTTAATGCAAAAATATTTTCTCTTTTAACTCAAATCAAATCTTTCAAAATTTGATTTTCCTTCCTATGAGCTATACGAATTTGTGTGAGATTGTGTGGGCTTCCTTGGTCCTCACTTGATAAAAACCAACCCAACTTAAATTATACCTTGTTTTCATATTTTATTTAATTTAAATTTGAATTAAATGCTTTTAAATTCAAAGATAAATCAAAAAAAATAGAAAGGTTGTGGAAAGGCATCAAGAGGTCACAAATAATATTATGATCAAGTTTGGATCATAAAATTATAAACCCATTGGAAAAAATTGGGTTTGTCAAATATATCTCTTTGTGCAATTCTTCAAAATGCTCAACTTATGCAAGGTGTATTTTGCTCAATTTTAACATTTTGAGTGTTCTTCGACTTTTTAGAAATCTCTAGATGTACTCTAAAAAACCTCTTTGGTTTCATCTCAATTGGAGTTTCCATGCTCAATAACACTTCATTACAAAAAGTTGACTTTTTGTTGACTTTGAAAAGGACCTGTAATGTTTTGATCCATATCTTCAAAATGAAGCATTTTCTGACCATGCTTGTGAGACATGAAGTTGTATAGAATTGAATTCTCTTCAAAATGAGAGGTGGTGGAAAAATTTCTGATAAAGTATGAGAAAGTTATGCTCGGTCAAAGTTCACTTGACTTTTCTCTAGAAAACCCTAATTTAGAAAGTTTGACTTTTGACCAAATCTTGAGTTTTCTTGATGAATCATGATCAACCCTTGATCAAATGATGAATGTAACTTCAAAATATGGATGTTAACCAAAAATCATGAAGTTTGTTGTATGTTGACCACAATTGACTTTTTGTCCAATACAATTGATTTTCAACCATCGAGCAATTATGCGAGAAACTTGACTTGTAAGGCTTGAAACTTGACATGGAGATTCTTTGAAGCATATGAGGAGGCATGATGACCATTGGAGATGTTGGAAGTCCATTTGATCTGAGAATTGCCAAACCTAGTTTGGGTTGATTGTCTAGGAGGGTTTGTCGATCAACTATTGAGGAATCCTTGAGTATGGATGTATGGAATGTCTTGAAGTAGGAGGAAAATTTTGGGGTATGACAACTGCCCTGTTCAATCTTCTTGTCTTGGAAGGTTAGATTGGCATGCGTGCCTTTCGTGACCGGGAGGTGAAGATGATTGAACACTTTCGACACACAATTTGCACTCGTTGTTGATTGATGCGGGGGAATGGGCTACGGATGCCATTTGGGAGGAGTTGGAGACTTTCTTGGAGAAATGGTCGTATTCTAGACCCTGACGTCGCTTGAATAGGAGATCGTAGGAGATGGGCTTAAGATGCCATCACGAAAGACTCTGGCGAGGAGCAGGCGTCACGCTGGGCTCTGCAGATGTCCTGAAGATAGAAAGAACACGGAGATGGGCTTAAGATGCCATCAGGAAGGAGTGTCGTTAGACTTTGTGCTCGTCTTTGAATGAAGTTATTGGTTTGTATTGGTTTTAACCAAATATGCGACGATACGAAAGTGGAGAGCGTTGACAAATATCGAGAGATGGGCTTAGATGCCATCACAGACTGGCCAGGTGATAACACTTGTAGTTCTTTGTTGATAATGAGAGTGTCGAGAATAAATCTTTGTTTTGATTATTACGGGGATAATGGTTGGCAAAATGTGGATAGCTTCTGTTGTGCTTTGTTGATCCAATTCTGTTGTCAGGAGGACAGCACAGGTGATCGATTCGAGATAGTTTTCTAGTCTTGTTTGAAATTACTGGATCATTGTGGAGGACAACTTGGGTGGTCGTTCAGATAAGGTTTCCCGTCTTGCTTCGGGTATTAATCTTGGACCTGTTGTTTCAGAAGTGATTTTCACCTGTGTTTTGGGAAAAACAAAAGAAACTCTAATAGAATATGGTTAGTCTTATGCAGATTATGATGCATGATGTAATGTGTATGAATGATATATGCACAAGTTATGACTTTTATGATAAATGTTGTGGTATTTCAAAACATATCCATCTTGAAGAAAATGTGGATGCTCTTCTGGGGATTGGATGAAAACCACCTTTTAGAAGAGGAGAAAGATATCATGGATTCCTCTTGCTACTATCGACCAAGTTCGAGCCTAGATATTTTGAGGATGGTAGGGACGGAGGTACACTACTAAAAATCTTGTCGTAGATCCGGCGGGAAAATTTAGGGCGCGCTTGAGAGTCTCGTCGTCGACCTGCTTTGGGAAAATGGGGCCAGGAAGTGCTCGTCGGGGGATCTTGTAGTATTCTCTTTGGGAAGTACTTGATTGTTATTGGGGCAGGGGCTAGAAGGACACAGGTTGGTTTAGCTCTGGATGGGGAATAAAATGTAAGTTTGAGTTACGAATATTCTTTCTTGGGAAATGATAATTGTTGAGATATTTTCTTTGAGGATAAATACCTCTCTGGGGTGAAATGTTATTGCTCGGTGGTGTAATCCGGTTAAGTTGGTAGGATCATTGCTAGGGGACTAGCGATGGAACTTGGAATATCGGAACTAGTGGAGAAAATGTGTACTCATTGAGGAAGGTTTGTAGCGACGCCTCTGTGGAGATTGTACTGCTGAGGAGTATTGGTGACTTTCGTGTCATCTCGATTCCTAGAGCTGTAGTAATTATCCTTGTTAGTTCACTTTTCGCATGTTTGTAAATGGATTTGTTATCGGATGCATATAATCATTCAAAGCAAGCGTTGGACTACAAACAACAAACAATGAAATTTGTGAAAATAACTTGTATTAATTTGAAGGTGGCGTATGGCCAAGTGGTTTGTACACAAGAAAAGTAAAAAGCTACGGGGAACAATCTAGATTAAGTTCAACTATGCTAGTACTCATATATTTAAACTATCTCATCTTTAGCGTCGGTAGAAAGTGTGTGGATCAATTTTTGCTATTTGAATCTTGAATCTTTGATAGCGGTCGTGATAAGTGATGCGGGGCGAGACATAGTTATGCGCTTAAATCCTAACTTTGCCTAGGCGCCCTTTCGGTTTTAGGTCTGGGATACCCTTTTTTTGCCACGCCTTTGCGAGGTTTTCGACTTTAGGGTGTACATTGTTTGTATATATCCTTAACTTTTGCGAACCCTTTTGGTTAGCAGGGATGCCCTATTTTGCCTAGATCGATCGAACCTAAGTCTCGTTTGTCAAGTAGTATTTTTCGACTATACATGTTCCGCGGGGTGGGGAAGTCTTCACCATCCACGGTGCTAGTATCATAGCTCACAGGAAAATCATCTTGACTACAGCGGTCCCTGTGCGTGGGAGTCCATTTTCCACAGGATCACCTTGTGGAAGAATGATGCGCTTGACTACTAGATCACCGACTTGGTAGACTCGGTCCTTGACTTTCTTATTAAATGCTACGATCATTCGCTTTTGATAGATCGTCCATAGCATATGGGCAGTCGTTTCATCAATCAAGTTAATTTGGTCAGGCGATGCATATCGTTCGTCTTAGCCTACTTCTGTGATCTGAAGGACTACGGTTGAGGGTATCGAACCTCGATGGGTAGGATTGCTTCCCATACCGTTATGTAAGAAGGGAGTTTCCCTTATTGATGTCCGTCTTTGTGGTCACGATAACCATGGAAGCAAATGGAAACATCGTGCAATCCTTGTAAGTCCTTCATCTTACATATGTGTCTTCTTGATATTCTTGTTGGCGGCTTCACTGCGCCATTCATCTTTAGCGGGTATGGAGAAGGTTGTGATGCTTGATCTTGAGCTGCGTGCGAGATTAGGTGAGCATTTTGTTGTTGACATTAGAGTGATTATCACGTGATAATCCTTTGGGGTGCCGTGAAGCCGAGATGAATTATGCTTGATAAATCGAGCCGCGACATTCTTGGTAGCGAGATAATGAGGATGCTTCTACCCATTTGGTGAAATAATCAATTGCCACAATGATGAAGCGATGTCCGTTGGAAGCGGTGGGTTTGATTTCTCAATCATGTCAATGCCCCACATGCGAAAGGCGAGGAGGCGGAGCATTCGGTGATGCGGCGATGCGTGCACTATCTGCATATATCGGCATTTGTGACAAGATCGAGCATAGCGGTGACAATCGACTTCCATGGTGGAACAATAGTAACCGGATTCTCGAGTCTTCTTAGCCATCGTGTATGTCCCTTTGGGTGGGTACAAATGCGCCTTGTGTAATTCTTCCATGATACGTCTTCTTATGTCTTACGGTCTCTGAGGCGGAGTAAGCACAAGTAATTTGCGCTTGAATAAGATGTCGTTCTTGCGAGGAAAATTTGGATGCAAATCATCTCGGGAACTTCTTACCGTTGACGAGATGCCCCTGAGGAGATATTACGAGTCTCGAGATACCTCTTCACCCGTAGAACCAAGGTTTCTCCTCGTATCAAGTTCTGACAATTATCTTTGGTTCGTTAAACTTCTCGATGATGATTTGGAGAGCCTCGTTGTCATCTAACCTTGAACATAGATGACATAATGTGAGCGATGCCTAGCGATTCTCTTCTCGATGGAATATGATCAAAGTGATCTCTTGAAGTAGGGATCAAACTTAGAACATGCTCGATATGGAATGAGATTAGGATGCCGTATCGCTCGCCTTTAATCGTCACGATCACTAAAAGGCGGTCTCAGTACACTTGTAAGAACTTGATTCTTAATTCAATAGCTACTTTAATACCCATGATGCACGCTTCATATTCGGCCATGTTAGTGCAAGCTGAAACATATATTATTGGTGAAAGGCGTATGCCACTTGATGGGAGATGTAATGATGGCTCGATGTCATTGCCAGTCGTTTGAGGCTCCATCAAAGACCATGGTCCATCGGGATCCTTATTCGGGGTCCTTAAATGCGATCCGGTTCTTGTGATCGATGTGAGTAAAACATCTTAGATGAAACTTCGAGCTATAGGCCGTGGTCATCTGAAACGATGAGCCAAATGATCGCTACTACACTTCCTTTGACCGCTTTCGAGAAGTGTATTGGATGTCGTATTGATCAGATCATGCCATCTTCCTGATTCTTCTGGAAGGCGGTTTCTCGAATATGTATTTTATCGGATCCATCTTGGAGATCGACAAGGTAGTGGTCGACATATCTTGTCTTAGTCGTGAGTATGACCAATATTGCCAAAGTTTTCTCATTTTATTGGTATCTTGTTTCATAGTCGGTAAACTTTTGCTAAGGTGGTATATTGCATACTCTTTTTCGACCCGGTTAGTCATGTTGCCCCAACACACACACCCATTGAGGTTCTCTACCTTTGTCAAGTACATGATAAGAGGTCTTCCTTAAAGTGATGACATCGAGAATAGGAGGATTACGTAGGTACTCTTTGATTTTGTCAAAAGCGTCAGCGATCGATGGTTCCATTCCCTTTATGATCTTTCCTTTGATTAACTTAGAATTGGCGTCACAAGTGACTTGCTTAGGATGTGCATCTAATCATTAGTTGGTCCATATACTCTATTCCTCTCAGTCCAATGAATGTTTCTTCTTACATGCGTGATCGAAACATGCCAGCCAAATCGACAGACCTCTATCTCGTGATGAATCATGTCATGAAATAATGCCACCATAGGGCGATAAGTGGTGCAGTTCTTTAGCGACGGCATGACCTTGTGGCAGAAAGTGCCTTTGCATAGCAGTAGTCTTCTCCATGTCTTGGAGCCATTTGATCGATTATGTGGGAGAAACCATCCATGAAGGAAGACCTTATGTGTTGGTGTTGTCCGAGAACATCAATATGAGAGTAGGGAAATGGGTCTTCCGGACTCGCTTTGTTCAAATCTCTATAATCCGCACACATTTGTACCTTGCCATCCTTCTTAAGTACGGGTACCGATTTGCAACCATTGCGGATAAAGTAACGACTAGGAAACCGACATTGAACTTTTCATAACCCGACTTTAATTTTCTCGACATCTCGAGGCGCGTCTGACGGACATACAACTTCCTTTGGGAAAACCCTCTTTCGTCATTAATCGGTTGTACCTGATGTCAATGTCTATACTTGCATGTCTTAAATGCGACCAAGCAAAAACCTCGATATAGTTTAAACATCTGAACCAATCTTTCTTTGACTTTCAAGACAGCCCTATCTTGATCTCTTTACATCTTCGTGATACCTAGATTCACAATCTGTTGGCTCTTATTGTGGGCTGTATAACTCGTTCTTCTTCTTTGTAGCGATCTAACAAGTTCTCACGGAACTTCACAATCTTCCTCACCTTAGGTCTTGGCTTGGTAGATCGGATTATCAAAGTCATATTTACTTAATAACATAGTTGTTATCAGCGAGATTGGATGATTACGGTGTGTATCACGTGGGTGTGTGTGAAACACATAGCTTTTTGAAGGGTGATAAAGTAAAAAAGAAAACCTCATTTAAATGCAAAAGTCCAACGATTTTATTGAATGAAAATATGCAAATAATGAGATAATAACCCTACAAGCGAGCCATGATGCGGGCAAGGCACTTTAGGCTTTAAAGTTCATTGTTGAAAGCATAGAAAAGCGAAAAACAAAGCGAGAAAAACAATTACTCTATCTAAAGGAGATTGGTATAGCGTCTTAGGTCTTCCAATTCTTGAGTCCGTTGTCGGGGAGTTGGGAAGATCCACTTGCGATGTCGAAGTCATTGTCATTGTCTTCATAGCATGGACTCCGTTGACGTCACGGAAAAAGAAATTGGCGGCTTGCGTTAGTGGCGTATCGTCTTCGACCTTTGATGGTGAAGCCTAAACCGGTCTTGTTAGACTTGAAAGGAAGATCGGTGACCCCAAATAGTACTACTACCTCCAAATTTGTGGCTTGAGCATCCTTTGGCGAGGCCATCCTAAGCGAACCTGTAACCCGGAAGTAGCAGGAGTCGATAGAGCACGACTCTTGGAATTGTTTGAAAGCTTGATGGGGGTCTCAAAGAATTCACCTTCCATCTTGAGGTATCGAATATTGCGGATAGTGACCATATATTCCTCTTCACCACATCTGTAACAACCTTCCCTTCCTTTGGTACTTGACCGATGCAAGGTAGAGATGGCCTTTGCCCGTGTATCCAAGCGTCCAAGTAGGCAAGTAAATTTGGTGATGTCCATGACAAAGAGTGGAGTCAAAAGTCTTGGAACCGACTTAAGCAGGCGAGGATGAGCTCTCCAGTACCGATTCGTTTAGAACCATCAAAAAGCTCTCACAATTATGTTGTTGGGCTTCAAGACCAATCCTTGACATCGAGTCGGTCGAAAGCACTCTTGGTGGGATATTGAGAGAAGAACGGTGTCTACCAAAACATGGGACAATGTAGCCCTTGCATTCAACGAGATGTGCAAGGCTTTGTTGTGTTTCTTTGGCGGTCAAATCGGCATCGAGAGAAGCCTGGCGTTGTTGGCAGCAGACTAGTCTACAACTTCAAATTGATCGGTGGTAGTGTCTTGTGGTACATGGCGTTCTTGAAACTTCACGAGGCTTTAGCATGAGCCTCGAACCTGAAGCGGAAGCGAGCATGGAGATCTTGGGCCAGTCTGTCCCAGCTGTTCCACATTTTGTAGTCACTCTTCTTGATAATCTTCATAATTTCCTCCATTTCTTGTTTGGAGTGTCTTGACAACTTCCTTTGGTACTTACAGGTGAGGATGAGCCGGGTTCTTTCCTCTAGCTTTGGGAGCCTGGTTGAATAAATTTGGAATGTATTGAGGTCATGAGTCTTTTGGAGGAGAGATCTCTAGAAAAACACTCTTCGAGTTACGGTCACCTTACTTGATCAGGTGATGTTGTCAATGTCAAGAATGGTAGCTTGATTGTAAGATCCTCGATGGTCGGAGGATCTTGCTTGACTTTCATGATAGTAAACCTCGGATCCATAATTCTAAGGGATAGCTTTGTTAGAGGAATATGGGCGGTGCGGGAGAGTAATGATGAGAGGTGCCACTCTGGGCACGAGGATCGTGAGAGGAAATCCTTATTGTGTTAACATCAACATAGTCTACGGGAATCGTCTCCCCATTGATCGCCTTAACATCTTCAATTGGAATCTTATAGTTCTCGAGGCGGTATACTTCACCATGTAGTCAAACTTTCCACTAGGCTGCCCCAAGGTATCCCATACTTTTGTACGGTTTCCTCATCTTGATCTTGATTCTTAGTCATGTCTTCACCGACTTCTCCACGGTGTGGTTTCGAGAAATAGCACTTGCGGTTATCCATCATGCTGCTGAATCGTCTTCTCAACCAAGCATAACCGTTAGGTGCATATGGGCACCAACGACAATTCTCTGGGCATCCTGGATTGACACCGGCTTGCAGCAAATTCTTCTTAACAGTCATCAGAGGAACAGTCAAGTCGTCTATATTGAAAACATAAGAGTTCTTGTCAATAGCATTGGAACTTTTGTCATGGTTAGGCATAGGCGCGTTGATCACATTCGGAGTCTCAACAGGAGGATCAAACTCAATCTGTTTAGCTTCAATCATATCTTGAATCTTGTTCTTCAGAGCCCAACAATCCTCAGTATTGTGCCATGGGCTGTTAGAGTGGTAAGCACACTTTGCATTAGGATTGTATCTTGGAGAGGAAGTGTTGATGTTTTGAGGGGGATCCCTCAAGGTAATCAGCTCTGCTTTCAACATGTGTTGCAATGCTTGCAACAAAGGAATGTTGATCTTTGTAAACTGTCTTCGTGGCGCGTTACGTTCGCGTTGTCTCGTGAGGTTGTCTTGATGCGAGATTGGAATCTAGCGCACAGATTGAGCATGGTCGGTCTTGGCTCGGTTTTCGACCATACACAACATTTGCTTCTTTCTTACCACCAAAGATTTCTTAGCGACATTTGAGGATGACTCTACTGAATCTTTCCGCTCTTGATCTGAGCTTCATCGTTCTCTGTCAATATCATTTCGGTGAATCCGGTGAAGAGTTTCAATCAGATGATTGAAGAATGGGTCTGTCGGTGTTCCCATAAACATATCAACCAACTCCTATTGGACAAGGGTGGTTGAACTACTACTGCTAGATCTCTCCATTTACGAGCATACTTTTGAACTTCTCATCACGACCCATAGACTTGCTCTGTAATTGCATGCAGTGGGTGCCAATTGAGCATTGTTCTCATATTTCTTGTAGAAAGCATCTGCTAAGTCACTCCAAGTACGGATATGGTCACTCTCTAGCTGATAATACCACTCCAATTGAGTTTCGGACAAACTCTCTTGGAAATAGTGCATCCACAACTTTACATCATCGGTGTGGGGTTGATCTTACGAACATAGGACTTCAAATGACTTGAGACAAGAAATGCCATCATATTGGCAAAAGTAGGAACTTTGAACTTGGGAGGAATCACCACACGAGGGACCGACTCGGATCATCAAAATTGACCTTGACATCTTGATTTTCCACAACAGACGGTCTTCAAGTTGTTTGTATTTGTCCCTCATAAAATCTTGATCATTATCATAATCTTCTTCCTTCTTCTCAGGCTCACGCTGGTCTTCTTCGTTGCCCTTGACACTTCCTCGGTCTTGACACTCCTTACGAGAACTCTATCCGATAACCACCTTAGGACCACTTTTATTATTCCCATGTTGAGCAATGACCTTCTTCTTTTGTTGATGAGCTTCTTGAGATCTTCTTGGCCTGGACCAAGCTAGTGAATATTTCACAGAATTGAGCATTACGAGCTTGAAGATCTTTGTGATCTGTTCAAGAGCCATTTACGCTAAAACAAATAGCGAGAAAATGAAAACCAATCTTCAATACATTATGAAATGTTATGCCATGATATGCAATGTTTATGCAATGCAATGTTTTCAAGGACCTTAAGGATTTAAATTTGTTAAACAAGCATGAACAAACATTTATTAGTTCTCTTTTTTATTCTTTTTCTTTTTAAGTACAAAAGATAATTCAGAAAAATAAAATAACAAAATCCTAAAGCTCTAAGTTTCCCATGGGCGCTTCCTCTTGGTGCCGAGGTAGGCGTTGATGTTCCACTCCTCGTGAAGTAGCTTGGTCAACTCTAGTACCTTCTTCTCGCTTGCATAGCACTGAGCTTCGAATTTATCCCTTTCTTCTTTTAGTTGAATCCGGGATCTCTTCAGGTCTTCAAAATCGGTGGCATGTCGGGATGGAGAAACGATTATAGAAGTGCGTCGGCTATAGCATCAGGTTCCATAATTCTTGGTAGAACAGGCGTGAATGGCATCATGAGGTTTTGAGCTCGAGCTCACATCCATTTGAGGTAAGGTTCCCAAGGAATGGAGTTTTGGTGCCCCAAAGTCTTGGTATCACTCTTCTTTACCATGCCCCAAGCGTGTATGAACCTTCGTCGGTAATTCTGGAGATCGTGGTTGTAGTCGAACACAATGTCTTGGAGAAGCATATCATGTGGACCATCTCTTGAGCATAACCAAGCGGCGTAGAGCTAGAGAAGGGTTGTAAGTGATACCTCCCTTATGCCAAGGTGGTACATTAGGGAATTCACCACAGCTCAATGAATGAAGTCCTTTTGAGAGAAAAGACTCAACGGATATCTTAATGAGAGGTGACATTAGTCTTTGAGACCACTTCAATCTTTGCTCGTTCTTCAATACTGATGGAGGAAGGTGCGAAATAAACCACCTAGAAGTAACGGTATACAACACATGAGAGTTCCTTGTCTTTTGATAGTACGGGTATGGAGAGAATGTAGAACATCTCCAAGTAAAGTAGGCACTGGATTGCGAGTAAGGAACATCTTGATGGCGTTGACATCTATGAATTGATCCGAGTTAGGAAATAGAACCAAACCATAGATTAGCAAGGCCACAATGTCTTCAAATGCATGGAAACTCATAGCTTTGAGGAATTCTCGGGCTTTCTTTATTAGGAACTTAGCAAGTAAACCCTTAACTCCACGGTTTCCCAATTGGCTTGATATGCGGCGCTTTAGATGTAATCTTGATCACGATGTCTTCGTATTAGAGCCTTTTGAACGGTGAATGGCATTTGGTCGAGAATAGGTACCCCAAGACTTAGAAGTCTTCAAGGTGAAACCAAGCGATAATCGGGAATGTAAATCAATGGTGTTTCGGATCGAAGCTGGAATAGGACATACATTATATCTTCTTCAAAGCCGGAGATAACCAAGTCAAGTAGATAACCATGTCTTTTGATGAGCGAGCATGGTGGGAATCTCTAAAACCAATTCTTTGGTGAGAAGGTATACCCGTGAAGTTGATTCGGATAGTCTTTCTAGAAGCCATAATCCCTACAAAATAGAGCAAAGATAAATCCTAGGTCCTTGAAATAGTTAGAAATGATATGCAATGCGATGATGTCATGATGTCATGTTTAACAAGCACAAACAATTCACACAATCGCCCTAGGTTTAAGGCTTGCATGAGGTATAGGTGTTTACCCTACCAAAAGTTTGAGTTGGTTCATCTGTCCTATAATAATGGGGTTCTAGGAATCTCATATCGTTAATCTTTCTCGTGGCGTTTATTTCAATATGACTACCAAGTGGTCGACGAAAATATCCCAAAAGTCGATCTTAATGAGCGTAGCATCGGTATCAACCAACCTCGGTCTACACAAAGCCGCCATCTCACTACCTTCTAATGGCCAAGATGGGTCAATTAGGGTTCTAAAAGTTGAGTTAGTGTTGATGACACCACATGAAGCCAAATACTATCCTCAACTTGGAAATGAAGAGTATTAGGACATCAAAGTGTCACACTAACGTAGCCATCATGTTGACCGTTTGGTATCGCCCTAGCAGTCATGACGATCTATGCTACTTCCCTAAGGCATTCTCTCTTTAGGGTGTCTCCCGCGAGTCTCGATTCATGTCTGGTGAACTGACTTTGAGAATTTGTTTTGCTTTTTTCGCAAATATGCGGATAGCAGAGTCGCCACCGACTTTTCTTTTATCCAATTAAGGAAAGGTGAAAATAATAGGAAAAGACCTTCGTTAGATTACGAGTAAGGGAGAAGGTTATGAAAAGGGAAGGTATTAGCACCCTTTCATCCGTAGTTATCTATGGGCTCTTAGTTGCTCTTAGATCATTTAAAAAGTGCATACATGTGTTTGACAAAATGTTTTGAAAAGGCATTTCGCTTTAACTGTAATGATTCATGTAGGAATGTATACAAAGTGTTCGGAAATGTTTCATTTTTTTGAAAAGAGTTTGAACTTTGACAAAAGTGTGTGGTGTGAAAAGTATTTTGATAGAGCAAGCAACTAAAAATCTTATTACCTACTCAGAACGGTCGTTTTCATGTTATTTTACTTTCCTTTAGAATAGTGCTATCCGTACCATTAGTTGGTAGGTAACCCTATTCGTTGGATGTAGAAGGGACATTCGAAGGGACATCGGATGGTCATAGAAGGCAACTTGTAGGAGTATCCTAGCACATTCGAAGGGACGATCATCACTTTTCGTAGACAACAATCGAGGGACGAGATCATGTAGGCGTAGGCGACATCGTGGGTCTATGATCTTTATATCGAAGCGACTATGATGATATATTTCGTAGGCAACGGTGCTAGGATACCTCTACGTTCGAGGGACTTGACCATTTATTCGAAAGGCAACGGGAGAGAATTACCCTAAGGGGTGCATGTGTGAAAAGAGTGTTTTGAATTCAGATATTTTATCTTGGAATTAGAGGTAATCTATGTTAATTTTATCTTTCCATACACGCCTAATTACTAACAGTTTATAGGGTGCGGAAAATAAGTGCGGAAAGTAAAGTGCGGAAAAATAAAGTCCTACGCTATTACATGGCTTTGGGGCAGTTACATAATAGGAGTGCGGAAAGTAAAAGTCCTAGTTAAACTATTACATCCCATAGGAGGTTACATAATATTGAAAAGAAAAGCAAGAAAAATCGTCTGAAACGTTACAACCTGTAAGCAGATACATAATCGGAAAATACAAGGAAGTCGCATAAGAGAAAAATGTTAGTAAAAATTATGATTTTTGAATGAGGAAAAATATTTTGGATTAGTAATGACAATAAGATGATAAGATAATTTTTTGGTAATTTTCTAAATCGATTTCGATAATTAAAAACAATTAAGAGTCAATTTAATGGTTAATTAGCAATTAATTAAAATATGCATGCAAAAATATTAATTTTAATGTCAAAAATTAAATAAACATTTTTCTGATTAATATGCAAAAGGAAAATATTTTTGGGGATTTTTAAATGTATGAAAAAAATGTTTGAAGATTAATTAAATTAAGATGAAAATATTAAGAAATATAAGAAAATAGAAAAGTTATGGAAAAGTGTTAAAAAAGAAATTCAGGAGGCCAGGATCGAACCCAGGACCTCCTGGATGTATCACCACACGCGTTGCCATCTGAGCTAGGGATGCTTGGTGTTTTGAATCAAAACAATTGATTATAAGGAATATGTGTCATAAATTGGAATTCAAACACACTCAACTCGCCGGTCTCCGTTTCAGTCAACGACGCCGGAGCCCTAGCTCCGATCGTCTTCTCCGGCAAGCAAAAACTCCAAACCTGCAAAATAGCAAAAATAAAAAGCAAAGGGATACCCTACCCCCCTAAATCGACCATGGCGAGTTCAATGGTGGTGTCCGTTTGGATTGAAAACGCCTGTATCGGCCGGTTCAAAACTAAAAGTTCAAGAAACCCTAAACATGGCAAAACACGATTTGGACGTTCAAGCTCATGAACGATGGCCCGAATCCATCTATGATTTCTGATCACATTAGAATGATTAGTTTGATTAAAACACAGAATAATAAAACACAAATTCAAGAAAGTATGAATATGTATGTTCATGTATGGCTCGATTCAATGATTTAACCATGGTTTTTGTGTACCTCAAACTTACCTCAGGAACACAATGGGATGCTTGAGAGTGATTGAAACTTGCTGGAAAGTGGAATACGAAAATTGCAACTTTGTGAAAAAATTTGGAATTTTAGGTTTGCTTCAAGGGGCTAGGGTTTCCTCCTTTGGTCTTGTGATTGCAATAGGTATTTATAGAGTGAAAGATTGAAGCAAAAAGAATGAAAAAAGATACACTCTTCAATGCAAAAATATTTTCTCTTTTAACTCAAATCAAATCTTTTCAAAATTTGATTTTTCCTTCCTTGCATGAGCTAGCATGAATTTGGCAAGTTGTGTGGGCTTCCTTGGTCCTCAAGCTTGATAAAAAACCAACCCAACTTAAATTATACCTTGTTTTCATATTTTATTTAATTTAAATTTGAATTAAATGCTTTTAAATTCAAAGATAAATCAAAAAAATAGAAAGGGGTCGTGGCAAGGCATCAAGAGGTCACAAATAATATTATGATCAAGTTTGGAGCATAACATTATAGGCCCATTTGGAAAAAATTGGGTTTTGTCAAATATCTCTCTTTGTGCAATTCTTCAAAAATGCCCAACTTGTGCAAGGTATATTTTGCTCAATTTCTAAAATTTTTGAGTGTTCTTGGACTTTTTAGAAATCTCTATATGTCCTATAAACAACCTCTTTGGTTTCATCTCAATTGGAGTTTCCATGCTTAATAACACTTCATTACAAAAAGTTGACTTTTTGTTGACTTTGAAAAGGACCTGTAATGTTTTGATCCATATCTTCAAAATGAAGCATTTTCTGACCATCCTTGTGAGACATGAAGTTGTAGAGAATTGAATTCTCTTCAAAATGAGAGGTGGTGGAAAAATTTCTGATAAAGTATGAGAAAGTTATGCTGAGTCAAAGTTCAGTTGACTTTTCTCTACAAAACCCTAATTTAGAAAGTTTGACATTTGACCAAATCTTGAGTTTTCTTGATGAATCATGATCAACCCTTGATCAAATGATGAATGTCACTTCAAAATATGGATGTTAACCAAAATCATGAAGTTTGTTGTATGTTGACCACGAGTTGACTTTTTGTCAATCTGGTGATTTTCACCATCGAGCAATTGTTTGAGGAAACTTGACTTGTAAGGCTTGAAACTTGACATGGAGATTCTTTGAAGCATATGAGGAGGCATGATGACCATTGGAGATGTTGGAAGTCCATTTTGATCTGAGAATTGCCAAACCCTAGTTTGGGTTGATTGTCTAGGAGAGGGTTTGTCTGATCAACCCTTGAGGAATCCTTGAGTATGGATGTATGGAATGTCTTGAGAAGTAGGAGGGCAAATTTTAGGGTATGACAAAGCCCATGTTGTGAGTCGCGAAGGACTCAACCACAATGGTTAGTTGCTTAAGGGTTTCATTATTTTGAAGACTTTGTTTTCTTACCTCTTCATTTTGGACAGTTTGTGTCTCTATATAGTGCTCAATCATATACTATAACCTAGAGTTAGTTAGCATCTCATCAAAATCCTCCAGTGGTGTTTCAAAGTTGAAATCTTGCGATTCTTCTGATTCTTGAAATTGAGTTAGAGTCTCCTTTTGTGTTTCCCCAAAGCGTTCTATCATCCTGGATGTTTCATTAAAATTTTCCATTAATATTTCGAAGTCAGATTTATATGGTTTTGGTGATTCCTCAAAATATTAGGCGTGGCAATTGTAGAGGAAATTGGGTTGAGGATAAGTTTGGTTGGAATTATAAGTTTCTTGTGGCTCCTCAAAATGTTGGAGTTGGTAGTTGTGGAGGTAATTTGGGTAAGAGTGAGTTTGTGAAGCATTGAAATCTTCCATCAGTATTTCGAGGTCAGATTTATGGGATTCATGTGATTCCTCAAAATACTGATAATGGGTGTAGACAAAATTTGGGTGATACATAGTAAATAAATTAAAAGTGCCTTAGTCTATACGGTGCAACACTGGAGTTACAATATCGACTTAAATAGTCCCCAACAACGGCGTCAAAAACTTGATCGCGACTTTATCGTCTATTAATCGGGAGACTGCAAGTGCACAGTCCTATCGCGTAGTTTTAAAAGGTATCAAATCCACAGGGACTATAAATCGATCTACTGTTATCCTATGTTTTTGTATATAGCTAAGGCCAATAATTCTTTTGGATGATGATTAAAGAAAAATATAAATTAAACGGATATCGATATGTAATTCGTCTAACCTAGGGAGCCCGACTTTCCACTGACTTGTTTCTCAAATTGACAAAAATTCCTTTTCAGCCAACAATACTTATCTAAAAATCCTATCTCAAACTCTCGCTCTATTGAATCAGATTATATGTTTAAGTCCTAACGTATGCTCTCGCTATCCCGTTGAACTCAAAAATACTTTTTGAAAATAAATAAGGTTTAATCAGTTTTAAAACGCTTTTGCAGTCTTTAAAATCAATACCTAGTATCCACTATCCGGTTTAAACCTCAAATTCCCGCTCTGTTGGTTTCTAACCTTAGTCCAGTTTATTTAACCTCGAACTTTTGCTCTGTTGGTTTCTAAACCTTTTAATGAATAAATTTGGATACCTGGTCAGAAAGAGTATTTTTAAAAACATAATATTATGCCAGTTTATTTCAGATTCCTTTGGTTTGATTAATTTACATACCGATACCTACTCGGTTTAGCCAGACATATTTATTAACTCAATCATGCATAAACAACAATATACGAATAAATGGCATGCAAATAAATTTAAGCTAATAAATATTTAAGAACCTGAAATAAGAATACTGCAATAAATCTTGTTCTTCAAAAATACAGAGTACTACACCACAGGCCAGCTGGATCTACTCTTAAGACTCTTGAATTCAAAAAAAGAAAATAAACAAGGAATAAAAAGCACTAGATCTAACGTAAGGTTGGATCAGTGAAAAGTACACAACAATTTCCGGTGTAGAAATTTTTGCGAGAAAATTATAAAAGAAAGAAAATCTAAAACTAAGAAACGGAAATGGAAAATAAAATAAAATTGCAAAACTGAAAAGAAAATAGAAATGCGAATAAAGAAAACTTGAAATCGATTGTTCGGTAAAAATGCCGACCCCCTACATTGGTCTTGTACGGTGTATTTATAGCTTCACTTAGTAGCTTCCCTTCTCAATATTTTCTGGAGTACGTGGTACAAAGATGTCCTAAAATATAGCATTTTCAATCTTCGTTCCTTGACCACATGCATTCAACTTCGTGCAGGCAATTGGAGACGGTCGTCGCTTACGTGGAGAAGAGTTTGTGAGACGTGCGTCTCAATTTTAGAAAATGGTGGGTCCTGTACTTGAGGCGACCTCCTCAAAGCTGAGAGAGAGGGTGAGACGTGTGTCTCACAAACGTGGCTTAAATGAGAGGCGTGCGCCTTCATGGTGGGGAGCGAGCATCTCCAGCTAGTCTGTGGGCTCTGGACTTTGGCTTGGCCTTTGTGTAATTATTTCTCATCTTCTTACCTCCTCCTTTTTGCTATCACACCCCCTCTTTCATTTCTCTATCATTTTAATTAGATTTCTCCTCAATTTCATTTCTTTTCTCAATTAGTCTTTATTTAATACAAATACCTGAAATATTAAAATAACAGCGTAATACAAAAATAAAACAAAATAATTAAACAAAAATAATAACATTATCTATGAGAATTAAATCAAATATGCTATATAAATTTGTGTTATCACCTTCTCTCCTCAATTCTAAAAGATTTTGAAAGTATTGTCTTCCATTGAAGCTTTATCTTGTCATCAGCTATGGTGTCTCATCTTGAGTATATGCTTCATGTTGGAAAGAGATCATCAAATTCAAAGAATTCAGCATTCTATGGCCATCTACCTTAAATTAGGATTTTGGACTTAGAGAACCCTATCTTGGTGTTTGTGTGAAGTTTGAGGATATTTTAAAGTCATTTAATTCTTAATAGGACTTATAATATGAATATGCTTGGATCCAAGGAGTTTGATTGATGGGAAGATTGTTTTAGAAGTCTATGATTTCCCACTCTCTATATTGATGCTTCATTTATCTTGTATGACTTCAAAGGATTATAACTTGGTCATACCTTATTTCCTTGAGCTCATTCTTCTTTCAAAATGAACCTAAGGATGTCTAATACTAAATTCTTGGAAAAACACTTAGAAGGGGGGGTGAATAAGTTTTTCTTACTTTTAGACTCTTTAACCCAAACAACAAATAAAATACTCAAGTATTTTTATCCTGGTTCTTTTGACACCCAAACTACTCCAGTCCATCCACCAAGGTGATTTCGCCTCTCTCAACGAGGACTTAATCCACTATAATCAACGATTACATAGTGCACTATCCAACCAGTGTGACTAACTTCCTCTAAGACTCACTAGTCCTATCCCTCTCAAGAATTCTGACCCAACTGGTCTTCTCAAGGAACAAACCGCACAACCAACCGTTGTGACTAACACCTCTAAGACTCAACTAGTCCTAGCACTCTCAAGAATTCTGACCCAAACTGGTCTTCTCAAGGAACAACTATCAAAATGTTAAATTCTGACTGACTGTGTACAAAAGTTCTTCTAGAAAAGGTATTCTTCACTAAGTGAAATTTACATAAAATTTAAGCTCAAAAACAGTAAAATAATTTAGAAAAATTGTTCTTTGTACTTTGCAGCAAGTTTACTTTGGAATGGATTTTGCAAGTTGCTAGAAGGTGTTGTTCATACAGACAACGTGAGTTCTTGTGAATTGTTGAATAATAATTGTTCGTTGAATATCTTCTTTGAAATTGAATCCTTAAATAATGATTCTAGATTCTGCCCGTTGCTAGTAGCGTGTCTTGAAGAATGAAAAAAGTAATTATTACTTGCTTAGCTTCACGTGACATGCTTAGACTTTGACGTAAATAGCTTGCTAAATATTTCTTGGAAGTTGAACCACTCAAGTATTTCTTCTCTTCGCTCAGTGGGTCTTCATTACTGTTTGGAAGGTTTTGTCTTTTAGAAGATAACGTTCATATTCAAAAAGAACTTCTAAATATTTGCTCATCAGAACTTCTGTTGGTGCTTCGATCAGAAGTTTACTTTGCCTGCTTCTGTCAGCATTTACTTCTATCAGAAGTTGCGCTGTTCTTGCTTCTATCAAAAGCTTCGCTGTTCTTATTTCTATCAGAAGTTGTGCTATGCTTGCTTCTATCAGAAGCTGCACTGTGCTTGCTTCTATCAGAAGCTGCATTGTGCTTGCTTCTATCCGAAGCTGCGCTGTGCTTGCTTCTACACTGTGCTTGCTTTTGCATCGTGCTTGCTTCTGTGCTGTGCTTGCTTCTTCTTCTTTGTTGTGCTTGACTAGAAGTTCTATTCTCATCAGAACTTCTTATACTTCATCTTTTGTAAGCCTTGTTATACATCTTCTATTCATAACATATTTTTGGTGCTTTTCGTTAGAGGTTGCTCTTTGCTAGCTTCCATCAGAAGATGTGTTTAATCTTTACTTTAGAAGCTTTTTTTATGGCGTATCTTCCAAAAGTTCTTGCTCAGAACTTCTAAGGCGTGTTTCTGTCAGCAGTTGCTATGAGCGTGTTTTGTCTTGTTCAAACTTCTACAGCGTGTTTCTTTCGGCACTTGCTATGAGCGTGTTTTATCTTATTCACACTTCTAAAGCGTGTTTCGTTCAGCAGTTCCTTTTATCGTGCTTTGTCCAGAAGTTCTGCTCTCATTAGAACTTCTAACTTCAACTTCTGTTCAGTATGATATTTTCCATTTTTGCACTAGAGTCAGAACACCTTCTGAAATAAAACATTTACACGTGAGAGTATCATATTCAATTATACAAAATTTATTATGCTTGTTATCATCAAAACTTTAATATATATTATTAGAAACAAACTTTGTTCTAACAATCTCCCCCTTTTTGATGATGACAAAACTATCTAGATTTTGATTTAAGAAATTTTGTATTTGTAAAAAAAATATCTCCCCTTGAGATTAATAATCTCCCCCTGGAATTAATATTCTCCCCCTGAAATAAATATTGAAAAGAAAAAATTGCAAGGTAGAACTTCCCAGAGTTTTTCTTTTCTTCTAGAGTTTGCTTTCAGCACTTGATCTTTTGAGCTTCCAGAGTTTACTTTCGGAGTTTTCTTTCAGCATGGTCTTTTGAGCTTCCAGAGTTTACTTTTCAGTATCACTTAGAAGAAAAAATGTACACTTGTATATTTTGTTAAAATTGTTTGACATTTTGTTCCAGAAACATGTTATAGTGAATTATTTCAAAATCTCAGTATTCTCCCCCTTTTTGTCATAATCAAAAATTCATTTAAAAATGTAAAGAGAAATGAAGTTCTGATGACTTTAAAAAAATACATTCTGAAGGTTTGTCACAAATCAAAATATTAAAAAAAAATTAAGAGCAAAGCGGTCATCACTTATAAGTAGCTTCTGTCACTGGAGGGGATTTCTTGAGATTTAAAAAAATTTCAATAGTTACTTAGAAATTTCTTGTCAATAGCTAACACGCATGTTAAGTAGCCTATCAGAAGCTTCTGAACACGTGTTCAACTTCTGGGTTACATCGTTACAACTGTTTTACTTTAATGAACTTCTGACCATAATCAGAACTTGAAACGTTTGAAGGTTTCAGAACTTCTAGATATGGTTCTAACTTGAAACGTTTGAAGGTTTCAGAACTTCTAGATATCGTTGCTCACTTCTAAATAGTTAATTAGTTAGAGGTTCATTTAACACAGAACTTCTGACTAAAATGATATTGAACATAATTTCATTCAGGGCAATTTTCCATACTCAAATTTTTCAAAATAAATTTAAATCTATCTTCAGAAAGTGGTTTTGTAAAAATGTCAGCCCATTGATGGTCTGTATCAACAAAGTTTAAACTGAAAATTCTTTTCTGAATATAGTCCCTGATGAAATGATGTTTAATTTCAATATGTTTTGCCTTTGAATGTGAAATAGGATTTTTAGAAAGGAAAATAGCAGAAGTACTGTCACAGAAGATAGAGATCTACTATCATACATATGATAATCTTCTAATTGACTCTTCATCTAGAGCATCTGGGTACTACAGCCAGCAGCAGTAACGTATTCTACTTCTGTTGTTGAGAGTGCTATAGTGGCTTGCTTCTTGTTGTACCATGAGATCAAGTTGTTGCCCAGAAATTGACAACTTCTAGAAGTACTTTTACACTATACTCTATCTCCAGCAAAGTCAGCATCGCAAAATCATACTAAATTGAAATCTTTGGATTTTCTGTAACATAGTCCAACATTAGTAGTACCTTTCAGATACCTTAGAATTCTTTTAATAGCATTTAAGTGAGATTCTCTAGGATCTGATTGGAATCAAGCACATAAACATACACTGAACAGAATATCTGGCCTAGATGCAGTTAGATATAGAAGAGAGCCAATCATACCTCTGTAGAGCTTCTGATCTACCTTCTTACTTACCTCATCTTTTCCTAAGATGCATGTGGGATGCATTGGAGTTTTGGCTTCTTTACTTTCTGACAACTGGAATTTCTTCAGAAGTTCTTTCACATAGTTTGTCTGATGTATGTAAGTACCTTCTGAGCATTGATTGATTTGAATTCCCAGAAAGAATTTTAGCTCCCCCATCATGCTCATTTCAAATTCTGCCTGCACAGACTTAGCAAATTCTCTTCCAAGAGATAGAGACATTAGAAGTTCCAAATGTAATATCATCTACGTATGTTTGGAACATTAAAATGTCATTTTTAAAGGATTTTCTGAATAAGGTTGTGCCCACTTTCCCTCTGGTAAAGCCTTTTTCTAGAAGAAAAATACTAAGGCGCTCATACCAAGCTCTAGGAGCTTGTTTTAAACCATAAAGAGATTTTTTTTTTAATTTAAACACATATTCTGGAAATTTTGAATCTTCAAATCTAGGAGGTCGACGGACATAAACTTCTTCGTCTATATATCCATTTAAAAATGCACTTTTAACATCCATTTGATATGAAGTAATATTGTTTTGTACAGCAAAAGAAATTAATAATCTAATGGATTCTAACACAACAAGCTGAGCAAAGGTTTCATTATAATAAATACCTTCTTGCGACTATACCCTTGTGCAAACAGTCGTGCTTTGTTTCTGACAACTTCTCCTTGCTCATTTAGCTTGTTTTTGAACACCCACTTTGTTCCAATGATATTAAATCCTTTTGGTTTTGGATCTAAATCCTATACATCATTTCTGGAGAATTGGTTGAGTTCTTCTTCCATAGCTATAATCCAATCATTATCTTTCAGAGCTTCATCTATAGAAGTTGGTTCAATCATGGAAACTAGACCAAACAGTGATTCTTCATTTATTTTAAGGGTGGATTTAGTTCTGATAGGGTCATTTTTATTTCCTATAATGACATCTTGGATGAGTGAAATGATTCTTGGATATTTTTGTGGAAAGATTCTTGAGAGGTTCGGCGTTGTTCATATTTTCTTGATCGAACTTACGGGTGGCTTCTGTTCAGAGACTCCAGAAGTTGACATGTGAACTTCTGAGTTTTCCTTCTGAGCTGTTTCGTCAGAGTTTGGAACTAGTACTTTTGTACGTGCATTATTTTCAACTTGCTTTGTCATTTGCTGGCCAAGCTTATAAACAAATTTGTTCTAACAATTCTTCTAACTTCTGTAGAGATGTTAATTTGAACATTCATATAAAACAAATGTATTGTAACAGAAGATAAGAAGTCTTACACTCATCTGAAGATAATCTTACGGTTGAATTTTATATCGAGCTTCTACAAATGCAACCAGGTTGTACTCTTATTTTGTTTCTTGATTGACAATTGCATACATTCAATTTTCACATTTCTAGAGTTTACGAAAATTATGCAACCATGTGACCTTACATTACTGTTTCTTGAGAGGTTGACTCTGGACTTATGTTCCATTTCCTATAGTTCGAGCCTCTAATTTATTCCTACGGTTCTTCCAAGTTTAAGTTCAGTCTTTGGAACATAAACCTTCTTCCATCATGTCTAGCTAGCATCGAGTCAGAGCCAAGATTGGTGTTTTAACATCACTGTTTAGAATATCTGCAAAATAGATAATTATTTCTTTTGGTACCCATATCCTTCTGGGTCCTTTCTGGTTAGTTTTCCTAAAGTTATGTTTGAACTTTGGTTTAACTAAAAAACTTTAAGAGTGTGACGTGTATTTAATGTTGTGTGTGTGTGACCAAATTCAAATTGTTTGTATAATGGTTTGTACGTGATTTTCATTTCATCAACAGATTTTGGTTTATAGATATCTTTCTCTCCAGGGGCTTTATATCCTAAACCTTTTGTGTTGTTTCTGGAAACTCCATAGATCATGGAAGCCATCTTGCTTCTGTCTATGCTACTAGCTAGAAACTTCTAAAAATTATAGTCATATTCTTTCAAAATATTTTTAGAACTTGAAGCATCTTCTGAGCTGAAAATGTTTTGAGCATTTTGAAAATCATTTTTAAGTTTAATATTATTTTCTTTAAGCTCAGAGTTTTCTTCCTTAAGTTGCTCAATTTCAGATACAAGATTCTTTCTGAGTTTCTTGTATTTGATTTTTATTTGACTATAATTTTCTAAAAGTTCTGATAGAATATCTTCTAGTTCAGTTCTAGTTAGATTAGAAAGTACCTCTTATGTCTCAGATTCAAAAGCAGAGTCATCTGTTGGAGTTGCCTTAAATGCTAGATTTGCATGTTCATCTTTTGAATCAGTTTCATTATTAGGAGATTCTGACCTGTCCCATGTGGCCAGAGCTTTAGCTTCTTTTAATTGGGAATTTCCTTCATGAGACATTTTGAGAGACTAAAAAATGTCATATGTTGTATCTCTCTTTGTGATCTTCTCATATTCAATTTTTGAGATGGCGTTCAGCAGGATGTTGTCATACCCCAAAATTTGCCCTCCTACTTCTCAAGACATTTCATACATCCATACTCAAGGATTCCACAAGGGTTGACCAGACAAACCCTCTACTAGGCAATCAACCCAAATTAGGGTTTGGAAATTCTCAGATCAAGGTGGTTCCCAACATCTCCAATGGTTATCATGCCTCATCATATGCTTCAAAGAATCTCCATTTCAAGTTTCAAGCCTTACAAGTCAAGTTTCCTCAGACAATTGCTCAGATGATTGAAAATCAGTTGTATTGGACAAAAAGTCAATTGTGGTCAACATACAGTCAAACTTCATAATTTTTGGTCAAAATCCATGTTTTGAAGTGATATTCATCATTTGATCAAGGGTTGATCATGATTCATCAAGAAAACTCAAGATTTGATCAAAAGTCAAACTTTCCAAATCAGGGTTTTTGAAGGAAAAGTCAACAGAACTTTGACCAGGCATAACTTTCTCATAATTTATCATAAATTTTCCCACTAAAGCTCATGTTGAAGGAAATTCAATTCTCTACAACTTCATGTCTCATAAGCTTGGTCAGAAAATGCTTCATTTGGAAGATATGGATCAAAACATTACAGGTCTTTTTCAAAGTCAACAAAAAGTCAACGTTTTGTAAAGAAGTGTTATTGAGCATGGAAACTTCAATTGAGATGAAACCAAAGAGGTTGTTTAGAGGACATCTAGATCTTTCCAAAAAGTCCAAGAACACCCAAAAATGTTAAAAATTGAGCAATATACACCTTTCACGAGTTGAGCATTTATGAAGAGATGCACAAAGAGAAATACTTGACAAAATCCAATTTTTCCCAAATGGGCTTATAATTTTATGATCCAAACTTGATCATAATATTATTTATGACCTCTTGATGCCTTGCCGACCTTTTCCTATTTTCTTGATTTATTTTTGAATTTAAAAGCAGTTAATTCAATTTTAAATTAAATAAAATATAAAAACAAGGTGTAAAACAAGTTGGGTTGGATTTTTATCAATCTTGAGGACCAAGGAAGCCCACAAGACATGCCAATTTCGTGCAACATCATACAAGGAAGAGAAAATCAAATTATGGAAAGATTTGATGGAAATTAACAAGAAAATATTTTGCATTCAAAGCCATATCTTTTTCATTCTTTTTATCAAATCTCTTGCATTATAAATACATTCACAAGACCAAAGGACGAAACCCTAGCCTCATGAAGCAACCCTAATTTCTCAAAAATTCTTACAAAGTTGCAATTTTTGAATTTGGGGTTTCAATCAAAACCAAGCATTCTATTGTGTTCTGAGCTTGCCGTGATCCATCCACCCTTACGAAGCCATACCATCCCATATCGTGCTACCAAGTCTCACGGTTTGGTATTTTCCTTGTATTCGTTTTCTTTGATTTATGCATTATTAACTATTTTCAATTGTTTATGCGAACTCGGGACATCCATTAGATCATGATTGATGCATTACATGTGAGCTTTACGCATAAATCATAGGCGCCATTGTTAGGGCTCGGATCGGAGAAGCTTGAATCGATCGATCCGAGGCCGTTCAGGCCAACGACCACCACCATCGTGTTCGCAACCCTCGAATTAGGGGGGTAGGGTCCCTCTTTGCTCTTTATTTGCTTTATTTTGCAGGTTTGAGAATCGGGCTAGCCGGAGAAGATGACCGGAGCCCTAGCTCCGGTGCCGTCTCAGGCGTAGACCCTCTGACCGCGTGCGTGGCATTTTCTTGCAATCGATTCGCTCTCACCTTATCTGGGTCCCGTTTGTTGTGTTTGAAAATTCCAAATATGACACATTATCTCTTATAACCAATTATTTGCAGATTAAAAACACCAAGACAGGCTGGCTCAGACGGCAAGCAAGCGTGTGGTTTATCCAGAGGGTCCTGGGTTCGATCCTGGCATCCTCACTTTCTTTTTTACAACTTTGCAAACTAACTCTTTTTCTATTTCTTTTAATATTTTTTCTTTTAATTTAATTTATCTTCAAATAATTTTCTCATGCATTTAAAAATCACCAAAAATATTTTCCTTTTGCATTTTAATCAGAAAAATACTTATTTAATTTTTGACATAAAAATTAACATTTTTGCATGCATATTTTAATTAATTGTTAATTAACCATTAAATTGATTTTTAATTGCTTTTCCTTATCAAAAACGATCCAAAAAATTCCCACAAAATTAGTCTATCATCTAATTATCGTTGCCAACCCAAAAACATTTTTCTTCATTCAAAACTTTCTTTTACTAACCTATTTTTTCTCTTATGCGAGTTTCTTATATTTTCCGATTATTATGTATCTGCTTACAGGTTGCAATAGTTAGGAATTATTTTCTCGCACTCTTTTTCAATATTATGTAACTGCTCATGGGATGTAATAGTTTAATTAGGATTTTTACTTTCCGCACTCCTATTATGTAACTGCCCCAAAGCCATGTATTAGCGTAGGACATTTACTTTCCGCACTTTACTTTCTGCACCCTAGAAACTGCTAGTAATTAGGCGTGTATGACAAGATAAAAACGAATGTAGATCACCTCTAATCACAAGATAAAATATCTGAATCAACACACTCTTTTCACACATGCACCCCTTAGGGTAATTCTCTCTCGTTGCCTTTCGAATAAATGGTCAAGTCCCTCGAACGTAGAGGTATCCTAGCATCGTTGCCTACGAAACATATCATCATAGTCCCTTCGATACAAAGATCAAAGACCCACGATGTCGCCTACGAATACATGATCTCGTCCCTCGATTGTTGCCTACGAAAAGTGATGATCGTCCCTTCGAATGTGCTAGGATACTCCTACGAGTTGCCTTCTATGACCATCCAATGTCCCTTCGAATGTCTCTCTTACATCCAACGAATAGGGTTACCAACCAACTAATGGTATGGATAGCACTATTCTAAAGGAACGTAAAACAACACGAAAACGATCATTCTGAGTAGGTAATAAGACTTTTAGTTGCTTGCTCTATCAAAATACTTTTCGCACCTCACACTTTTGTCAAAGTTCAAATACTTTTCAAAACAAAACATTTCCGAACACTTTGTATACATTCCTACATGAATCATTACAAAGTCAAAGCGAAATGCCTTTTTACAAACATTTTTGTCAAACACACAGAAAGCAATTTTTAAAGATGAGCTAAAAGCAACTAAGAGCCCGTAGATAACTACGGATGAAAAGGGGTGCTAATACCTTCCCTTTTCATAACCTTCTCCCTTACTCAGAATCTAACGAATGTCTTTTTCTGTTCTTTTCACCTTCCCTTAATTGGATAAAAGAAAAGTCGGTGGTGACTCTTGCTATCTGCAACATTTGCGATAAAAAGCAAAACAAATTCTCAAAGTCAGTTCTCCCACCGTATTACAGATGTTTCTCCATTTGTGATGATTTTTAAATTCTGTTTTCTGCGCCTTATCCATTGCTTTCCTTTCAACCATGTTTCCATCTCCATCTTCTAGATGTTTGTAACCATCCAACACCATATCCCAAAGATCAGGATCATATACTAACATAAAACTTTTCAGTCTATCCTTCCAATACTCAAAGTCTTCTCCATCAAACATTGGAGGTTTATTTGGGATCTAAGAGGGGTTTTTTCAAAATTTTAACCTCTTAGCGGAACAATCCCGATGAACGAATCTTGATTAAATCATTAATCACAAATCAAAACTCACCAAAATAAGGATTCAAGAATTACCTCTTGAAGCGTGCTTTCTCATATGATCACGAACGGCGGAAGATACCGGTGTCTCTACGTAGTCCACACGAGTGCAAAGTGGAAGGCGGTGCTAGCCGTTTCTTGTTCTCTTGAGAATTGACAATTAGCTTTAACAAGGGAAAAAGCTTCTCTATTTATAGAGAGCTTCTAAAACCCTAAAGCTCTTAATTTGGGCTTTTTCCAAAACAAGCCTAATCTTATCTAATTAAACTATTTAATAAAATTATTATTATTTCTATTTAATCAAACTCTTTTAATTAAATAAAATAAATTATTAATTAAATTAAATCATATTTAATTTAATCAACTGTCAATTCTCATTTATTTCAAATAAATTATATGTGCCAATGTATTGAACAACTTAATTACTATTAACACATAATTAAATTAAATCACATTTAATTTAATCATCAATTCCACTATAAGTACTCTATGCGTGTGACCCTGTAGGTTTTCGTAACGTTGGCAATAATATTAAATTACCTATTTAATATTATAAACAATGAGCGGTATCTAGCAACACATCATTGCTACCCAAGTAACGAGAATGTCATGTGATCAGACATAACCTTTATGTGATAATGATTATGTATATAATTACCTTTTTGCCCTTATATCTATATTGAACACAAGGCATAGAATGTGTCACCCTCGTATAGTTCAATATTTTATTCCTTGATCCCCGAATATTCCTGATAACAACAGATAAGCCCAATATCTCATATTGACTTATTTGAGCACGGCCATGCATTTTACAATCATACTCTATCAAGGGGCCATAGATATTACTCCCGTATATATAGGAGGGGAAAATTCCATCTAGGTCACTCATGTCCCTCAGCATGATTTATAAAGTACCCATCAACCATCTTTATGGTCATCTTATTCTGAGACAACGTTTGATTGGCAATAAAGTACTCGACTCCACATCTAGGGTCCATAGTGGTTTCAATTGAAGGGTGGTATACACCACTATCACTATGAGAATAATTTATGACACTTACATAACAAACTATGTAGTATTCTCATGGTGGGTCAATCCGATATAAATATTACTCCTAATATTTATACCTACGTGAATATGATATCTTATATCCATGACTTGTGAGATACAATCATCGGTCTACTCACGTAATAGTCTTTATGCGTTCTTGTTGTCTATTTGATAGTAAAGCTTGACTACGGATACTTTAAGAATAATGTCCTTATGTTTAATGAGCTCTCACAATTAAGTCACACTTAATAGATCATTAATAGACTAATTACTCTAAGGACTTTATTATGTCATATACAAATAACATAATAAATATGAGGCCTAACAATTATATGTATTAACAAATAACATATATCAAAGTCATGATACAAAAGCATATTAAGCCAATATTGATTGGCTATTAGAGCTTACTCCAACAATCTCCCACTAGCACTAAAGCCAATCAGATATTAATTTAATATCTAGTTGCTCATCATGTGCATCAAGCATCATCTAAGAATGATACTTTATTAGGGCATAAGGAACTCTTTCCTTTGTTTTTAATATACGCCTCTTCCAATTTCAACTTTCGATCTTCTATTGAAATAAATTGAAGTGTCAAACTATATATACATGAATCGCTAGTGAGATCTAGTATTCTGAACTTGCAAGATTAACCCATTATCATCGGGAATGAGATCAATAGGATCTGCAATACAAGAAACACAATTTTCTTCCCAAGAATTATCAAAGCGATCCAAATCATATATTTGACCTTTGTACTAGAAACGACAATTATCTGAAACTCCTTTCATCTTATACAATTGTCATCTAAGCATAATATTTAATTTATACTGTGATATGAATATGTTCATAAATTTTGGAATAAAATCATTGTAACTCCTTTACAATTATTATTCCCATCTACTTTTGAGAAAAGGAACACCAAGTCCTTTAAGGTATTCATAGACCTTCTTAATAGGGATCTAGTGATTAACACTTTAATCATTTTGGTACTTATTGTTTAAGCTCATAGCATATTGTGCATCTAGTGCAGTACATATCATGGTGTCATTTTCCTCATCCAATGAGATAAGACATTCCATTAGACAAACCATTTTACCATACATGCAATAATCTTAATGTGAGATTTATGCATATTAGGTATCTCAATACTTCGTCGGAATATGTACTTGTGCTATGATTGAGATTCATCATCCATCTATCTCTATAGATTCTGATTCCTAACCTTTTAGGAAATCTCCTTAAGCATTTTATCAAAACCATTTCCTTAACCATGTCCTACATTGGCGTTGCGAGAATTTGTTTTGATGGTCGATATGTAAACTTACATACTATACTAGATTAATGCAAATACTCCCACTAACCTTATTGAATGCACAAGATTTAAAGTTGTCATTTATTAATCCAAGTTTTCACAAGACATCATTAATAAAAGAATTTAATTCCAAGAAGTTTTCCTTAATCCATAGATGGATATAGACAACTTACATACATTTCTAGAATCTTGTGCCACGTGAACCAATTGTACAACAACAACTCTCTTATTGAATTGGATCATATTCCATTCTCATAAAGGTATGTATTTTATGGTTCTTGAATTTCTTCAAGTTCTATATCACTCCCACTGGATCCTTTAGATACATATTATCTCTAATGGAAGACTCTAGTTCTAGCAACAAAACAATTTTGTCCTATAACCTGTTATAGAATATGTTTCCTTTGTTTTCATTAGGATACATACATAAATACATCTTCATCTATATTGTGATAAAGTTTACTTAATAAAACCTTAAAACCAAGATGACCATAAAGACAAACTAGGTACTCTTACCTCCATATCAAATATGGTGTCTCTATGACTACTTTAAATGGAATTGCTTATGGATTGGAATAATTGTATGTAAAACAATTTATAAAAGAGTCACAAAAATATAATTGAACTATCTTAAATCGATCAATGTAAAACATGATATGATTTAAATGTTCATTATATTCTTTACATAGGTATTTACCGTAGCGAACAATTCAAATGGTTTTAATACCCTTTCGAGTTGTTTCCTTCTATTTCACTCTTGAACTCTTCTCAAAAGAATTCTAACTCGTGTCAGATATATAATATTCAAATTTCATTTGATCCATCCCATATTTATTATAGATGAGCTTATCAAGATTGTAGAACTCAAATCTACTACTTGATTTAGTATTGAAAACATTGTTTGGATAATCATAACAACACTTGTCCATTATCACAACATGCACTCCTCATCTTGTCAATACAAGACTTATAATTAATTTTTCTTTTACTAAATGAAACTTAATAACAATTATTTGGTTTCATTCCAAGCTCTAATTTAAATCATAAGCTCTTATAGTCAATGAAACACATTGTTCCATTCTAGACATAAGGGGACTCAAATTATAACCAATGTCCTACTTCTTAAAAGACTATTCACATTTGTATAAATGTGATATCAACATCTAGTATCACATACCCAAGATGTAGAAGTAGACAAGTGTATTTTTTATAATAAATCGTACGAAGAATAAGTCTTACTTCCTTCTTCTACTTTGACTCTTTCGATAACCATCAAAAATTTTGTTCTTTCAACATATGAAAGAAGTGTATTCCTTCAGAACCATGTTTGTATGCCTAAATTTCAATGAATATAAAATGAATCTCAATTCTTTTATAATTCATCAATTTAGCATCACAAACTACTTTCCTTTTCTTTTCAACAAGATATGGTAGAAAAATTCATTCATAATGAATCTAATCTACCTATCTGAGACAATCTCAAATAAAACTTGTGACCAACTATTTATTCTATACGGAAATCAAAATTTCAAATCTTAAAACTATTTTAGATTAACTTGGATTCCTAACTTGTATTGAAAAGAACTTGGAAAGTTTTACATTTATCACATCTTGTGTTTCTTATTATCGAGGTTAATGATCATATCATTCTCCTCGACAACTACAACTATGAGATATGTTATATCTAGGCACTCGAATTGATCCTTCTCATAAGCATCGTTCTTCGAATCTAGTTATATTCAGTTGTTAGGAACTGGTTTATTGAGAACATACAATTCTTTTTCGTGCTTAAGAACAATTCTCAATTTATGTACCAACTCAGAAACTCCTTTCTGATCCTTACATCCTTCATAAGGATATTTTACAGTAAAATGTAAATAAAATGCAAAAGAAAATTCTAACTACAAAACGTGTAAAAATTGTATCAAATTAAAATCATTTTAATAAGGTCTTTTATTAAAATGCTCCCACTATTTTTACTCAAACCAAATGACCCTCAACATTTGATTCGGAAAATCTCGTTGAAAGATTTTCTAGCAGGTCGAGATCCATATTTCACTTTGTTTTAAGTCCGCGTGGTATACAAAACTTAGTTATTTAGGTAGGAACTCTTTCAATTGTATCTAATACAACTCTCAAATTTTATCAGTTGAGTGAATAACTCCTTATTCTAATCCATCATATGGATTATTCTCAACTCTTTCTTCTAAACATATATATAATCATATTATAATTAGTTTAGTTAAGTCAAACCCAACATTTAACAGTTGGATATTACATTTATCCCATCGCACCTTACTAATATAAAACATGCACCTCGTTAAAACCTACATTATTCGATACTAGTCTTGATGAGTGCTAAATTTTGGAAAGCAATTAACTTAATATTAATTGAGGATTTTTATTAAGTTTAATCTTGTGCATCTCATACACTCGCATGTTTGTGTATCTCACACTCACATATTTGTGTATCTTATACACTCGATTTAATCTGTATCTCATACACTCATATATTTATCTCATACACTCCATATTTGTGTATCTCATACACTCACATATAATATATATTCCATGCATCACATACATGAAATAAAATATGGTAATACGATTATGACCACCTAAAATGCAAGAATTAAATAAACTACTTTATTACAATTCTTTGACCCACGAGCAAGCTTCTCAAGCCTCTCCATCGGCGTCATCATTTGACTTTGTATTCTCTTCAACTCTTGAACTTGAGCATTTAAAATATTTAAATAAATAAAATAATAATTAAATGACACGAGACGCAGGTTGTATTTAATTACAATAAACCACGACACGCAGGCCGTATAAAATAAATCACGACACGCATGTCGTATTTAAATAAAATAAAATGCCAAAATCTAAGGTCATAACCGTATACCAACTTATTTAATAATGAATAATTAAATAATAGACAATAATAGATTATCAAATTATAAATATTGACGCATTAACACTTGATGCTGTTTGCGAACCCTAAAGGCACAACTCTTGCGTCGTCACAAACCCTAATGCAAATGTTTTCATACAATCAAAATACAATGATTAATTACTCAACGTGACTGATCGAATGTCATTGCTTCACCATACAAATGTCAGATTCCGAAGCAAAATGAACATTGATCATTCAGATGTATAACAATTATTATACTATTTGAATGTACGAAATAAAATAGTGTATCAAATACACTAACCTTGCATTAGAAATATTTATATCATATATAAATTTGAACAATAATTTTGTATTTCTTATAGATAATCGAAGTATCGCTGTTTCACCATACAAATGTCGAATTCCGAAACATAGTCAACATCGATATCGAAATTATACAAAACTTGTCTATATTTAATTTAAATAATAAACACTTTATTATTATTCTATAATAATAAACACTTTATTATTATTCTATAATAATCAACCATTATTATTATTACTTATAATAATAAACTATTATTATTATTATTATAAATTCATAAATAATTATTATAATAAACCATTTATTATTAATCATTATTACAATAACAATAAAGTTACTTTGCTATTCACGCAATACTGTAAACCGTATATATTTCAATTAAAATAAATAAATTACATAAAATCTTTATGGAAATAAAATATACCAGAATAATAACAATATCATAAACTCTTTATGGCAATATTGCAATTCAAAACACAAATTTGACTATTCTAAAAGGCATGATTTTTAGAGCATTTAGGAATGTTACTAAAAATAAGATTTCACGTATGGCGTTTACAAAACTTATATTATTGCCAATGTTACGGAAAAATAAATTTTATTTTCTCTTGAAATAAAATAATAGAATAACATATTTTAATAAAATTCAGTGACACGTGATTAAACATTTTAATCACACATATAACTATATCATCATATAATTATAATTGACCACAAATCATGTTTAAATCAATGATTTAATCGTAACCATGCTCTGATACCACTGTTGGGATCTAAGAGGGTTTTATTTAAAATTTTAACCTCTTAGCAGAACAATCCCGATGTACGGATATTGATTAAATCATTAATTCCAAATCAAAACTCACCAAAATAAGGATTCAAGAATTACCTCTTGAAGCGTGCTTTCTCATATGATCACGAACGGCGGAAGATACCGGTGTCTCTACGTAGTCCACACGAGTGCAAAGTGGAAGGCGGTGCTAGCCGTTTCTTGTTCTCTTGAGAATTGACAATTAGCTTTAACAAGGGAAAAAGCTTCTCTATTTATAGAGAGCTTCTAAAACCCTAAAGCTCTTAATTTGGGCTTTTTCCAAAACAAGCCTAATCTTATCTAATTAAACTATTTAATAAAATTATTATTATTTCTATTTAATCAAACTCTTTTAATTAAATAAAATAAATTATTAATTAAATTAAATCATATTTAATTTAATCAACTGTCAATTCTCATTTATTTAATTAAATCATATTTAATCAAATAAATTATATGTGTCAATGTATTAAACAATTTAATTAATATTAACACATAATTAAATTAAATTACATTTAATTTAATCATCCATTCCACTATAAGTACTCTATGCGTGTGACCCTGTAGGTTCTCGTAACGTTGGCAATAATATTAAATTACCTATTTAATATTATAAACAATAATGATGTCTACAACACATCATTGCTACCCATACTTGAATGTCATGTGATCTGACATAACCTTTATGTATATAATTACCCTTTTGCCCTTATATCTATATTGAACACAAGACATAGAATGTGTCACCCTCGTATAGTTCAATATTTTATTCCTTGGTCCCCGAGTATTCCTGATAACAACAGATAAGCCAAATATCTCATATTGACTTATTTGAGTACGGCCATGCATTTTACAATCATAATCTATCAAGGGCCCTGAGGATATTACTCCGTATATGTAGGAGGGCAAATTCCATCTAGTCACTCATGTCCCTCATCATGATTTATAAAGTACCCATAAACCATCTTTATGGTCATCTTGTTACAGACAACGTTTGATTGGCAATAACGTACTCGACTCCACATCTAGGGTCCATAGTGGTGTCAGGTCGAAGGGTGGTATTGTTGGCTGAAGATTTTGATAATATAGTTTGAAATGAAACAGATTTATGTTTGATGGAATAAAGCAAGTGTTATGTTTGAATGGAAGATAATGTTCTTGAATGGAAACGTCAGCTCGAGCTTGAATGTGATTGTGAAGATACATTTAAAGCTTGAGCGGTACGAGACTATATACGTGAAGATTGTGAAGCAATTGAGCGAAGGCTACCAAGGTATTTGAAATTCAAGCGTGAGCGGGATATTGAAAATTCAAATACATGTGGAGTATTCGAGAGGCGCGTGGAGGCTAGAGAAAACAATGCTGCATGCTTGACGTGGCAGAATCTTATAATAAGACCCGTTATGGTGAAATAGTATAAATAAAGTCTTAGTGTTAGGATTTCGTGTGTCATATCTATTGTACAAAATTCGGTAAACATTCAAAATACCACATGGATAGGAAAGCGAATACTCGAACAATGTACGTATGATAACACCAAACATTTACAATTCAGTAAAAAACTCTTTATATTTTCCAGTTTATCTTCCATTTTCATTCCACTGTCATTTCAAATACTTTTGCATTCAAAGTCATTTATTTATTGCTGTTTTTATATTCGAATCCTTTATACATTTCAGAAACTTTTACATTCATGTCTTTACATTGAAGCTTTTACATTCAAAGTTATTTACTCTTTTTTGCATTTAAACGTTTCTTTTTACATTCGAATCTTTAATCATTCACCAGTTTTACATTGATTTGTTTAATCATGTCATTAGATTCTTTTAATGTGGTAATTGCAGTAGACTGAATCCCTTTAAAACACTTTAATGAGAAGTCCTAAATATGTATACCACTCTTTACAATTAGATTTATCCAAACGACCAAATTCCATAGGATCAATCTAGTCGATCCTGCAAGTTACCAGAGAAATTGAATAACAGTAATTAAGTTTATTCGATAGTTTGGAAGACTAGCGGTTGTTTACCAGAAATCACTGTAAACAAATTGGCACACCCAGTGGGACACTCATTGGTCGTTAAACAAATTGGAAGTAAAGATTTTTAGGATAAAGTCATTGTAAAGTTCTTTTCTAAGTATCAAGTTCGTTGTTATATGAACCTTAGAAGTGGTAGAATAACCGCATTGCCACCCGAAGAAAACGTAATAAGGATGTCTAATCCAAGCAATCAACAAGGGAACAAAATTTCCCACATGGAGCAGGCACTAATATCGTACGCCCGGCGAGGCGTCTCGCGATCCCTTGAGCATGGTCGTTGCATCTTCTACCATTAGTGTGGCCACGAATGGAGCAAGTGGCATGTCAACTAACGATTCGATCCTAGAAATCGAGGACCATGGTTACCACAGGGGTTTGTCCCACCATCGAGGATACAAACCCATTTCGCCACCACCACCAACTAGACCACCCAGTTTCGATGGCAATAGACCCGAAATCCTCTTATGGGAAGCCAACATCTTTTATGGTAGGTTTGCACCGACATCGAATCGTCACCACAATTAGGATGCGGATGCGGGGCAATCGGTTTATAACGAATGCCCAAGGTTCGATGGGTCATAATACATTGCCTATCTTAACCACGAAAATCGAGATGGCCTTTAGACAATTAATGGATGATAGTAACCATAATATGATAGGAGTGTTAGCATGAACTATGCAAGAGATCTTCGCTAATAGTACAAAATGTAGCTGTAACCAGCGGAAAAGCGGATAACATGGTCGAATAGTAGATTTTTCGCTCCGCTTGGCGTAAACGAGAATCGGGCATTGGTTGAACGAACATACATATCATAGAACAAATTGCATTGACCCCACCCATAGACCCGTCGAGAGAGGGGTTAATTTGGGGCAAGGGCACAAAGTTTAGATGCCCGGTGATTCGAGAGGAACCACAAAGGGGAATTGCAGAACCAGCGGCAAGGATCGAAAGGTTAGTTGCCCCAGTGATTCGAGAGGAACCACAAAGGGGAGTTAAAGAACCAGGGGCAGGGATCGAAAGGTTAGGAGCCCCAATGTTTCGAGAAGAACAACCTAGAGAAGTTGTCATGGTGGGTCGACATCAAGATCTTGATCACGATCGTTCATAGAATTGAAATGACAACATCTTGGCAGAAAATAATTTAACCACCATGATAGAAAGGATTATGGCCCAAAACGGTCTAAATACAGGAATTAGAAGGCCAAATTATGCCTCTCCTATAGTAGATTATGTAATGCACACTGATTTACCAAGGGGATATAAGGTTCCTAAGTTTACAAAGTTTCTTTGGAGACACCAATGAATCAACGATCGAACACATAGCTAGGTATCGACGGCGGGAGATATAGCAAATAATGAGAACCTTAGGATCAAATATTTCCCAAGTTCCCTAACTAAGAATGCTTTTTCATGGTTCACCATTTGCCTCCGGGTCCATAGATACTTGGACCCTCTTGAAAGATTATTCCATGAACAATTCTACATGGGACAATCTAAAATAACTCGAAAGAGCTAGCCAATGTTAAGAGGAAGTTCTTGAACCCATAGATGACTATCGAATAGGTTTAGACTTTTGAAATCTAGATGTTTCCACGGTGGTTCACGAACATGAGTTAGTCGAAATGGTACTGGTGGTGGCCTAGACTACTCTATTCGAAAGAAACTAGACACACAATACTTAAGGGACATGGCTCGATTAGCAGGGTTCGATAAGTCGAAGACTAAAGGCCGAAAAGGCCGGGGCTTTTAAAAGTAACAAGAAAGAAAGAATTTCCTATGTCGAAATTGAGAAGTTGAGGATTATCACGAACTCGAAGAGGTCGAAATCGACCTGTTGAATTAGAAACAGGCTCCACCTTACTCTTGTAAACTACTAGTTCCCACAAAGGGAAAAATTGTTGAAAATGAGAAAAGTGACAAATTCCCAAAAGGTGTATACCATCGATAATGAAATGTGATGAAATTTTGATTTGCTTGTCAAAGATGGCCAACTAATTGTGCCATCGAATGTCAAAATACCTCCTTTAGATCAAAGAAAGAAAAGAGGATTTTGCAAGTACCATAGTTTCTAGGCCACAAGACCTCACAATGTTTTCTTTTCAGGGATCTGATTCAAAATGCGATCAAGGATGGTAGATTGAAATTCGCTGACAAGCCAAAGATGAAAGTTCATCCCTTTAGATGTTGCAGACACAAATTACTCTGAGCCTGCATACATTGGAGAAATAAATATGGTGGAAGAAAATGAAGGTGACATTCCATCAGGAGAAAAAAACACTGAAGATCAAAACTACGTGTTAGTCGAAGCCAAAAAGGAGGTTACTGAGGACGTCCATAAGGAACAAAAGGCTTCGATCGAAGCAGTATCTTTGGTTGTTTCGAAAGAGATCTAGGCTATTGAAGGCTAGTAGAATCAAAAACAAATTGACACAGGCTACTGAAGGCCTGAGGCTAAAATTGGAGAAAGTCCAGATCCTGGCCTTGATTCTTCCTCGAGAAAGAAATATGGGATGCCTTGGGGAGCCAGTGGAAAGTTCGACTACAGGTGAAATATTACGCTCCAGAAGTTCAAAACCCCAATCAAAGATATCAAACCTACAGGATGGGGAGATGCTGACATAAAGGGGGAAGATGTGGATGTTAACATGGTAGATATGGAGAGACCTCGTTCCAAAATGGAGGAAATGGAAAGATATTTAGAGAAAGAAAAATACAAGATGGAGGACGATTATGTTAGGGATGCCGTCTCAAAGACTACCTTATCTTTGTGCCACAGTGAAATCTTTGAAATGATACTATGTCCCGGATGCAACATCATACGTAATCGGAGAATTGCTACGAGACTTGAGAAGAAACAAAGAGCGCGAACTATCGACTAGCGTTAGGATAACCGGCTATTTAGATGCTACCCTAAGAGCGGAGAAAGTTTATTGGGTTTTAGTTCGTTGTCACAAAGGAAGCGACGGATGCTAGTGTGTCGAGGTGTTGCGGTGTATGATCAAAATATGGTGAAGCCTTGAAACAATCCCTTTTAAGCGTCTTTGGAACCAAAAGGCGGTCGGATAAGCCAGGGTTTGAGAGCAACTACATAGCAGGCACGATAGTCCTTATCCAGAAGCGCTCGAGAGTAGCGTTCAAAGTCCTGGCAGTACCCGGCGGATAAGTGTGCAAGTTGGGGCCCGACAACGAAAATACAAATGGAGGAACAATGAGCGAAATGCACACACCATGACATATAGAGGTAGTTCAATGGCAAGAGGAAGAAATGAGTTGAAAACTACAAAGGAAAAACCTATGTCGAGATCACAGTGGCGCGACCAACAAAAGAGCCGAAGGTGAGAGCTATATGCGGGGCAAAGGGTGACGAACAAGAATAATGAGGAATCAATACCAACAAATACACCAAACAATCAACACGAGAAAACCCGGTTAGCGAGACTCTTCTAAAACAAAGCAAAAGCGAATCGAAGGGTATACACGGTCGAGAGGAAGATGAGGATATGCTAGCCGACAATTCCGAATCGGAGGGAATCTTCACTCAACATCAATTGCAACGTGGTATCTATCTTCTTAGTGTGAATTTGGGCAAGAGACTAAAACTTGGAGAGCACGAGGAGGATGATGATAAACCTGATGAAACATAGGCGATTGTGCTATTACGTGATGGATAATGGGTATCGAAGCGAATGCTTTCTTGAGCACCGAGGAACCGGTATGCAAAATCATCCGACCATTGTTCATTCGAGCAAAGTTGGTACATCGTAAACAAAGTCTTGGTGGATGGGATTGCGGTGAACTTGATGCCTCACTTCATCGAAGAAGTTAGGAATACAAGATATCGACATCAAACCACAAAACATGGTACTATCGAACTATGAAGGAAAAGTAGCTAGACATTGGGGTGATCAAGTGGATTTGATGAGGATCAAGCTGCGAGACCCACTATGTTCATGGTGATCGACTAAAGCCAACTACAATTTCTTCTTTGGCGGAGAATGGATCCATGGCATTGGAGGCGGTTCCTTCGTCGATGCATCGAGGAGGTTAGTTTTATGGAGAGGATGGTATTGTGAACATCGAGCGGATCGAGCTATTTCATGACGGTTAACTTAGTTAATAAGAATTATGACAAATGCCTAGCCAAAATTGCTCCTTGCACCCAGTGTGAGATCAGCTAGGCAGGAGCGCACTATTACATGACGGAAATGCATGACATGATGGCATGTGTTGGGATAGGAAGATAATGAAAGGAGATGAAGAAGTCGAAGGTACTACACA
>CM038792.1:222034155-222262205 GCA_021764765.1 Vicia sativa
GTCGCACTTTTGGCGCCCACCTTCTACTGCAGGCAACATGTGGCATAAAGCCGACACATTGAATGGCCAGAATCGACACCACGAGGACTAAGGCCAAACCTGCCCATCTTGCCTTTCGTGGATATGTGCGGACGTCCCGGTGTTAGCAAACCAAAGCGTGCCAGCTCGATGGTCCCGGGTAGCTTCGGGTTCGTGCCCGTTATACATCTGAGCGATACTTGACATTGAGTTCCCGGCGAATACACTCGTTCAAAGTCATTACTCTCAAATAAGAGCAAAGACTTGGGGGCTCATGTACGGGGTGGCCCACAGCAGCCCCAAGTCATAGGGGCCCGATCGGTGAGACCGAGGCCCATTTGCCCAGAGGACGGTTGCATCACTTGCGCCAAGGCCACGTGGTGGTCTTTGCGCCACGTGCCCCCGAAAAGGACGGACCCGTTACTCCTATCTCAACTGCCACACGCCCGCCGGAAATCTCGGAGAAAACCCGAATTTTCCGGGGCGACAATCGAGGAGGAGGCCGCGTCGGCCTCCATACTAATAAGCCTGGCAGTCCGTTAGTGGGCCTGGATCACTACCCTCTAACTGGACCTTGGCTCAGCGTTGGGGGCTATAAATACCCTCTCACTTGAGAGGGACAGGTATCTCATTCATTCTCTCTTTTCTACTTGCATGCTTCCTTCGGCCGTTCCTTACTTTGGCATCAGTGTCTTCGGTACCCCCCTTTTTTCATCTTCACCCATTGTTGCAGTTGAGCCAAACACCTTCGATCGTCACGATCAGTTTCTTAATGACATGGGGTAATATTAAACCCTATGTATTTTTTAAATTGTCTTTATAAAATTTGAAGTATATTTTTGGTGCGTATGTTTTTTTTAAAATATTTACTGAAAATTAGAAATATTGTTCTGGTTTTAAAGATAATATATTTTGGTTCTACTACGATGGTTGAAAACACAAAATACACACACATTCATAGAACTCATAAAAGTTGAAAACTCACATGTAAATCCCATATGATGTTACTACTAACAAAAGCGAAAATATTGATCTTTTTAAGCCAGGCAATATAAGTCTAATTTTTGCACCACAAATTAAAACATAAACAAGCTTATACATGACAAATGGAACAAAATACATACATACATATATAAATATACTTTGATAGAATTGTACAGTATAAAAAATGTAATCCAAGTACAAAAATGATATAATACATACCAAAAACTAAATCCAAAATCCAAATGAATAAACCTCACGAGTATGGTGGATGATGAGTCGACTGTCACCTCGGCGTCCTACATGTTGCCTCGTATGACAGAGCACCTGAGCCTCCGCCATGATGGCATTTAAAACACCTCTAACATCGGATCCATCGTGAAACAACCCTCATTCAATACCATCCCGCACAAGCTTTGTGATACGCGACACCTAAGCAACACGTCATGAGCATGAATCCTCTCTAGCTCTGCTCCTCCTACTAGGATCTCTAATAATGAGCTGGCCTCAATGGGTTCCTGGAGCATCCTCTACCATGTATGAATGGGACACTTTGAAGAACAATATCATTTAACCGTACTCGTAACTCTAGTAAATGCGTGTAATACGGTGAACTGACTTTGTAGGATTTTGTATCCAAATGTGCGGATAGCAGAGTGCCACCGACTTTATTTTTATCAATTAAGGAAGGTAAAGTAGAAAAAGACCTTCGTTAGATTCTGAGTTCGGGAGAATGGTTATGAAAAGGAAGGTATTAGCACCCTTGGCGAGTTTTATTCTACTGACTCTTAGTTGCTCTAGATCACTTTTAAAATTGCTTTACGTGTGTTTTGACAAGATGTTTTGAAAATTCGCTTTGACTTTGTAATGACTCATGTAAGTGTATACAAAGTGTTCGGAAATGTTTTTGTTTTGAAAGAATTTGAACTTTGAAAAAGAGTGTGTGGTGTGAAAAGCATTTGGTAGAGCAGCAACTAAAGACTTATTTACCCACTCGAATTGGTGGTTTTGTTTGCACTCGTTCCTTTAGAATAATGCTAGCCATACCATTAGTTAGTAGGTAGCTCCATTCGTTGGATGTAAGCGGGACATTCGAAGGACATCGGATGGTCATTGAAGGCAACTTGCAGGAAGTATCCTAGCACATTCGAAGGACTATCATCATTTTAAATGGCGACAATCGAGGTCAAGATCATGTATTCGGAGGCGACATCGTGGGTCTTATGATCTTTGTATCGAAGGGACTATGATGATTTGTTTGGAAGCAGCGGTGCTAGAATACCTCTACGTTAGAGGGACATGACCATTTTGAATCGAAAGGCATCGAGAGAAATTACCTAAGGGTGCATGTGTGAAAAGAAGTGTGTTGAATTCAGAATATATTATCTTGAAAATTAGTGGGCTAAGTTAATTTTAGTCTTGCCATACGCCTAATTACTAGCAATTGATAGGGTGCGGAAATAAAAATGCGGAATGTAAAGGCGGAAATGTAAAGTCGCGGAAAGATAAACCTACGCTATTACATGGCTTTGGGCGGATACATAATTTGAAATGCGGAAAATAAAATCCTAATTAAAACTATTACAACCCACATGCAATTACATTATTGAAAAAAGAATGATAAAAAGCGTCCGAATCGAACATGTGAAAGAATAAGAGATCGGAAAATATGATGAAATCGAAATAAGAAAAATGTTATAAAAAATACAATTTTAATATGAGAAAATTAATACATCTGGAAATAAGATAAATAAGCTAAAATAATTTTTGGGATTTTTGGAAAAGATTTAATAATTAAAATGCAATTAAAAGTGAATTAAATGCAAAAATGTAAATAAAAATAAATATGCATGCAAAAATATATTTTTATTTTATAAATTAAATAAAGATTTTATGAAATAAATGCAAAAGAATAAATATTTTGATAATTTTATAATGCAGAATAAAATTGTGAAAGGAAATTAAAATAGTGCAAAAATATTAGAAATTAGAAAATATGAAAAATATGCAAAGTTGAGTTTTGGAAAAAGAAAGACAAAAGCTGGCCGATGAGGATCGAACCCATGTCCACAGGCGAAATCTCAAGTTCACATGCCTTGACCAGCTGTGCTAGCGTGTTCTCTTGTTTGAGATCGGGTGAGTGGATTTGCGTTCTCCATTGCCTCCTCCTGCGCCCGGACTTCGTCTTCGATTTGAATTTTCAAAGATAGCGTCGGCTTTGGCTCGACTACGAGAACAACAAAATGGAAAATGCAGCATACATAATATAAATGAGTTCTAAAGACATGGTTCGATTCGGGACATTATCCGAGTTCATTGATATAGGTCTTGAGGTCAATTTTTCTGTTCGAAGAAACCCTAATTGAAACGGAAAACCTAGCCATGGTGATTTTCGTTCTAGGTCACTAAAGCCAATTGGGCTACCAGATAGTTTGCAAACTTGATGTTGGTCATGAATACACAATCAAAAGTGTCAATGATGCATAAAATTGAAAATCGAATTTGGAAAAATAAGAACAAGCAAAGCAGGGTTGCTTGATTCTTGATGGTTTTGAGCGATGTAAAGTGCGGATCGACTCTAAAGACCTCAAGAATGCAATGGAATCCTCAAATTGTGAAGGAAATAGGATTGTCAATTGCTTCAAGAACACGATTTTTGAATTAGGTTAGGGTTTCTAAAGGCAATTTTTAGTCCTCTGCAATTGGTATGCATCAGTATATATCTTTGGATGGATTTGGCATTGTTTTTGGAAAGATTTGATCAATAATCAATGGAAATCAATTTTGATTTTTCATGAAATCAAATTTTCAAACTTTGGTCCAATTTCAATCTAATCTTCCCATATTTGATCCAATTTGAAATTCTTGACATTTATGGGTTAATTGGATCACAAGCAATAAAATCAATCTTTCAATTAATTTGGATTTTATACTTTATTTTCAAATTAATTTGTATTTAAATGAATAAATTCCAAATTAAATAGGAAAATAAAATAGAAAATCGTGGCATTGGGCTTGGACATTCCTAATGGCATGAGGAATAAGTTTGGATGAAGAAAAAGTAAGCCCATTTCAAAAGATTTGATTTTTGAGTATCTCTCTTTGTGCATTCTTTCAAAATTGCCCAAATTGTGAATGGTGTATCTTGCTCAATTTTCCACATTTTTGAGTGTTCTTGAACTTTTTGGAAAGCTCTAAGAGTCCTCTAAACAATGTCTTTGGTCTCATCTCAATTGGAGTTACCATGCTCAATATATCTTCAAAACAAAAGTTGTTTTGTTGACTTTGAAAATGACACTTAATGTTTTGAGCTATACCTCTCAAATGAAGCATTTTTGGACATTCTTGTGAGACATGAAGTTGTAGAAATTGAATTTCCTTCCAAACAAGAGGTGGTGGAAAAATTTACGAGAAAGTATGAAAGTTATGATCGATCAAAGTTCGATTGACTTTTCACCTAGAAACCCTAATTTAGAAAGTTTTGACTTTTGAGCAAATCTTGAGTTTTCTTGATGAATCATGATCAACCCTTGATCAAATGATGAATGTAACTTCAAAATAAGGATGTTGACCAAAATTATGAAGTTTGGTGTATGTTGACCACAATTGACTTTTGTCCAATACACCGATTTTCAACCATCTGAGCAATTGCCTGAGGAAACTTGACTTGTGAGGCTTGGAATTTGACATGGAGAATCTTTGAAGCATATGAGGAGGCATGAAGGCCATTGGAGATGTTGGAAATCCATCTTGACTTGAGAGATACCAAACCCTAGTTTGGGTTGATTGTCTAGGAGAGAGTTTGTCTGATCAACTCTTGAGGAATCCTTGAGCATAGATGTATGAAATTTCTTGAATAGATGGAGGGCAAATTTTGGGGTATGACAGCTGCATGTCAATCTTCTTGTCTTTGGAAGGTTAGATTGACATGCTTGTCTTTCGTGACACGAAGGTGAAGATGATTGAACACTCAATACACAAATTTGCACTCGCTATTGGTGATGGCGGGGAATGGGCTTACGGATGCCATTTGGAGAAGTTGGAGACTTCATTGGGGAGAGTCGTCGCTAGACTCGGGTTGTTAATAGGAGAGGCTGGCGGAGATGGGCTTAAGATGCCATCTGGAAGGTCGATCTTTGGGGAAGTGAGTCGTATGTTAGACTACGTAGATGTTTGGAAGGAGAGGAGATGGGCTTAAGATGCCATCCGAAGGAGTCGTCACGTTAGACTTCGTGTTCACTTTGAATGAGGTTATTGGTTTGTATTGATTTTTAACCATATATGCAACCTTACGAAAGTGAAGAGATGTTGACAAATAATGGGAGATGGTGAAGATGCCATCCAAGGCAAGGCAGGTGTCTGCTAGACTACAGTATTCTTGTTGATAATCGAATAAATCTTCGTTTGATTACTACGAGGAGATTGTAGTTGGCAAGAATGTGGATAGCTTCCTGTTGTGCATGGTGTTGATCCATTGCACATTATCGGAGGATAACCCGGTGGTCTTCGGATAGTTTCCGTCGGTTCGGGGCTTAATCTGGACCCGGTCGTCGGAGAGACAACCAAGGCGGTCTTGAGATAGTTTTCCGTCGGTTGGGGCTTAATCTGGACTGTTTGCGTCGAAGTATGTACTGTTTGGAGAAAACAAGAGGAACTTTGACGAATATTGGTTATTTATGCAAAGTATGATGCATGACGGTGTATATGAATGACATATGCATGAATTATGACTTTATGAGTAATGTATGAATGTTGATGTTGTGATATTTCAAAACATATCCATCTTGAAGAAGATGTGGATATTGTTTGAGGATTCGACTCTGCTTGGGGAATTGGTGGGTGAGAACCCCGCTTTGGGAAGGAGAAGAAATATCACCAATTCCTCGATGCACTATCGACCAAGTCTTGGGCCTAGATATTGTTGAGGTAGAGATTGAGAAACTCGTTGTTGGAGATCTCATAGACCTGTTGAGGAGAATGCAGGAGGCGATCGGTTGGGGACCTTGCATGTACATCTGGGAAATTTAGGAGGCTCTCGGGGATTTTGAGTGTAGATCTCGTGGAGAGCATTTGATGGTTGCTAAAGAGGGCTAGAAGAGTCAGGTCCGTTGTAATCTCTGGTGGGGGATGAGGATGTGGTTTTCTCAGATGCACTATCGACCAAGTTTGAGTCAGGATACATTGTGGGAGAAGGGAGGATTGAGAAATATCATTGGGATGAATACATAGCAGGGATGAGTGTTCTTTGCTTGGAGGCCGACATGAGGGAAGGTGTGTTGTGAGTGACACCTTTGTGGGATCATGCTTGTGGGGACTATTTGGTGACTTTCGTCGTCATCTCAATTCACGGAACTGTAGTAAGTACTTTCATATGTTCACTTTTCGTATGTTTGCGATTAGATTCTTATTGTCAAATGCGTATAGTCATTCAAAACAAGCGTTGGACTTATTGCAAGCGACAACAACAAAAATTGTAAAGAAAGAAAGCTGCGTTTATTTGAAAGGTGGCGTATGGCCAGTAGTTTGTACATAAGAAAGGTAAAAGCTATGCGGGAACAATCTCGTTAAGTTCCAACTATGCTAGTACTCATATATTTGACTATCTCATCTCCTTCTTGTCATTAGAAAGTGAGTAGGCGATCTTAGCCATTTGAACCTTGAATGTTGATAGTAGTGCAGGCGGTGATCTGGAAGAGACATAGTCGTCACGCTTGAATCCTAACTTTTGCCTGACCGCCCTTTCGGGTTTCGTCTCTGGGATACCCTTTTTGCCCCCGCCTTTTCGGGTTTCGACTTGCGGGTGTACATGTTTTGTATATATCCTTAACTTTTGCCCGAACCTTTTTGGTTCGCTTGAGATCTTATTTTTGCCTAGGCCGATCGACCTAGCGGGTCTTTTTATCACGTGGTATTTTTTGACTATGTCTGCGTTCACGAGGTGTGGGAAGTCTTCACCGTCCATGGTGCTAAGTATCATAGCTCCATAGGAATCATCTTGACTACAACGGTCCCTCGTAGGTGGGAGTCCATTTGCCCCAGGATCACCTTGTGGAAGAATGATGCGCTTGACTACTAGATCACCGACTTGGTAGACTCGGTGCTTGACCTTCTTGTTAAATGCTACGATCATTCGTTTCGATAAATCATCCGTGGCGGATGGGCCTTGATCGTTTCTCATCAATCAAATTAATCGGTCAAGCGATGCAGACGATCGTCTTCGCCTAACTACTTCTGGAGGACTACGGTTGAGGTATCCGAACCTCGATGGGTAAGGCGACTTCCATCCATTATCTGAGAGAGAAGGGTTGCCCTGTGGATGTTCGTGCGGTAGTGCGATAACCATGAAGAGCAAATGGTAACATCTCATGCCAATCCTTGTAAGTCTGTCATCTTCTATATAATCTTCTTAATGTTCTTATTGGCGGCTTCCTGCCATTCATCTTAGGCCGATAAGGAGATGGTGTGATGCTTGATCTTGAGCTGCGTGCGAGTTCGGTGATCATCTTATTGTTGAGATTGGAACCGTTATCTGATAATCCTTTCGAGTGCCATACAAGCGGATAAGATTATGCTTGATGAATCGAACCACTACATTCTTGGTATGAGATGCATCGGTGCTTCTACCACTTGGTAAAGTAATCAATTGCCACAAGGATGAAGCGATGTCCATTGGAAGCTGTGGGCAATTTCTCCAATCATGTCAATGCCACACATTGCAAAGGCCAAGGAGAAGTTAAAACATTGAGTCTTTGGAGAATGCAGCGTGCTGTCGGCATAAATCGGCATTTGTGACAAGATCGGCGTAGCGATGACAATCGACTTCCATGGTAGACCAATAGTAACTTTGTTCTCAAAATCTTCTTAGCCATTGTATGTCCTTTGGAATGGGTACCAATGTAGCCGTGTAACTCTTCCATGATCGTGTTTGCTTTACGGTCTACACAGTGGCACAAGTCGTGGTTGCGCTTGTATAGGATGTCGTTCTTTGGGAAGAATTTGGGCGAATCTCTCATGAACTTCTTATCATTAACGAGATGCCTGCGGGATATTCTGAGTCTCAAGATACCTCTTCACGTCATAGTACCAGGTTTCTCTTACGTATCAAGCTCATGACAATCTGTTGGTTCGTCGAACTTCTCAATGATGATGCAGGGACCTCGTTGTCCCATCGACCTTGAACATGGATGACATAGTAGCCAATGTAATGCTTAGTTGATTCTCTTCTCGTGGAATATGATCAAAGTAATCTCTGAGTAGGGGATCAAACTTAGAACATGCTCTCGATATGGAATGAGATTCGGATGCTTAGTATCCACTGCATATGTCGGTGATCACTAAAAGTGAGTCTCCATACACTTGTAAGAACTTGATTCTTAAGTCAATAGCGACTTTGATAACCATGATGCACGCCATTCGTACTCGGCCATGTTGTTGTTGAAACATAATCTGGCGGTGAAAGGAGTATGTCCACTTTGTGGGGATGTAATGATGGCGCCATGCCATTGCCAAGTGCGTTTGAGGCTCCATCAAAGACCATAGTCCATCGGGATCTGGTTCGGGTCCTTCATGGGCACTGTTCTTCACAATCGTAACTAGTAGAACATCTTAGATGGAAATTGACTGCATGGCGATAGTCATCTGACGATGAGCCAAATGATCGACTACCATACTTCCTTTGATCGCTTTAGGAAGTGTCTTGGATGTCATACTCGGTCAATATCATTTGCCATCTTGCTATTCTTAGGAGAGAGCTAGTTTCTCAAATATGTATTTTATCGGATCCATCTTGAAATCAACAAGGTAGTGTGAGTCAACATATCTTGTCTTAGTCGACGACCCAAACCAAAGCGTTGCAAGTTTTCTCATTGTGAGTATCTTGTTTCACGATCGGTAAACTTTTGCTAACGTAGTATATTGCATGCTCTTTTCGACCGGACTCGTCATGTTGCCAACACACACCCATTGAGTTCTCTAACCATCAGTACATGATAAGAGGTCTTCCTTGGTGGCGGCATCGGGATAGGAGGATTACAGGTACTCCTTGATTTTGTCAAAGCGATCGGCAATCGTCGTTCCATTCCATTACTTGATCTTTCTTGAGTAACTTGAAGATTGGCTCCAAGTAGCGATTAAGTGTGCAATGATACGGCAATGTAGTTCAATCGGCCCGAAACCTCGACCTCCTTCTCTGCGGGGGCTGGCATCTCTTGAATAGCTTTAACCCGTGAGGTCAACCTCAATACCTCTTCCGACTACAAACCCTAGGAGCTTTCGGATCGACTCAAAGTGCACTTGTTGGGATTAAGTCTCGATCGTACTTCTTCAATCATCAAATAGTTTACGCAAATGATCAAGATGTTCTTCTTGATGCTGTGACAGAGCTATCATCGTCGGCGTAGACCTCTATCTCGTGATGAATCATGTCATGAAATAATGTCACCATATACGCGATAAGTGGCGCTGCGTTCTTGATCCGAGCGGCATAACCTTGTAGCGAAAGTGCCTTTTGTGTGACAAAAGTAGTCTTCTCCATGTCTTGAGCCATTTGATCGATTTGTAGGAGAAACCATCCATGAAGGAAAACCTTATCTTTGCGGTGTTGTCAACGAACATCAATATGAGGAAGTGGGAAATCATCTTCGGACTTGCTTTGTTCGGTCTCGTAATCCACACATTATTACCATCCTTCTTGGGCACGGGCACCACATTTGCAACCTTTGGGGATAGGAGGTGGACTGAAAGAAGCATTGAGCTTTTCATAACCCGACTTTGATTTTCTCGACATCTCGGGCGCATCGGCAGACCCTCATTTCAGGAGAAAACCTTCTTTTGTCGGCAATCGGTGTACCACGATATCAATGTCTAAACTTCGTATGACCAAGCAAAAACCTCAACATAGTCTCGTAGCATCGAATCAACCTTTCTTTAACCTTGTTCGAGACACGCTCCTATCTTGATCTCTTTTACTGTCTTCGTCGGTGCAAATTCACAACCTCAATTGCTCTTCGTGGTGTATAACTCGCTCTTCTTGCTTTGTGATCGGCAAGTTCTCTGGCACTTCACAATCTTCCTCACTTCGTCTTGACTTGGTAGATCGGATTATCAAAGTCATATTTAGCACTAGCATAGGCATTGTTATTGAGATTCGGAGTGATTACGCGATGTATCACGTGGGTGTGTGTAAGAACACATAGCTTTTGAAGGGGTGATAAAGTAAAGAAAGAAAACAAACAATTGAATGCAAAGTCCAGAATTTATTGAATGAATCATAAGCACGGATAATAACCCTGTAAGCGAGCCATGATGCCGGGCAAGGCACGAGGCTTTCAAAGTTTATTGTTCAAAACATAAAAAATCTGAAAAGCAAAACAAAACAAGAGCAATTACTCGGCTAAAGGAGATTGGTATAGCGTCTTGATCTTCCAATTCTTGAGCCCTTTATCGAAGTTGGGAAGATCCACTTGCGATGTCGAAGCCGTTGTCGTTGTCTTCTATAGCATGGATTCCACTCGTCACGGAAAGGAAGTTGGCGGCACATTCGCGGCGTATCATCTTGACCCTTGATGGTGAAGCCTAAACCGGTCTTGTCAAATTTGAAAGGAAGATCGGGGGTGACCCCAAATAGTACTACCTTCTTCAATGACGAGCATCTTTCGTGAGGCCATCCTAAGCGGAGCTTGTGTAATTCGGGGTGAGGAGAGTCAGCAGGCATGACTACGGGTATTGTTTCAAAAGCTTGACAGTCTCGAAGAATTCACCTCCATCTCAAGGTAGCGGAATGACTGTAGATGGTGACCATATACTCTTCTTCACCACATCTTGTGACAACCTTCCCTTTCAGGTATTTCAACCGATGCAAGGTAGAGGTAGCACCCATGTATCGAAGGCGTCAAGTAAGCAAGAATTTGGGCGGATGTCCATGACAAAGAAAGTAGAATCAAAGTCAGGAACCGACTTTATGATGATGAGCTCTCCAAGCACCGTTAAGCTTAGAACCATCAAAAGCTCTCACGATTATGTCACTGGGTCTCGAGAACCAACCCTTGACATCAAGCCTATCAAAAGCGGTCTTGGAAGGATATTGAGCGAACCGGTATCAACCAAAACATGAGATAATGTAATGCCCTTGCATTCAGCGGAGATGTGCAAGGCTTTGTTATGTTTCTTTCGGCGGGAGTCAAATCGACATCGGAGAAGCCTAGGCCGTTGTTGGCAGCCGGGCTAGCAATACAAACTTGAGCGGTCGGTGGTAGTGTCTTGCGGCACATGAGCATTCTTGAAACTTCACCAAGGCATTAGCATGAGCCTCGGAACACAAAGCAAGCGAGCATGGAAATCTTGGGCGGATGTCTATGTTCCACAACATTGTAATCACTCTTCTTGATGATCTTGAATTTCCTCCATTTCTTGTTTGGAGGTGTCTTGATAACTTCCTTTGGTACTCGGTGGTGGGATGAGCCACTGATTCTTTCCCTCTGGGGATATTGATTGAGTATTTGGAATGCGGTGAGTCATGATGTCTTTGGAGGAGAGATTTGGAGAGAATACCCTTCGGTTCTGGTCACCTTCTTGGATCCGGTGATGTTGTCGATGTCAGAATAGAAGCTCAATGGTAAGATCCTCAATGGTCGGAGGGTGCTTGGCGCCATGATAGTAGACATCGGCTCCATAATTCAAGGGATAGCCTTGTCGGAGGAATATGGGCGGTCTTGGAGAAGTAATGATGAGGGTGCCACTCTGGCACGGGATCAGTGAGAGGAAATCCTTATTGTGTTAACATCAACATAATCTTAGGAAATCGTCACCCCATCCGGTTGCCTTAACATCTTCAATAGGAATCTTGCTATCGGGGACGGTGTACTTCACCATGTAATCATACTTTCCACTTGGCTGCCCCAAGGTATCCCACAGATGGTGCAGTTTCGTTCGCATTGTCGATCTTGACTTAGACATTTCTTCACACAACACGCACGGTGGTTTGAAATAGTATCTCACGGTTGTCCATCATGGAACCGTCTTCTCGACCAAGCACAACCATCGGTGCAGAGGGCACACACTGGGCATCTGGATTGACTTTTCTTCTTGTCATCGGAGGAATGGTCAAGTCATCTATGTTGAAAACATAAGTATCGTCACCGACATTGGAATTCTTGTCATGGTTAGGCATAGGCGCGTTGATCACATTCGGTCTCAGCGGGAGGATCAAACTCAATGCTTAGATTCAATCATATCTTGAATTTTGTTCTTGAGCCCAACAATTGTCGATGTCATGCCACAGGCTATTGGAATGGTAAGCACACTTAGCATTAGGATTGTATTTGGAGAGGAAGTGTTGACATTTTGGGGGATCCCTCAAGGTTATCGACTCTGCGTTCAACATGTGTTGCAAGGCTTGCGACAATGGCATGTTGATCTTCGTAAAGTCTTGTGGCGGCGTTAAGCTCTGCGTTGTCTCACGAGGTTGTCTTGATGTAGGATTGAAGATCCCCACAGTTGGCGGTCGGTCTTGGCTCGGCTTTTCGACCATACACGTCGCTTCTTTCTTAGCACCAAAGGATCTCTTGCGACATTCGAAGATGTCTACATGAATCTTCCACTCTTGATACCGGCTTGATGCTGCTTTGTCAATATCAACTCGGTGAATCGGATGAAGAATTTCCAATCGGATGATTGAAGAAGGGCTGTCGGTGTTCCCATAAACATATCAACCAACTCCTATTGGACAAGGGTGGTTGAACACTGCTAGATCTCTCCATTTAGAGGCATACTCCTTGAACTTCGTCACGACCCATAGACATGCTTTGTAGTTGCATGCGGTGGGTGTCAATTGACATTATTACTCATCTTTATGTGAAAGCATCAACCAAATCACTCCAAATGCGGATACGGTCATTCTCTAGTGATAGTACCATTCAAGCGGGTTCGGACAAACTCTCTTGAAAGTAGTGCATCCTGACTTTACATCATCGATGTGGGGATTGATCTTACGGACATAGGACTTCAAATGCGACTTTGGGCAAGACATGCCATCATACTTGGCAAAAGTTGGAACTTTGAACTTGGGAGGAATCACAACACGGGAACAAGACTCGGATCATCAAAGTTCACCGGACATTTCGGGTTTTCCACATTGAGACGGTCTTCAAGTTGTTTGTACTTGTCATCTTCATCAGTGTTGGCTATAATCAGTGGTCCTCTCCTCCTTTCTTTGGCTCATGATCACCTTCATCACCCTTGGTACTCCCCTCGGTATGGACACTTCCTTGAGAGCTCGATCCGGTGACCACTTTTGGACCCCTTTGAAGCGTCTACCCATGTTGAGGAGACCAACAACCTTCTTCTTCTTGTTGATGAGCTTCTTCAAATCTTCTTGGCCTTGGACCAAGTTGGTGAACATCTGCTGGCCAGGCATTACGAGCACGGAGATCTTTGTGATCTGTTCAAGAGCCATTTCTGCTAAAATAAATAGCGAGCAAATGAGAAAACCAATCTCAATGTACGTGATGCAATGTTATGCTATGCTATCACGATGTTTATCGAATGCAATGCAATGTTTTCAAGGACCTTAGAGATTTAAATTTGTTAAACAAGCAATGAGCAAACATTTATTAGTACTTCTTTTATTATTCTTTTTTCTTTTTAAGTACAAGAGCTAGTTCGAAACAATAAAAGAAAACATAAACATCCTAAAGCTCTAAGTCTCCCACGGGCGCTTCCTCTTGGTGCCGATGTAGGCGTTGATGTTTTGCTCCTCGTGAAGTAGCTTTGTCAACTCTAACACTTTCTTCTCACTTGCATATGCTGAGCTTCAAAGGTATCCTTTCTTCTTTAAGTTGAATCCGGGATCTCTTCAAGTCTTCAAAATCGGTAGGCATGTCGGGATAGAGAGCGGTATAAGTCGTCACCTATAACAGGTTCCATAATCCTGGTAAAGCAGTGAATGGCATCATGAGGTTTTGAGCTCGAGCTCGCACCCATTTGAGGTAAGGTTCCCAAGGTGGAGTTGGTGCCCCAAGTCTTGGTATCGATCTTCTTTACCATGCCCCAAGCATGTATAAACCTTAAATCGGCAATTACGGAGATCGTGATTGTAGTCGAACACAACATCTTGGAGAAGCATATCATGTGGACCATCTCTTGAGCAAAACCAAGCGGCGTAGAGCTAAAGAAGGGTTGTAAGTAATACCTCCCTTATACCAAGTAGTGGTACATTAGGAATTCTCCACGCTCAATGAATGTGAAGTCCTTTTGAGAGAAAAGATTCCAGCGGATATCGAATGAGAGAGTGACATCAATCTTTGAGACCATCTCAACCTTTGTTCATTCTTCAAAACTGATGGAGGAAGGTGCGAAATAAACCACCTGGAAAGTAACGGTATACAACACATGAGAGTTCCTTGTCGCTTAGTAGTACGAGTGTGGAGAGAATGCAGGATGTCTCCAAGCAAAGTAGGCATTGGATTGCGGGTAAGGAACAACTTGATGGCATTGACATCTATGAATTGATCCGAGTTAGGAAATAGAACCAAACCATAAATTAGCAAGGCCACAATGTTTTCAAATGCATGGAAACTCATAACTTTGAGGAATTCTCGGGCTTTCTTAATTAGGAATTTGGAAAGTAAACCCTTAACTCCACTTCTAGTTTCCCAATTGGCTTCAATATCTGAACGCTTAAGATGTAAGGCGGATGCAATGTCTTCGTACTTAGGAACCTTTTCTAGACCGGTAAATGGCATTTGGTCAAGAATAGGTACCCCAAGTAGCTTAGAGAACTCTTCTAAGGTAGGAACCAACGATAATCGGAAATATAAAGCAATGGTGTTTGGGTCAAAAGCTGGAATAGGACATGCATCATATCTTCTTCAAACCGGAGATAACCAAATCAAGCGATAACCATGTCTTTTGATGGGGAGCATGGTAGAATTTACGAAACCAATTCTTTGAGTTGAGAAGGACACCCATGAAGTTGATTCGGATAGTCTTTCTAGAAGCCATAATCCTACAAAAGCAGAGCAAAGATAAATCCTAGGTCCTTGAAATAGTTAGAAATGATATGCAATGCGAATGATGTCATGATGTCATGTTTAGCACACAAACAATTCACACAATGAGCCTAGGGTTAAGGCTTGCATGAGGTATAGGTGATTACCCTACCAAAAGTTTGAGTTGGTTCATCTGTCCTATAATAGTAACGGGTTCTAGGAATCTCATATCACAGATCTTTCTCGTGGCGCTTATTTCAATCTGACGGCCAAGTGGTCGATCGAAAATGTCCCAAAGTCTAATCTCAATGGCGTAGCATCGAGTATCAACCAACCTCGGTCTACACCAAAGTCGGCCATCTCACTACCTTCTAATGGCCAAGATGGGTCAATTAAGGTTCTAAAAGTTTAGTTAGCGCTTGATGACACCAGAAGCCAAATACTATCTTCAACTTGGGAATGAAGAGTATCGGGACAACAAAGTGTCACGCTACGTAGCCATCATGTTGACCGGCGTAGTTATCGTCTAGCGGTCGCGATCTAATACCTAAGGAAACCGGATCGGGTGTAGGATCCCCCAACAATATAATACCCAAGCAACCCTTAAAGATAAAGCATACAAGTCAAACAAAAAGCGATAAAAGTTATCTAGAAATCCCTAAGGCAATTCTCTCTTTTAGGGTGTTTCCCAGTAGTCGCCCGATTACATGTGGTGAACTGACTTTGTAGGATTTTGTATCCAAATGTGCGGATAGCAAGAGTCGCCACCGACTTTTATTTTTATCCAATTAAGGAAGGTAAAAGTAACGAAAAAGACCTTCGTTAGATTACGAGTTCGGAGAATGGTTATGAAAAGGAAGGTATTAGCACCCTTTTCATCCATGATTTATTCTGGGCTCTTAGTTGCTCTAGATCACTTTTTAAAATTGCTTTACGTGTGTTTGACAAAGATGTTTTGAAAAAAGGCATTTCGCTTTGACTTTGTAATGACTCATGTAGGAGTGTATACAAAGTGTTGGAAATGTTTTTGTTTTGAAAAGAATTTGAACTTTGAAAAAAAGAGTGTGTGGTGTGAAAAGCATTTGGTAGGCGAGCAACTAAAGACTTATTACCCACTCGAATTGGTCGTTTTGTTGCACTTCTACGTTCCTTTAGAATAATGCTAGCCATACCATTAGTTAGTAGGTAGCTCCATTCGTTGGATGTAAGCGGGACATTCGAAGGGACATCGGATGGTCATTGAAGGCAACTTGTAGGAAGTATCCTAGCACATTCGAAGGGACTATCATCATTTTTCGTAGGCGACAATCGAGGGTCAAGATCATGTATTCGGAGGCGACATCGTGGGTCTTATGATCTTTGTATCGAAGGGACTATGATGATTTGTTTGGAACAGCGGTGCTAGAATACCTCTACGTTCGAGGGACATGACCATTTTGAATCGAAAGGCATCGAGAGAGAATTACCCTAAGGGGTGCATGTGTGAAAGAAGTGTGTTGAATTCAGAATATATTATCTTGAAAATTAGTGGGCTAAGTTAATTTTAGTCTTGCCATACACGCCTAATTACTAGCAATTGATAGGGTGCAGAAATAAAAATGCGGAATGTAAAGGCGGAAATGTAAAAGTGCGGAAAGATAAACCTACGCTATTACATGGCTTTGGGGCAGATACATAATTTGAAATGCGGAAAATAAAATCCTAATTAAAACTATTACAACCCATATGCAATTACATTATTGAAAAAAAGAATGATAAAAAGAAAACGTCCGAATCGAGACAACTTTGTGAAAGAATAAGAGATCGAAAAATATGATGAAATCGAAATAAGAGAAAATGTTATAAAAAATGCAATTTTTAATATGAGAAAATTAATACATGCTGGAAATAAGATAAATAAGCTAAAATAATTTTTTGGGATTTTTTGGAAAAGATTTAATAATTAAAATGCAATTAAAAGTGAATTAAATGCAAAAATGTAAATAAAAATAAATATGCATGCAAAAATATATTTTTTTATTTTATAAATTAAATAAAGATTTTTATGAAATAAATGCAAAAAGAATAAATATTTTTGATAATTTTATAATGCAGAATAAAATTGTGAAAGGAAATTAAAATAGTGCAAAAATATTAGAAATTAGAAAATATGAAAAATATGCAAAGTTGAGTTTTGGAAAAAAGAAAGACAAAACTGGTCCTGATGAGGATCGAACCCATGTCCCTGGAGCGAAATCTCAAGTTCACATGCCTTGACCAACTGTGCTAGCGTGTTCTACTGTTTGAGATCCGGAGTGAGTGGAATACACGCGTTGCTTCTCCATTGCCTCCTCCTTCGCGCCAGACTTCGTCTTCTTCGATTTGAATTTTCAAAAGATAGCGTCGGCTTTGGCTCGGCGCTCGGCCCAACAAAATGGAAAACGCAGCATACATAATATAAATGAGTTCTAAAGACATGGTTCGATTCAGGACATTATCCCGAGTTCATTGATATAGGTCTTGAGGTCCAATTTTTCCTGTTCGAAGAAACCCTAATTCGAAACCAGAAAACCTAGCCATGGTGATTTTCGTTCTAGGTCACTAAAATGCAATTGGGCTACCCAGATAGTTTGCAAACTTGATGCTGGTCATGAATACACAATCAAAAAGTGTCAATGATGCATAAAAATTGAAAATCGAATTTGGAAAAATAAGAACAAAAAGCAAGGATTGCTTGATTCTTGATGGTTTTGAGCGATGTAAATGCGGATCGACTCTAAAGACCTCAAGGAATGCAATGGAATCCTCGAATTGCTTGAGCTTGGAAATAGGATTGTCAATTGCTTCAAGAACACGATTTTTGAATTAGGTTAGGGTTTCTAAAGGCAATTTTTAGTCCTCTTGCAATTGGTATGCATCAAGTATATATCTTTGGATGGATTTGACATTGTTTTGGAAAGATTTGATTAATAATCAATGGAAATCAATTTTGATTTTTCATGAAATCAAAATTTCAAACTTTGGTCCAATTTCAATCTAATCTTCCCATATTTGATCCAATTTCGAAATTCTTTGGCATTTATGGGTTAATTGGATCACAAGCAAGCAATAAAATCAATCTTTCAATTAATTTGGATTTTATACTTTATTTTTCAAATTAATTTGTATTTAAATGAATAAATTCCAAATTAAATAGGAAAATAAAATAGAAAATCGTGGCATTGGGCTTGGACATTCCTAATGGCATGAGGAATAAGTTTGGATGAAGAAAAAGTAGGCCCATTTGCAAAAGATTTGATTTTTTGAAGTATCTCTCTTTGTGCATTCTTTCAAAATTGCCCAACTTGTGAATGGTGTATCTTGCTCAATTTTCCACATTTTTGAGTGTTCTTGGATTTTTTGGAAATCTCTAAGAGTCCTCTAAACAATGTCTTTGGTCTCATCTCAATTGGAGTTACCATGCTCAATATATCTTCAAAACAAAAAGTTGACTTTTTGTTGACTTTGAAAATGACCTGTAATGTTTTGAGCTATACCTCTCAAATGAAGCATTTTTTGGACATTCTTGTGAGACATGAAGTTGTAGAATTGAATTTCCTTCAAAACAAGAGGTGGTGGAAAAATTTACGAGAAAGTATGAGAAAGTTATGATCAGTCAAAGTTCGATTGACTTTTCACCTAGAAACCCTAATTTAGAAAGTTTTGACTTTTGAGCAAATCTTGAGTTTTCTTGATGAATCATGATCAACCCTTGATCAAATGATGAATGTAACTTCAAAATGAGGATGTTGACCAAAAATTATGAAGTTTGGTGTATGTTGACCGAGTTGACTTTTGTCCAATACACGATTTTCAACCATCTGAGCAATTGCCTGAGGAAACTTGACTTGTGAGGCTTGGAATTTGACATGGAGAATCTTTGAAGCATATGAGGAGGCATGAAGGCCATTGGAGATGTTGGAAATCCATCTTGACTTGAGAGATACCAAACCCTAGTTTGGGTTGATTGTCTAGGAGAGAGTTTGTCTGATCAACTCTTGAGGAATCCTTGAGCATAGATGTATGAAATCTCTTGTATAGATGGAGGGAAAATTTTGGGGTATGACAGTCTGGTGCCACGATACTCCTGGCCTCATCAAGAACAAGATAATTCTCAAAATCATCAAACAGATCATCATCCTCGGTCTCATCGGAGAAACATATCTGATGGGATCGAGGATGGTGCAGGTAAACCGCCGACACATAACCCGCTCAGGCATATAAGCAGCAGTCTTGCGAATCCCACAAGCCAACCAACCTGTAAATAGCGAAACCTCGTCAAACATCATCGTGTCACGGTGGTCGATGTATGAACTGAAGTGGATGTCCTCATGCACCAGCCAGTCAATGTAAACCCGAAATTGATTTATCGCCTAGTTCCCTCAGAGCGGGTCGTATGCGCAAGCATAAGGCTTATCTTCACTATAACTCATAACATACGACCAACCTGAGATTCGGAGAAAGTGCTGCAGGATCCATCCCTGAAATAACAAAAATAAATTGTTAGTTTTGGAATCAAAACAATTAACAAATGCCAAAAATACAAAGAATTTATATCGTCATAAGCGACATGATGTCGGTCATCTGCTTCATATCCAACATAATGGCGTCATCCAACTTGGTATACAAGTAAATCAGGCAGGCAGCCTGTAACGCTCCGATTAATTAATTAATTATTTAATTGTGTAGTTAAAAATTATCTGAAAATTGGTGTGTTGAATTGTGTGTTTTGATACTACTATGTGTGGGGTAGTGTCAGATTTAATACCTGTTGGAAGTATTTTAGATTGATTAATTTGTTGATGAATTATTAAATGTAGAAATTCTTATTAGAATTAATAAGAAATGTTAGTAAAATAGAGGTTGTTACTAATTAGTTGGTTATTATTTAAACAATTAAAATAAAAATAGTTTAGTGAAGATATGACAAGGGCAAGGTGGTAAAAGTAGGTAGCATACGTGAGGATAGAAAGGGAATGAAAATATTAAGGGTCCTAAGGGAAAAAGGGACTTAAGAAGAAAATTGGGGTTTTAGAGTTCATTATTCAAATCGTAAAAATAAGAGAAAGTAGAAAAGAAAGAGAAGAGAAGAAGAGGCAAAAAGGAATTAGGGCAAGAAGAAGGAATTCCATTGTAGAGGCTTTAGAGTAACCTTCAATCCAAGGTAAGGGTGGAGTTCCAACTTTCTAAAGGGTAGTATAATTCTAGGTATGTGGGGTTTGGTTGTATGGTTGTTGTGTGTGATTGTATTGAATTGAAAGTTGATTATTATGTATGATGAATTGGTGTAGAATTGTTGAGTTTGGTGTTGTGAATAGTTTCTAATTGATACATATGTTTTTGGTATGTTTAATGATGTTATCACTGCTAATTGTGTGAGAAAACTCTGATTTTGGGGTTTTTACAATGGTTAAATCGCAACTTCAAAGTTGCAGAATTTTCTGAAAATAGCAGTGGTAACCGGTTACCACGTGTAAAATTTGAGTTTTTGGAGATTTTTGTGAAGGGAAACCGATTACCACCTAGGGGTAACCAAGTTCCTCGAATTTGAAGAAAATAATAGGTTTTTGTGTTTTGCAGGAATCGGTTCCCCCTAGGGGGTAACCGATTACCACTGAACATAATTGAAAATTTTATAAACTTTGAAAAATCATAACTTTGTGCTTGGGTGCCCGTTTGACGTACCGTTCGAACCTACGGGAAGCAAAACACTTGATCTTTATTATAAAAATGTTTCCAAAATCAGTAACTTGATAATTTTTTTTTATTTCTTTTCGGTGTTGTGTTGTATCGTATTGTTGTTGTTGGTTTGCAGCAGGTGGCTGGAAACGGTAAGGCATTGATAATTGTTGAAATCAATGTTTTGCGTTGTTGGTTTGCATGGTTATGTCTCATGCATTCATATTGCATTTTTGTTGTTGTTGTTGGCTCAAATCCTAGATGGTGTGGATACGAGCGAGGTGAATACATTTATTCCCTATTATTGATGGCTCTGATCCTAGACGGAGTGGATTAGTAGTTAGGTGAACCAATTATTCACGAAAATGGTGATCCCGATCCTAGATGGAGTGGATTCTGTGGAAATCTCGGTACCGCTTGCATTTTGTCAATGTTGAGTTACATTTCATACTTGTTGTTGATGTTGATTATGAAATTTAATTGTGTAATTTAGGACAATTGTGTTGTGGCGATGAGATACTTGAACACTAATAATTATGCTTGATAATTCTGTATATCTCTGATTATATTCTTCTTTATATTGTTGTGATATCTCACCTCTTCTGTTGTTATGTTGCCTCTATGTGGGTAACATGCAGATACTCAGGAGTAGTTCAAGTAGCAGGAGTCGAAGAAGTTACTCTTCTTTTTAGTTCAAGTTAACGTTATGCTCTGATACGTAACACACGGGTTGGGGATAAACATTTGAATTGTTTATTTAGATTTATTTTTCTGTTGTTGATTCCGATTGGAGCATTTTGGACTCTGGAGTATTTGGTTGATGTTGTTTTGTTGAATATTGAAATATTTCCGCTATTTAAATGAATTGTTTATTTAAAAAACTATATTGTGTTATCCTCGTATGTGTTATTTATCACTTTGAATGAGCTTGTGGTTTTGAAGCATGTGACATCCTGATTTATATAGTTCGAAATTTTAAATTCACTTTGATAATTATGCAAATATGCCATGGAGAAGTCAGGGTGTTACACAACCCCCCACCCCCCCAATTGCACTGGATTATCGTCTCAAAAGCAACAAAGTACTGCAGATACATGATGTCGGTATAAGTGGCACTAGTGTCCACAAAGATCTGTGTGCCTGATAAGTGCCAAAATGTAGTTATTTTGTATATACATTTTGTGGCACTTATCCGTTCTTTTGTTGATATTTAGTTGAATAATCCCCGCTTTGTGTATAAATGTGTACATAATAGAATAATTGAGTTTTTGTGTAAATATTGTATCATTTGATAGTTTTTCATCTCTTTTATAGATATTCATTCATAATTGGAGCATTGAGTAATAAAGTGTCGAAGACACGGCTTCAAACGCACGATTTGGGCATCTCGTCAACGAATAAAGATCAAAATCAAAGAATAAAAATCATCAATAAAGCTTGATATTTATCCATGTTTAGATAGATCATTGAATAATCTTTCCAACGCTTCAAACCGGGCGCAATTCCGAGTTACGGTTCTCAAGATATGGCAAAAACAAAATGCTGAAAATAATAGACCGCGCTTAGCACGCCCTGCGACATCAGAATTCTTTAAAAGGGGCTAAAAACACATTTTTAGGTCATGGGTTGGGTATTTTTGAGTCCCAACACCATCAACATCATATTTTTGATAGATTTGCTTGGAAAACAACATTGGAGCTTGCATTTTGATGATCCGGAGTCGAATCCCTCGTCGATTGGTGTTGACAAACCAAGAAATGTTTGGTTCCTCTTCTTCTCTTCTCTTTGTAATCTCTTTTGTTGGGTTTTGTATGTATATCTACTCATAACTCTTGTATATTTATCGCCTTTGGCTTGTATAAAGTTTGCTTTACGAATTTGTGTCGGTGATTATCTTGGGTTTTTACTTTATGTTAGGGATTTGAGCTTTGCTAGAGATAGATTGCTTAGATTCTTACTTAGGATGATTATCTGTTAGTTTCTGAATACTAGGAATGGGTTTAGATCTAACATTCACTATAGAGTATCCGAACTTAATGCCTCTGCGTTGGTGAAGTATGCTAGGAATGGGTATGGAGGTGACGCAGTTGACTTCTGTGTTGTCGAGGTAGGCCAGACATGGCTATTGAGATGATTTAGGAGGAATATCAATTTGGGTTAGGAATAACCAAGGTTGTGAGAGGTATGTGATGACACGGACGAGTATCGTAGGCCGAGTATGACATGGGTGGTAGATTTAAGTTTGTGACGGGTAGTTTACATTCGTTCCGGATAAGCTGTCTATCCTTTATACTTTTTGTTCATTTACTTTTTGTCTTTTATTTTCATTTCTTTTAATCTCAAACTCATTAATGGTAGAATTGTCGAACGACGAATCGATAACCAATCTTTGTGGACACGATACGATATAACCTAACCGGTATATATCACTCGTTAAAAATAATACCAACTCTTTGCTTGCCGTTATACCGCCGCAACAATGCCAACAAGATACAAGAGGTATGCTGTCATGGCATACCCTCTGTGAGCATCACCAGCAGCCGCTCGTGCACGCCTAATATCATCTGCGAGCACTGTAACACCCCAATTCTACCCAACGTTTTATAAATCAGAGTGCCAAAAATTCGACTTAAAACTTGAGGCATTACACTTTTCACAACTTGAAAACCAACGGTAAAACAACTTAATTCATAGCGGATACATAGCACGTAGTAATTAAGAAAAACATTTGAAACATATTTAGTCTTCAACAATTCAACTTTAATAAATCAAACCGCAGCGGATTCTCAACAGGAATAATTGCAAAATAAGCATAGCATCTTTGAACAACTGAAAACCACTAATACTCCTCAAAATCACAACTTTTAATCCAACGGGAGAAATAATGTAAACATAAAAGAAAACAAGTGTTCATTTCCCTCCGAGTGCTACGTATCAGAGTGACGACACCATAAGCTACTAAACCTTCTACTCCTCGTTACCTGCACGTTACCAATATAAAGGTAACGGCCAACAAAATAGAAAGGGTGAGATATCGAAAAATATAAGCAAAAGTATGATAATTCATATATTAGGTAAAGAATCATACAATAATTACTACTTCAATCAACAAAATACGATATTCCACAAAACAACGTAATAATCAACAACAACTTCAAAATGCAACTCGAATGAGACTCGACTATGTAAATGCATGTGGATCCATTTGGAGTAAACTCCCAACTTAAAATCATACCAGGTTATCGAGGCATTCAAAAAGGCATAAGCCTTCAACTTTCAACTTGTGCCAATCTAGGCAAACTTAATAATGCACATGCTATGTATGATACAACGACCACAACATCAACAACAACTTAAAACAACAGCAACTTAATCATGCATTAACTGCATCAACTTAATCAATCAACTTTGACTTCAACAATAATTAACAACGTCAACATAATGCAACTTATAATTGATACAATCAACTTCAACTTCAACAAAAATTAATAACATCAACAACAACGCAACTTATAATTAACCCAACCAACTTCAACTTTCGACTTTGGCCATTTAAGCCTACAATCCAAATGATTGTCCAATTCGGGGAGAAAACAACTTGTTCCGACAATACCTGCAAATCCGGCAATCGACGCGAAATTCAACAAAACGAAACAATTTTATTTAACTACCCGTATACACGAACTGCCCTGCAAATTTTCGTCCAATTCTGAGAAACTAATTTTACTGCTTAATTTGACTAACTGTCTAATTTTCTGCACTGTTTTACCTCCTGTAGCAGTACTACTCAATTACATAATTCCTAGTAATTAATTCTGCCACTACAAGTTATTTTCCTGCAATAATAGACTATTTGGCTATACTAATTTACACTGCCTGCTACCAATTATATTGCTGCTAAATTAACCTTCTGCTATTGTTTTCATCATTCTTCTATTGTGTTATTTACATGCTATAATTTATCTGCTATTGCTACACATAAACTGCTATAATTTATCTTCTATTGCTACACATAACCTGCTATAATTTATCTGCTATTGCTACACATAACCTGCTGCTGCTACTTAGCCATTATATTTTACCAGCAACTCATTAGTTAATTTACTAACTAGTATCATGTTACTCTTTCCTAGGTGCCAAGAAAAACCAATCTAAGCCATTGCTACTGCCTTGCCACGTGAACTAAGGAAAGCAAGGAAGGGAGTGTGAGACGCCCACCGCCTAGAGCCTGAGGCGGCCGCCTCCTGGATGGTGGGGCCCACACTAAAAATTCCTTCTAATTGGTGGGACGGGCGTCCCCTTCTCTCACTCACCTGCTGGCGATCGTCTCCGTTTCCTTCTAAATTAATGGGGCGGTCACCTCCCTTAGTGCTATATAACCTAGAATGCCATTTTTCCAGACAAAACAACGGTTCACTAGTATCAAATTCACACAGAAACAACATAATACCAGTGCAATTAACATTATGCAGGATAACAGAACCACAATTTCATCGCAAAATACAAACTTGACAGTAATTTCATACAACCCTAAACCCCACATAAAAACTATCATACAATTGATTATAGTAATCGAACCCCAACCCTTACCTTTGGATCGAAGGGAGTTTGAAAAATTGACCAGAAAAACGCCAATCTCGGACAGCCAATGGACACTGCTAGGAACCCTATTCCCTCTTCTTTCCCTTTTTCTCCTCTCTGCTCGTGACTTTTTCTTTTTCTCTTCTTACTGCTACTTGTTTCTTTTATTTTTTTATTTTTATAATGGTTACTAAATAATAACAATATTAGTAAAGGGGTCACTACTTTAAATTGGGTTTATTAATTAATACCCTTAAAATACTAATTCATCCTTCTAATTAATTAATTAATCTTCTACGTTTAATTTAATAATTCTAAAATAATAACTAAATTATAATAATATTTTTCTTCCGACTAATTTTACCCGACTATCGACTCTAGCGACTCACCCTCAAATTCTACTTAATCACGAATTACTTGGAAATACTCAATAATATTGAATTAAATTATTTTAATTAATTACGGGTGTTACAAGCACCATAGCCAAATAGTTATACCTGACGTAGCAACCACGGGTCTTATCAATCTCTCCCAGTGCACTATCAGGTGTAACCCCAACCTCTGAACCAACAAATCTAACATATCATCTTTCCCGATCCTATCATGATCCAAGAACGTGCCTCTGATCGGCAGATGAAGCAGACACGCGACGTCGTCGAGTGTGATCGTCATCTCACCATGTGGTAGATAAAAGGACGGCGTGTCATGGTGCCACCTCTCAATAAAAGTGTTGATCATACCCCAGTTGACCACGTTGTATCCACAAATAGACAAATCTTTCAACCTTGTAAGTCGTAGAAGCTTATCAAACCATGGCTCGGGATATGACATGAGTTTACTGATCTTTCTTCAATGGCTAATGATCTTGAGCCTATCACATTCCTGCATAATAAAATTCAAGTCAAAACTCATAATAAAATTAACAATAAAGTTCATAATAGAAATAAAAATAAAAATGAAAAAATTATACATGTCCATCCCAAATGTATCTAGAAACACGGTTGGGATATAGAGGAAGAAGTGATAAATCAGACAATTCTCCTCTAAAAGCCTGAGGGACCGCAACTACAGGCTGAGCTGGTGCAGCCTCAGGTGTCGTTGGTGCAGACTCGGGTCTCGCCTCTACTATCTAGGATAACTGAGGCACATCCTTATATGGCGTCGGGACTGAGGTTGTGATCATGCCTCAGGTGTCGCCTGGGTACTAGATGATTATCTCGTCTTAAATACCCCAGGTGAAGAGGTGTATCTGTGGGAGGACGGGGTAGTGAAGGTAGAACAGGAGAATCCCGCCTGTTGTGGGAAGTTGACGTTGAAGGAATAGAAGCGGTCACACCAGAGGGTAAAGTTGTATGTGGTGCATCCACTGCTAGTGTGGCAGAGGCAAGAGGAGGCTGGGTAGCCTAACTTCTTTCTCTCTGCATAGAAGCATGTTGTGCAACCCTTCTGTGCCTCAATCGTGATTCTCTCTCATCCATAACTCTTGTAGAAGTACAAAAAAAATGTTAGCATAAGGTTCAGTGTGAAAAACAATGTTTAAAACACACAGACAAAAATCGGAAATATACTTCCAGTTTTGTTCATGCCCAAAACCAAAATTACATTTTCGATTTCTGTTGCGATAGCTGAAACACGAAAATGGTGTAACTGTTACCCTAATGTGCTCAAATATATCCACTGATCATCAAATAAAGTTTGAAAATAGTTTTCTAATGACTCCTAAAGATAATATATAGCTACAACATCACATTTTGAACCATATTTCACTAATTTGAGTAGAAATTACATAAACTCTAAAAATTTAAAAAATAACTTACTTGATTGATTGATGTTGATTTTGTTGAAATGCTATGTTTAACCCATGCTTGATGATTTCAGATGATTTTTTTGATAATATTTGTAATAAGGGTTTGAAAGAGTTTGAGAGTTTGAAAATGGTGTTGTAATGGGAGAGGAAGAGGCAGTGCACCATATAATTATGTTTGGAACCGAAAGTATACTTTCGAATTAGAACCGAAAATATACTTACGATTAACATCCAACCATTCCTACGTAATTTATGTATAACATGATACGAACCGAAAATATATTTTCAATTTTGAGAGATATTTTAGAATTTCATGTGGTGCGTAAGAAATACATGAGGTAAATTAAAAAATGCCTAAAATTAATTTTTAAAATAGACATAAAAAATACATATTTAAATCTTATAAAAAGTACACATTAATGATTCTAAGGAATACTGACAAACACAGTCCACCAAACCTACAAGGAACAAGCATATAGAAGATGCGTTGAAGCCAAATTGTCCTAACTCCTAAGCATGGACTATTGAGAAATACACCAACAGTGCACACCAGACACAACATAAACACTTGAAAAAATCAAAATTGATATTTTTGTTTTCTTAAAATAAAATCTTTTTAACTATAGAAGTTTATCTCAAAATAATATATATAGTCTCTTTATTTTCTCAATGCAACAGATTAATTTTTAACAACTTTACTATTTGTCTACACTTTTTTCATGTTATGACAATATATAATAATTAATAGTAATTAAAAGTAATTTTGTAAAAATATTATATTTATTCACTCAATCATTATTTTTTCTGATCGATGTGTAACAATTTTAAACGATATTTATTTTGAAACAAAGAGGATAATAATTTAAAATATTAAAGTAACCAAATGCAAGTCCGCCCAAGGATAAGACTGCTTAAACAAGAGAAAAATGGAGAAGATTCTGGTTTTTTTTTTTATTTAGTCAATATTCTCTCAATTTTCTCTCTCTATTTTCTTTAGGCATTACTATAATTTGAAATACATTTATATTATACTAAAAATAAGTGAACTCATCAAATGTCACATAATTACATTTATATTAATAAAATTTTAAAAATTAACAAAATAGAAAAGAGAAAAATGGATAGAATCTTGATTCCTTTTGATTTGTAAAATAAAAAATATTGAACACATAACTGTATTAGATAGTACAAAATAATACAAAAGCAATTTTTTGTATTGTATAATGCTCCATGCATTAGATATTTTTTTATCTTTTATTTTACTCTATTTTATTTGATATGGTTATACATAGGACAAAAATAAAATATTAATATTTTATTTATTAATAAAAATATTATAATATTTTTATTATAATATTTTATTGATAAATAAAATATTAATATTTTATTTATAAATTAAAATAGGAGAAAAAAATGATGCACTGACAATGTAAAATACATGTAAGTGAATTTCTTAATCCACCTCGGAGGGATGAGACGTATCCTATAAAAATTTGAACTTGTCCTTCATAAAACTGGAAGTATATTTTCGAGATACGCACCATTTTGAAATAATTGGATTAAAATCGGAAGTATATTTTCGGTTTCAAATTAAATAACAAAATATTGGGAAATTATTTACAATTCAGTCTCACATACACGTTTTATTCTATCGGTAAAATAAAACAAGTTGATTTAACAAAATAAAATCAAACATTAAGATTTAATTTAGACAAATAAAAAATTTACCGTATGTTTTGGTCTAAAAATCAGGCGAAATCATGATCAATAATTACAGTCTTAAAAATTACACACGGGTTGAAATCCAAAATATACTTCCGCTTTACACCCAACCCTTTTAACGTGATTTTTATGATATAGGGTGCAACCAGAAATATATTTCCGATTTCCAGGAGTATTTTTAGAAATTCAAGTGTGCGTGAGAAAGTTATGGGATGGATTAAGAAATCCACATCATGTAAAGCATCAAGTCGTAGTGTAAACTTTAAAATACTTATATGATTTGACACTTTAAAATATATATTATTTTTTAGTATAAACACTTTAAAACATTTTGATTAAATATTTGTGCAATATTTTTTTATATTGACAGTATCCTACTATTAAACTCTTAAAATATTAAATAGAGAGATTAAAAATAAATTTTTGATAATTTTTATTTTGAATAAAAAATTGTTTCATGGTTTAGCGAGGAACATAAATTCATGTATTTGTCCTGTTTCTTGCTATATATTTGTCCAATCCCTTAATAAATTTTTGCATCAAATAAGATTAAAAAAAATTGTCATGTTCAGTCTCTTGTTTTTTAGCAAATTAAATGCATCCATAAACTTCAGAATTTTAGATAAATAAGCTGAAAATATATATATATATATATATATATATATATATATATATATATATATATATATATATATATATATATATATATATATATATATATATATATATATATATATATATATATATATATATATATATATATATATATAGTATATCCAGTGAAAACTAATAATTTTTGTGAAAAATGAGAACTATTAATATCAACGATCAAATTTAATTAATGTTTAAGATTTAATAATTTCATATAAAAAATAATTTATTGAATATTTTCTATTATGTTTAATATTTAAAATTTTCATAAAAATAAAATCTTACCAAAAGTATTTTTCTATATGATATTTAATTTTACTATTAACATATTAGTTTTAATTTTTTCATGATCCCTCGTACGTTTTTTTTAAAACTCTCTTGATCCTTTATATCTACTACAAAAACAATCTCATTTTTTATTTTTATGGAATTTTTTATATTATCTATTTTTCAAAAATATACATGTTTAATATATACATTTTTTGCAATTATTATTTATTGTATTGATAGGGAATTCCATATATTATTTACTAAAAAATCTAATTTAATATTTTTGTATCGTTAAAGTTTTTTATATTATTATTTATTTGTTTAGATTTTTTAATTTTTTGTGTTCTACTATTATGACCTTTTAAAAAAAATCATTATCGATTTATCACCTATATTTTCACTTGATTAAAAATATTGAAGAATGTGAAATCACTATCTATATTTTAATCTTGTTATTTGTTCATATGCAAATTAGATTTTGTTTTGCAAGTTAAATGAAAAGTGTTATTGATTTTTCACCTATATTTTCATTTATTTAAAAGTATAATTTTTTATTAAAAAAATTTGCATTTGATTTATCACCTACATTTGATTAAAAATATAGAAAAGTGAAATTATTACCTATATTTTAAATTGGTTAATTTATTTGTTTGCATATGAAAAAAATTTGTTTCATAAAGTTTACCATTTTGACAAATTTAAATAAATTTTCAATATCCAATAGAAGCCATAATTATTAAAATATTATGATAATATTAATTTATTAAAATTAGTCACAACGGTAAATATTTGAAAAATAAATTTTTTCAAAGATTGCAAATGATTAAATTAACCGAATTAAAATATTGGTAATACTTTTACATTTTTTAATATTTTTAATGAAATATAGGTAATAAATTAAATCAAATTTTTTTCTTATAAAAAACTATTTTTAATAAATAAAAATATAGATGATAAATTAATAATGTGAGTTTATTTAGTAGAACTTGCTAAAATACTAATTTCCTAACTTGCAAATAAATAAGTCAGCCAAATTAAAATACAGGTAATAATTTGAAATTCTTTAATAATTTTAATAAATAAAAATATAATTGATAAATAAATAAATTTCTACACTTTAGATATGTCTATTTTAGTAAAGTAAATATAAAATATAATTTTTTTGTTACAAATATAAAGAATCAAGAGAGTTTGAAAAAAATGTAGGAGAGAACGTGAAAAAAAAAATTAAAGTTCCTATATTTAATGTAAAATTAAATAGCATATAGAATAATATTTTTGGTAACATTTTATTTTTATAAATTTTTTAAATATTTAACATAATGAAAAAGATTTTATAAAGTGCTCTTTATATAAAATTATTAAATCTTAAGCGTTAATTAAATTTAATGATTGATATTGATTATTCGAATTTCTCACACAGCAAATTATAATAATGGACAAGATTTGTTAAATTTTAAAAGGAGAACATGTACATTTGGTTACACATTATCATAAAAATCTGATAATATATTATTATTGACTCTGCAAATGTTAAATCCATATCTTTCACCCTCAACCTAGTTTCTCTGCTGTTTTTGATTTGTGGCAATGAATTATCTTCATCTTCTTTGATTGAAAGGTTTGATTAGTTAGCTTCCGGTTCCTTTTTTTCAAGTTTGTTATAGATCTGGAAGTATCATGCTTTCCTAATTTCATTTCTTTCTCAATCTTTGACATTTCTCCATTAAACTACAATCTAGATCCCAATCAACAATATAAGTAAAAAGGAAACATTGCAACCAAAAAAAGCTCTTAAGTTACTTCGTTCTACAGAATTAGAATATTCAAGAATTTCCTCATCAAATCTTATAATTAGCCCAAAAAATTCAAACTGTTTAGAAATCATTGGATTATAGAAAACTATTTTCTTGATTCTAATTTCTTAATGAAATATTTTTACGTTCAAAGTTCATGGAATTTTTTTTAAGTGAAAGAGGTGAAAATCAAATTTAATATCATATCATACAGACAATAATTTAAAATTAATAGTGTTGAGCAACTAATGACTAGTAACACTATAGTTGAAGAGCTTGTTTGAGTGGCGATGTTTAACATTGTTGGTGTTCTAGTGGCGCTGATAATAAATGTAGAGATTTGATAAGAATAGAATGAAAAGATAAAAAAGTAACTTGTGTCTACAAATTTGATCATGGAATTGTGAAGTGAAAGAAAAAGGGAAAAAGGTAACCGAAAAGAAAAATTGTATGCATGTTTGTTTAATTTTTCAATTTATTTTTAACTATCCAAATCCTTTTTGCATTAGATTTGTGATAGAAAGAGAGAGAAGAGATGGGAATTAAGTATGTGTGTTAAGTTCTTAATGTTTTCATATTATTATATGACGAATTTGAATCGTTCATCTAATCCTACCGTGGAAACAGTTAGTTCCACCGGTGAGGGACTCAATTAAGTCCTCACTCTAGAATCTGTGTTTTCTCGTGATTTTATTGTTGTTGTTGCTTCGAGGTCTTGAATCTGTGTTGATTCATGTTTGTTTGGTCGCGATTGAATTTGGTTCAGTGATCGTTGATTGTTCGGAGCTTGAAAGCATATTGTGATTTAGATATTCTATTTTGGTATTTTCGGTAATTCTATTTGTGATTCTCGACGATCCTGTTTTAGTATTCTCGACTATTCTGTTTGTGATCGCTGTTCTCAGTGATTTTGATTCGAAATCGGTGAATATTTTCGTGGTTTCACAATTTATAGTTTGTTTGTTCCTGATTTCATGTTTGTGTTTGTGTTTTCACTATACATAGTTTACACTGGTTGGTTACTATTCATCCAAGTTTTACTCGTTAATATCATTGGTTGGTTAATATTCACCCACGTTTCACTAGTTAGTTACGTATCAATTGTTGTTGTTTGAAAAAAATGGAAAAAGAAAATATATTTGTTGCACGTGCAACAAGGGAGGGACTTCTTTATTAAGTAAAAGTGTTATTATATCATGGGTATGGACAAAAATTGGTGTTGTTTCTGTTTTATTAGTAAGAATTATCCAACTTGAAAAAAGAATTATGGAGTTATCTAGATAATGTCTCTATAGCACCTACAAAAAAGGTTGTATTAGTTGCGTGGGAAACTAAAGATGTTCAAAAAATTATTTAAATACTTAATACTATTGATTCTTAAATAATTAATAATTTGCGTTTATTTTCAACTGCTCGAGAAATATGAAACTATTTTAATTGTATTTACAAGTAAGACAATGCAGCCAAGTGTTTTCAGTTGGAGCTGGAGATAGCTAATTATAAACAATGGACTTTATCTATTCAATATTATTCTAGTTTTTGAATATGTGAATAAAATACTCTGCTCTTATAAATGCAAATGTTCCCAAGACTTCTCTCGTGACTTTCTAAAAGGTCTACAACAAAAGTAGTCGAGCTCAATTTCTCATGAAGCTTTGCCTAGAATTTGAAGTTGGCAGAGATGCGTTTCTGAATAGGAATCATGTTCCTTCTTTAGATACATGTGTTGGAGAATTTCTAAGGGAGGAACAACATCTTATTATTTTTGAAATATTAGATTAGATTTTATTAGATTTAATATTTAAATATAATCCAAGTTGTGTAAGCCCGAGTCTAATTAGGGTTGTATATAAATAGTCATAGTGTGTATCCTTATTTTGTATTATACAAAATAAGGATACACACTATGACTATTTATATACAAATCTAATTAGGCTCGGGCTTACACAATTTGAATTATATTTAAATATTGAATCTAATCTAATATTTCAACATACCCCTCATAATCCAAGTTGTGGTACCTATGTTAATCATAGTCGATCTGAACTATTCATAATTTCTTTCTCAAATTCAGGAATATGTCGATCTTCAATTATTTGGTGAAGATGTCGGCCAACTATGCTTCACTTGAGCAATGTCTATCTTCAAATTCACCTGGATTTACATTTTTCATTAGGAAGTGAAATCTAGTTTCAATATGCTTACTCCTTCCATGCAAAACTGGATTCTTGTCAGATTTATGGCTGACTTGTTGTAGAATTGCAACATTAGAGGCTTCTTCACTTCGACAACCCTTTCTTCAAGTACTGATCTGATCCAAATTGCTTGACATGCAGCATAGGATCCTGCTATATATTCATCTTCGCAAGATGACAATGCCACCATAGGTTACTTTTTTGAACACCAAATGAGATTGGGGAACCAAATACTTGAAAGCAATATCCAGTAGTGCTTCTTTTATCTTCCTTATCTCCACACCAATCAACACCTAAAAATAATTAATTGTAGCTACTTTGCTTTCAGAATCTTGTAGAAATAGTATTCCACAATTTATCGATCCTTTTAAGTATCTCTGAATTCGTCTTGCATCCTTCATGTGTGACACCCCTTGGTTCACTCATGTATCTGCTCACTAATCCTACTATGAAACACATATCAGGTCGACGGTTGCACATGTACCATACAGATCCCTCAATTTGCTTGAACAAAGTTACATCGACTTTGTCTTCTTCTCCATTTTTCTCCAACTTCACATTAGGTTGGACAAGCAAGGATGCAAAATTTGAATCATCCATTTTGAATATCTTGATTATCTATTTGACATACTTATTTTGAGGTAGCACCATTCCTTGCTTCGACATTTTAAATTACATGCCTAGTAAATAAGACAATTTTCCCATATCTGAAATTTCAAATTCCTTCATCATCAGCTCTTTGAACGTCGACAAGTTCTCCAAGCTATTTGCAGTTACTAGCAAGTCATCGACATATAAGCAGATGATTGTTATATCTTCTGCTACAACTTGAACATAGGCACCATACTTGTAAATGCAAGCTTCTCCAAATTATGTGTGCTTTGATGAAGCCAACTTGTGTGCTTGTGTATCAAGAACGGATCTGCAAAAAGTTATCAAGACTTGTATCATTCAAGTATCAAGTTTCAAGATTCTTGAAGACTCATTGATGTTTCAAGCTCCATAGGTACAAGCATGCACTTATATTGATAATTAGTGCTCAAAATATCATTAAAACATATGCATGCATTGACATTTTTAATTTGGTGCAAAACAATTTTAGCATGAAAATGAAAATATAATTTTTGCTGAAAAACCTTCAGGAAATCGATTACCATATATGGTTAATCGATTTCCTCCTCATGTGTTGCAAAAATCCTTTTCTAGAAATATTCTCAAATTGTGGTAATCGATTACCATATATGGTTAATCGATTTCCTGTATTCAAATTTCAAAATTTGGTCACAACGGTTGAAGCAAATCGATTACCTATATAGGTTAATCGATTTCCTGAACTTAACAGAACCAAATACTTGTTATTTTTTACATGAACGAATTTCCTTTAACACCTTTTCAAATATACTATTTTATAATCATTTGCATCATTTTAAAAAGGTGTTAAGGCACTATATAAACTACATATTTTCATAATTTAAATTACCTCTTTCAAATTTCCAAATCAAACTTATTATATTCATTCAAACTTTCAAACAAAGTGTTGAGATTATCAAACTCTCATCAAATAATTTTCTGCACTTGTTTTTCAAACCAATACAGAAAATTCATATCATATTCATCAACACTTGAGCACTATTGTCTTTATATTTGCATGATTGAAAGGGAAGATCAATCAAGTGATTGATATAGTATTCTACATCTTTCAAACTCTTATCAAATTCAAATATATCTTGTTGTATTCTTGTTGTCCAGGATTGTTGGAAGCAAGTTGTGCATTGAAGAGGATTGTTCTTCTTGCACATAGTGTTTTTAGATCTTAAAAGTTTTAAGAGCCTTTGATCTCCCTATAAGTTAGATAGTAAGCATCACCATTGGTGTGAATAGGATGTACAATAATTCTAACTATAGTGAAATCTCTTTCGTGTTGAAAGGGGACTGGAGTACTTTCGATCTATGAGGGGAACCAGGATACATCATTGTGTTCTTTACATTTCCGCATTTACCGCTTTTATCAATACCTTAACCAGAAAAGAAAGAATCACTCATATACTTTCATACACCAAACCAGAAAATATTGTATCAAGTATTCATAAAAACCGATAAAAAATTTATAGTCCTAATTTACCCCCCTCTTAGGCACATTTCATTCTTACAATACTCATATTTTCATTTTACAAATCCTAATTCGACTAATTATGAGTCGATCTTCTTGTTCCATGCCCTAGGTTCCTACTTGAGGATATAGAGCGCTTTATGCAACTTATATACTTTACTCGGTTCCTTCTTAATCACAAACCCAGAAGGTTGTATGACATGGACCTATTCATATAAAGGACCATTCATAGATGTTGATTTCACATCTAAAATGAAATGTCGATCAACCTTGGTTACATTCCAATGCTACCACTTGTCGAACAGTCTCCAGTCCTTCTGCTGGAGAAAATAATTCAGAGTAGTCGACTCCTGCTCTTTGAAGAACACCTCGAGCTACTAATCTTTCTTTATGTCTTGCTATCAACCCATCAACATCGTGTTTCAGCTTGAACACCCACTTTACTTTGATTGTTTTTGTATGTCTATAAATTTGACTAACTTCCATATGTTGTTTCTTTCGATTTCATGTGACTCTTGGACCATAGCTAACTTCCACTATTTAGTCTTCAAAGCTTCGCTATAGTTGATTGGTTTAGTACCTGCAAGTAAAGTAAAATGAACTAATTCTCCATCTAGTTTTACTTTATCATCAACAGTTACTTCATTATCCTATGGATTATGTTATCCACACCCTCTTCGACTTTGACATAGTCAGGAATGTCAGCAACTTCTTCGATTGGAATATTTGCAATTTCTTCGACTTCATTAGTTTCTTTGTTGAATTCATAGATCATCAATGGCTTGTTAATTACATCATTGGAATTCTAATCCCAGGAAAAATTTGCATCCATCACAATAGCTCGACTCAACATAATCCTCTCATTAATTGGATTGAATAACTTGCATGCACCATTTTTATGATATCCTACCAGAATCATAGGTTCACTCTTATCATCAAGCTTCCTTCTACCCGCATCAGGAACATGCTTGTAACACATAGAGCCAAACACCTTCAAATGACTTACTCATGGTCGTTTACCACTCCAAACTTCCTAGGAACCTTATTCTTCAATATCTGGTAGGGAATCTGTTCAGTATATAAACTACAGGAACAACTTCACTCCATACATATTTTTGGCAAATTCGTTTGCTTCAACATGCACGCTGACATATCCACTATGGTAATGTTTATTATTTATACAATTCCTTTATGTTGAGGCGTATAAGGAGCAGTTACATCATGATCAACACCATGTTCTGCACATAAATCTTCAAACATCTTGGACATGTATTCACCATCCCCATCTGTTCGCAGAACTTTGATCTTCTTCTCACTCTGGTTTTCGATAAGTATCTTGGATCTCTTAAATATTTTGAATACTTCGTCCTTTCTTTTGATCACTCAATCAATTGATTACTCAAGATATGGTTACTAGTATTCCAAGTCTTGAGATACCTGACAAACTTTGTGAATGTTGTTTAGTCAGAAAGCAATCTAGATATTCTTTTATTTTTACTATGCCAATAAGATTATCTTGTATTCTCTCTCCTCATTAAAAGTTCCTCATACACTAACAATCACTTAAAGATCCATATCTCATAAAGCATACATTTCTGAGTATGGGTTGTTGCATATGTTTCTCAAAGTAAAGGTCAACGTTGTGATATGATATATGTTCACTTCTTCTCTTGAAAACAATATGGACATACTACTCGTAGCTGCAATAACAAGTTTTGTCATTTCTGCAAGCAACAATGTCATATTTCGCAGAGTGTCTAACGTGTCCTCTTCTACCAACACAACGTTTGATACATGCATTCCATGCAACTATAAATTTTTTAGTTGGTCTTTCCATTAGTTTCACATCAAATGGTGGTGCTACAACTAGAATTGATTCAACAAATGGTTCTTTACACTTTTCCAACCATGGGAATTTAGGGTAAGTCTTCTAATGTTTCTCGCCTATAATTTTTTGATTCAGGTGAACCCAATCGCATGACATGTTCCCCAAAATATTTGCATAATTTACAATTTTATCATGGTAATTAGAAAACTCAAATATTTGATGGTAATACTTTATCTATAATTGGTGTTGGTGACATAAATTCTGATTTTCGGGAATGCTCTTATGTCACCTAATCTTGGTTCTAATATATTGTGTGTTGGTAAATTGGTAGATAATAATTATGATGTTAACTTTTCTAGTGTTGGTTGTCTTGTCCAGGAGCATGTGTCGGGGAAGGTGATCATGAAGGGCCATAAAGTGGAAAGGTTGTTTCCACTCTAGTTTATTTCTAGTCATTTATCTGTTGCATGTAATAATGTTTTACATTTTTATGAAGATTAGTATAAAAAATTGGGACATCCAAACTATGTCGTTTTGTCTCATTTATTCAAAACAAGTTTATTGGGAAATAAAAATGGTGCTTGCAATGCCATTGTTTCATGCTGAGTTTGCAAACTAGGTGAAAGCAAAACACTTCCTTTTTCCAATGGTGTTTGTCGTTCTTCCACTTGCTTTGAGATGATTATTAGTGATGTGTGGATAATTTCTCGTGTAGTTTCTTTCCCATGATCATTATAAATATATTGTCACGTTTGTTGATGATTATTGTCGTTTTACTTGGATATATTTACTTAGGTCTAAATATGAGGTACTTTTTATGGTTAAGAGATTTATGACATATGTTAAAACTCAATTTCAGGCTATTGTTAAAAATTACTGTTCTAACTCTTATGGTGAATACATGTCTCATGAGTTTCAGGAGTACCTTCAATAAAAAAGCATCTTGTCTCAAATATCTTGTCCCAATACCCACTTAACAAAATGGGACGACACAATTCAAGAATCATCATTTTCTTGATGTAACACACACCTTACTTCTTCAAGCTACCATGTCATCCCAGTTTTGAGTAAAAGTGTTGTCCATTATTGTCTTCTTGATTAACCATCTTTCGTTTACAGTTATTGATGTTTATTATCCTTTCTTTCGTCTCTTTAAAAATCATCTTGATTATATTACTTTACATACTTTTTGGTGTGTGTGTGTGTTTTGTTCACTCACCTCCATTTGAAAGGAATAATCTTAGAGCACAATCTTTTCAATGTGTATTTATAGAGTATAGTCACTCTCAAAAGGGATTTTTGTGCTATGATGTTTGTAATCAACGTTTTGGTATTTCTAAGAATGTGCCATTTTTTAATCAGATTATATTTTCTTGTGTTTCTACTACCATGAATGATATTGTTACTCCTCCTAAGTTTTATATTATGCATCCATCTATGGAATGTTATAAACCAAGTCATGTTTATGTTTATAAACATAAACAACATGTTCCAACTCCTCCTCTTGACGTTGATTCACCACTTGATCTGGTACTTGATCTGCCACTTGATCTGGTACTTGTTGAACCATAATGTTCTGGTCGAATATCTCGAGCACCTGATAGATATTCACCAGATATGTATGATTCTTTACACGCTTCTCTGACTACTTCACTTTCTAGCATAATTATTCCTACTTGTTACTCACATGATCTTAAAGATGTGTTTTGGATAAAATCAATGAATAGGGAGTTCCAAGCTCTTCAAGAGAATTTTACATGGGATTTTCTCTCTTGTCTTGCTAATGTAAAACCCATTGGATACAAATGGGTGTATTCTGTGAAACTAAATTTTGATGGGATCTTCAACTATTTCAAGGCTAGTTTTTGTTGTCTCAGGAAACACGCAGGAATGTAGAATTGATTATGATGAGACATTTTCACCAGTTGCCAAAATGACAATTGTTCGCACTCTTATTTCTTTAGATGCTTCTAATGGGTTGTCTCTTTATCAAATCAAAGTGAAAAATGTTTTTCTTCATGGTGACCTATTTGAAGATGTTTATATGACTCACTCTCAAGGTCTATTATATTCATCTAAGGGTGTGTGTAAGCTTAAAATTTCCTTATACGGGTTGAAATAGGCGTCCAGGGCATGGTATGAGAATTTTGCTTCGCGTTACATTAGTTTCCCTTAATTACTTGACTATTACTAGTTGTGTCATATATTATTTTGTCCAACAAGTAAGTCAATTCATGCATTCTCTTCTCCATCTTCACCTGACAACAATATGTCGTATAATTCTCTACTTGAAAGGAACTTTTCAACATGGTTTATTCTTTACTTCTAGAATAGTCTCTTGATTAAGTGCTTATAGTGATGCTAGTTGGGTGGGGTGTAATGACACTCGATAATTCATCATTGGCTGGTGTATATTTCTTAGCTCTTCATTGATCTCATGGAAAATTAAGAAGCGAGTAAGGGTTTCAAAATATTCAACAAAAATCTAACTATCGTGTTATGTTCGGTATTTTTTCATAAATGTTTGTTACTTGTTCATAAATAATTTGGCTTTGCAGTCTTTTGGGTGCGCTCGGATTTCCTCAAAAAAAGCCTACATAATTTATGCTGACAATACAAGTGCCATCCAAATTATTACAAATCCCATTTTTCACTAACATGCCAAGCATATTGAAGTTGATTCTTGTTAGTGTTTTAGGTTGGCATTACTTTTTGGTAAAACTAGGTTATGACATGTCTTGATAAATGTCATGACATTCAGAGATTGAAGATAAATCCTACTTGCTAAGGATGTTAAAGGACAGCTCAGAACTGGAAGCTAAAGTCATGGAAATTCGAATAGTCTGATGTCATAACAGATGTTATGACATTCAGTGTGACATTCTGTTCTGCAGAATCTATTTTTCCTGAAATTTTTCAGGAAGTTTGTTGAGCTGCTATATTATGTTTTCTGTTATTAAAATGCATGCTCACGTGGCTGCTAGGTTAATCTTAGTTAAACCTAAATTGGTTGTTGAAAAGACCATGTTTTTAGGATTAAATTAAGTGAACCCTAGCTATCTTTATGGAAGCCCAAAGAAGTTTCGGATCGCTTCTATAAAAGGAATTCAACCCTTACACTGCTGCTGCACCCTTTTGTACTGTTAGGAGAGTTAACAGTTGTATTGTGTAATTCTAGTATCTCTTGTGAGCCAAGCAATTATCAATTGATAAGTGCCTTGGACTAGGATTTGTTTGTAAGGGTAGTTTATCACTCAAAGCTTTAAAGCATGAGTGTTTGTCTCTTGATTGAAGCTTTGAAGCAAGATCAAGATAGTTTATTGAAGTGTGTCTTCACAATTCAATTATTCAATAGGTTGATATCACTGCTGTGATTGAGGGGGAGTGAGTAGGAACTCAGGTCTAAGTAGGACTTAGATTGAAGTTGCATTGGGTAGGTTTTAAGTGAAGGAGATAAACTGGTTAGTTTATTCCTGAATTAATTCTACTAATAGTGAATTTCCTCCCTGGCTTGGTAGTCCCTAGATGTAGGTGTAGTTAGACACTGAACTGGGTAAACAACTTATTGTGTTCTTTACTGCTGTTTAAATTTATTGTGTGAATTGTTAACAGAGTGTCAGATAGTGTGTCATAACATTCTCAGGACATCACGATCTCCGCCAGAATTTCAATTGGCATCAGAGCAGGCACCCTGCCTGTTATTTCTGGGTGAGATCTAGGGATAATAGTTTCTGGCATAATGGATAAGGAATGAGGTTTTGGAGGTAGACCACCTATTCTGGATGGGTCTAATTATGAGTACTGGAAACCTCGTATGATTGCCTTTTTAAGATCAATGGATATTAAAGCTTGGAGAGCTGCTGACAAAGGATGGAAACATCCCACCAAGCTTGAGAAAGATGGGACTACTGTCTTGAAACCTGAGGAAGAATGGACCAAAGAGGAAGAGGAGCTAGCTCTGGGGAACTCTAAAGCATTGAATGCCCTATTCAATGGTATTGATAGAAATATCTTCAGACTAGTTCATCAATGTGAGCTGGCCAAGGATGTTTGGGACACTCTCAAAACTACTCATGAGGGGACATCCAAGGTAAAGATGTCAAGACTTCAGATGCTCACTACCAAATTTGAGAATTTTAAGATGAAAGAAGATGAGACTATTCATGAGTTTCACATGAATATCTTGGAGATTGCCAACACCTCAGGAGCACTTGGTGAAAAAATGTCAGAAGAAAAACTGGTGAGAAAGATTCTCAGATCCTTGCCTAAGAGATTTGCAATGAAAGTAACTGCAATAGAGGAGGCTCAAGACATTAGCACCTTGAAGGTTGAAGAACTTATTGGATCCCTTATGACTTTTGAGATGGGAATCAGTGAAACTGTTGACAGGAAAAACAAGAGCATAGCACTTGTATCCAATACTGAAGAGGGATGTAAGGTGGATGATGAAGAGAAGATATCTGAAGCTATAGCTATGCTTGGAAGGCAGTTCAACAGGCTCATCAAGAGGGTTGATCCAAAGTCAAGGTCCAATGTCAAGGACATTTCATCTGACATTGGCAGATCTTATGACTCCAGCAAAAGATCCAAGTCAGAAGAGAAAGGAAGTCAAAGCAGAGAAATCCAGTGTCATGGTTGTGAAGGATATGGGCATATTAGAGTTGAATGTCCCACCTTTCTAAAGAAACAAAAGAAAGGAATGGCTGTCACTTGGTCTGATGGTGATTCAGGAAGTGAGTTTGAGGAAGAAGGAGCCAAACTTGTCACTGCTCTCTCTGGAGTGTACAATTCTGACATGGATTCTAGTGATAAGGAAGTGACATTTGAAGAGCTTGCTGAAACCTACAGGAAGTTGTGTATAAAAAGTGGTGAAGTATGTCAGCAAAATGAGAAACAGAAAAAGCTGATTGAGAAGTTGGAAGCTGAGAATGTGAAGTTGGAGGCTGAGAAAAAGGAAAACACAGCCACCATAAATCACCTCAACAATGATATTACATTGTTGAACTCCAAACTTGATCAGATGTCTAAATCTGTCAAAATGTTGACGTCGGGTACTGATAAGTTGGAAGAAATCCTTCAGCTTGGACAAAATGCAGGAAATAAGCATGGTCTAGGATATGTGGCTGAAAAGAAACCAGTTGGTGACATGAAGAAGAAGAGGCATGGGAAACCAATGTCAAAACAGCTGTCACAACATAAAACAGGAAATGTGTCTGGCTCAGGGTATGTGGCTGCAAAGAGATTTGCTAATAATAAGGAGAAGAACAAACCTGACAAGTCAATGGCAAAGAAGATGTCACACCATAAAACAGGAAATAGGTCTGCCTCAGGATATTAAGAAATTTGTTAATAACAAAAGGAAGAACAGACCTAATAAACCAATGTCAAAACAGATGTCACAACATTGGGTTCAACATCAAAATCATAGAAACGTGAACAAAAAGTTTCGAAGGTGGAGATGTCATTATTGTGGAAGGTTTGGTCACATAAAATCTTTTTGCTTTAGGCTACATGGATATCCTATCCAAGGTTCCTATGTGAAGCCTAAGACCAACAGGGTATCATACACTCAACAGTGGAAGAAGAAGACTGTTGCTCTGGTAGCTCACACTTCTCTTAGAGTGTCTGTCAAGGAAGATTGGTACTTTGACAGTGGATGTTCTAAGCATATGACTGGAGACAGGAATCTTCTTAATGATCTTAAACCTCATTCTACCAACTTTGTTACTTTTGGAGATGGAGCTAAAGGAGAAATCAAAGGAGTTGGAAACTCAAACTGGTCTGGAGTTCCAAACCTGAATGGAGTGTTGCTGGTAAAAGGTTTGACTGCTAATCTCATTAGCATAAGTCAGCTATGTGATATGGGATTCACAGTCAACTTCACTAAGTCTGAATGTCTTGTAATCAATGATGAACAAGAAGTGATTATGAGAGGAGACAGATCAAAGGACAACTGCTACATGTGGGAATCTGAGAACACCACTCTGTCTTCTGTGTGTTCTACAGACAAAGATGAAGAGGAAGTAAAGTTGTGGCACCAAGAACTTGGTCATTTACACCTCAGAGGAATGAAAAGGATCAGTTCCATAGAAGGAGTCAGAAGGATACCAAGATTTCACATTGATAAAGGGAGAATCTGTGGTAAGTATAAGGCTGGACAAGAAATCAGAATGTCACACTCAATGTCTAGACATCTGATCACTTCTAAAGTAATGAAGCAAGGTACTAAGATCTGGTATGAAAGGCTAACCAAGCACCTAACTGTCAAAGGATATAGGAGAGAAGTCTTGGATAAAACCCTCTTTATCCAAGGAGGAAAGATCATGGTGCCTCAAATTTATGTTAATAACACAGTATTTGGAGGAATGTCAGACACAATGGTTAGACATTTTAACAACCAAATGCAAGCTGAATCTGGGATGAGCCTCATGGGAGAGTTAATTCATTTTCTTGGACTGCAAGTTACACAGATGGAAGACTCAACACTCCTTCCACAGAGCAAGTATGCAAGGGATTGTGTCAAGAAATTTGGAATGAAGAATGGCTGCCATAAAAGGACTCCTGCTCCTCCACATTTGAAGTTGCCCAAGAAAACAAGTGGAGAAAGTGTTGATCAAAGCTTGTGTAAAAGTTTTTTGGAAGGATGTTTCTTCTTGAGAAACAATCTTATTTCTTGGATCAGCAAGAAGCAAAACTGTGTATCCTTATACAATGTTGAAGCTGAATACATAGCAGCTGGTAGCAATTGCTCTCAGATGATCTGTATGAAGCAGATGCTGACTGACCATAATGTCATACAGGATGTCATAACATGGTATTATGACATTGTTACTAAAACTCTTGAGGCCGGTCAATTTAAGTCCTTAAGGGGCACACTGAGTATTTGTCAATATGAGGGGTTGTAGCAATCAACTGTGCCTACAACAAGGGATGAAAGGGACTTTTTACTCCAATTATTTATAAGTGGGCTACTTAATCATTTTCATCTTAATTTTAAAAGGTCCAAGAATAGGAAGAGACTCCCACATATAATAGTTTCTTCATTTGAAAGTAGTATCACTTTTTCTTCATCCAAAAGAAACCTTGAAACCCTCTGTCATTTTCGCTCTCTTTCTCTCAAAAGTCATCAGCAAAATATGTCCTCATCATCTAAATCATCTCAAGAATCAGGCTCTTCATCTCCCTCCATGGCTGAAGTTAGGGCAAATGTTGAAGCCATGCAAGCTGAAGCACTGAGGGTTACTCCATTGCGTGCAATAGCTACTGACCCAGAAAAAGTCAAGAAATTGCGCACAAGGAATGCAAGAAGGTCACAAGCATCCCCTTCTGGTAAGACTTCTGTACCATCCTCTTCAGTTTCCCCAGAAGTAGTGAATAGAGAGGGGTCTAGGTCTGTGCATATAGCCATTGCTAGATTAGTAACCAGGATCCTGAACGAAGACCAATTTGTACCTGGGATTTCAATCCCTCTAAACTATAAGTCTGCTAGCCCTAGTTTAGCAGTTGATCTAGATGTCACTGAGAATGTCGAGACATCTGGTGATCATGATGCTTCCCCTGTCAAGAATAATGTGGATCCTTCAGTTAAAGATTCTGAAGTACTTATTGATGATGTTTGTAATGAAACCCCTGCTGATAAGGAAGATGTGATTTCCGATAGTATACTTGAGAAATCCCCAGCAAAATGTGCCTCAGATAAAGCCCCTGCTGACTATATTTCTGATAGTATTCTTGAGGAATCACCAGCAAAGTGTGCCTCTGATAAAGCCCCTGCTGACTACATTTCTGACAGTATCTTAGAAGAGACTCCAGAAAAACCAAGTGGGGATAATCTTGAAGAGTCTCCAGTTCAAGGGTCTGATCATTTAACTGAACCTCCAGTCATTGACTTGGATGAAGTGTTCTCAGACAATGACCTCATTGCCAATGTCAATCCAAGCATTGCAAAGAGGATGATGAAAAGGAAGGGAAAACAGGCTGTCTCACAGAGCCCTGCTAAAGAAAAGGGTGCTGAAGATGTGTGCAAGGCTGAGAAGTATCCCAAGGCTGGACCCTCTACAAAGAGATGTAGAGTAAAAACTGTTGGTGGTGGCTCTAAACCAAAGAGAACACCAATTATGAAAAAGAGGAAGGAACCTGAACTCTCAGAGTCAGATCAAGACTCTGATTTTGATGTCGAGGAGAATGTCACAGACATTCATCCCAGAAAGAAGCAAATTCTTGGGAAACTGCCCAAGGTACCTGAAGTGGCCATTGATAACATTTCATTCCATCATCCTGAGAATGCTGGAAGATGGAAGTATGTTTGCTTAAAGAGGGTGGCTCTGGAAAGAGAGTTGAATAAAAGTGCACTTGAGTGCAAGGAAATTGTTGAATTGATTAAAGAGGTTGGTCTGATGAAAACAGTTGTGAGTTTCTCAAACTGTTATGAAGTTTTGGTGAAAGAGTTCATAGTCAATCCAAGTGGGTGGGGATGGGAGGTCACGACTACAAGATCAGATGTGAGGGGAGGAAAGTCAAGTTCTCTCCAAGTGTGATCAGATTCTGGGTAGATCGATGATGCTCAGAGCCGGAGGAAACCGACAACAAGATCATCAAACAATCATCGCCAAACAAGTAAGGCAATGGCCTCAAGGAAAGCTCTCAAGCAAGTTGAGTGTCAAATTTGCCATCCCGCATAAGATTGGTGTGCTAACGGGTCCCAACCAATCACAAATCCACCATCTCTATTGGACTAGGAAGATTCATATATGCAGAGGCACTCAAGCTAAATTTGACTATGGATCCTATATATTTGAGGCACCTCAAGCATGCCGAAAGCTATGCTATCAAAGGACCCATAGCCTTTCCTCCTGTGTGGAATTACCACGACCAATTTCCGATATTCTAGCGAAAGAGATGTAATCGCAAAAGAGCCCCCGCTTGGATTCCACTACAAACTTTTTAAGGCGTATATGTTCCACATTGTCATGACATCTGGTGAGACATCCAATATCAAGGCAACTTCTCAAAAGGCAACAGTCCTAGCTGTGCTAAGAGCTACCTGCAAAGAGCTTGAAGCAAGGAAACAAAGCCTTGAAGAGCTGATCTCTCAACTAGAGCAGGACATAGAGGTTGAGGATGAAGGGATAGCTGTTGATGAGGCTGTTGGTGATACTGAAAATGAGGATGTTCAGATGGCTGGTGGTGAAGAAGGTTCTGAAGATGCTTCCTTCCATAGTGCTTCTTCTGGAGAAGAAAGCACTTGAGTTGTACTCATGTGCCCTGTTGCTTCTGTTTGATTGTTCTGTCAATTGTTTCTTGTTTCTTGTCCTGTTTTTTTCTCCCAATTTTGTTTGGATGATTGTAATTTATTGTTGACAGCATTGTACTCTTAACAATTGTTGGTACCTTCTTTAATTATATGCTTGAATGCTTGGGGTACTTGTATTGTTTCCTTTGGCCCTTTATGGCTAAAAAGGGGGAGAAGAAATACTGTGGGAAGTATTGAAAATTTGGGAAATCGATATTGGGAACCGATGGAAATTTAAATTTGTATGTGGGCAACTGTGGGAATTGTGGGATTTCTGTATGGGTAGAATTTATCTTATCTCTAGGTTCTAGTTTCTTTAAGCTTAAAACTAGTTTGTCTTCTGCTGCATAGGTACTCTGATAACTTAAGTAGTTTTAGCCAAAATGTGCCAAAGGGGGAGTTTGTTAGTGTTTTAGGTTGGCATTACTTTTTGGTAAAACTAGGTTATGACATGTCTTGATAAATGTCATGACATTCAGAGATTGAAGATAAATCCTACTTGCTAAGGATGTTAGAGGACACTAATCGAAGCTAAAAGTCAGGTGGAAATTTAAAATAGTCGATGTCATAATGATGTTATGACATTCGTGACATTCGCTGCAGAATTTGTTTTTCCGAGACTTTTCAGGAAGTTTGTTGAGCTGCTATATTATGTTTTCTGTTATTAAAATGCATGCTCACGTGGCTGCTAGGTTAATCTTAGTTAAACCTAAATTGGTTGTTGAAAAGACCATGTTTTTAGGATTAAATTAAGTGAACCCTAGCTATCTTTATGGAAGCCAAAACCAAGTTTCGGATCGCTTCTATAAAAGGAATTCAACCCTTACATCATTGCGCCTTTTGTATTGTTAGGAGAGTTAACAGTTGTATTGTGTAATTCTAGTATCTCTTGTGAGCCAAGCAATTATCAATTGATAAGTGCCTTGGACTAGGATTTGTTTGTAAGGGTAGTTTATCACTCAAAGCTTTAAAGCACGAGTGTTTGTCTCTTGATTGAAGCTTTGAAGCAAGATCAAGATAGTTTATTGAAGTGTGTCTTCACAATTCAATTATTCAATAGGTTGATATCACTGCTGTGATTGAGGGGGAGTGAGTAGGAACTCGGTCTAAGTAGGACTTAGATTGAAGTTGCATTGGGTAGGTTTTAAGTGAAGGAGATAAACCGTTGGTTTATTCCCGACTTAATTCTACTAATAGTGAATTTCCTCCCGGCTTGGTAGCCCCGGATGTAGGTGTAGTTAGACACCGAACGGGTAAACAACTTATTGTGTTCTTTTCCTGCTTAAATTTATTGTGTGAATTGTTAACAGAGTGTCAGATAGTGTGTCATAACATTCTCTGTGACATCACGTATCTGCTGCCAGGAATTTCAATTCTCATTCAATATGTGTTGCCTGCATGAATATGTATCAGATACATACTTAACACTTTTATGTGATTAAGATACGGCTTCAACACATTCCATGCACTATTGTGTATATGATACAAAATTAACACACTTATGCAGTTCTAATACGATTCAATCACACACCTCGCATCTGAGGCTTATTAAGCACACTTCTGCATACATGGAGCCCTCCCCTCAGATCTAGTCAAATACAATGTCTTGAATAAGTATATCATAAGGACCGTCTCTTCGAGCATAACCAAACTATCATAATTCCAGAGAAGGGTTGTAGGTGATACCTCCCCTTATGCTAAGGAGTGGTACATTAGGAAATTCTCCACAATGTTCAATGAAAGTTAAGTCCTTTTGAGAGTAAATACACCAGCGGATATCTGTATGAGAGCGTGACATCAACCTTTGAGAGCACTTCAACCCTTGTTCGTTCTTCATTACTGATTGAGGAATGTGCGAAATAAACCACCTGGATAATAACGGTATGCAACACACGAGAGTTCCTTGTCTTTTCATAGTACGATTTTGGAGAGAATGCAGAATATCTCCAAGCAAAGTAGGCACAGGATTATGAGTGAGGAAAATCTTGATGGGTTTTACGTCTATGAATCAATATGGATTAGGAAATAGCACCAAACCATAGATGAGCAAAGCCACAATGTCTTCGAAAGCATGGAAACTCATAGGCTTTAGGAACTCTCGCTTTATCTGAAATTTAGTAAGCAAACTCTTAACTCCACTTCTTGTTTCCCAATTATCTTCAATGTCTGATCGCTTTAGATGTAATGCTGATGCGATGTCTTCGAACTTCAAAACTTTTTCTGAACCGATGAATGATATTTGATCAAGAATGGGTATCCGAAGTAGCTTAGAGAAATCTTCCAATGTAGGTACCAACTAATAGTCTGGGAAAGTAAAGTTGTGATGCTTTAGATCAAAGAACTGGAATACGACGTTCATCATATCTTCTTCAAAACTGGAGGTAACCAAGTCGAGTAGATAACCATGTATTTTGATGAACTGAGAGTGATCGGGAATTTCTGAGAAGAACTCGTTGAGTTGAGAAGGTATACCCACACATTTGATTCGGATAGTCTTCCTGGAAGCCATAACCTTACAACACAGAGCAAAGATAAATCCTTAGGTCCTTGAAATGGTAGCAATGATGTTATGATGTTACGATGTCATGTTTAAATAGAAAGCACAAGCAATTTACACAATAACCCTAGGTTTGAGGCTTGCATGAGGTATAGGTGTCTACCCTACCAGAGTTTAAGTTGGTCAATCTGTCCTATAATAGTAACTGGGTTCTAGGAATCTCATATCGTCGATCTTTCTCGTAGGCTTTATTTCAATACGACTACCAAGTGGTCGACCGAAACATCTCGAAAGTTGAATCTTAATGAGCGTAGCATCGAGTATCAACCAACCTTATCCTGCACCGAAGCCGACTATCTTACTACCTTCTAATGGCCAAGATGGGTCAATTAGGGTTCTAAAGTTGAGTTAGTTCTTGAGGACACCACGCAGATGCCAAATATTTCCTCAACTGAACATGAGGAACATCGGAACATCCAAAGTGTCACACTAACCGTAGCCGTCATTTTGACCGTTTCGGTATACGCCTAACAGTCGCGGTGATTTATGTTACTTACCTAAGGAAACCTGGATCCGGGTGTAGGATCCCCCACATATATAATACCCAAGCAACCCTTGAAAATAAAGCAGACAAGTCAAACAAAAAGCAATAAAAGTGATCTTATGGCCCTAAGGTAACCTCTCTTTAGATACATCCCTAGCAGAGTCGCCAGTTCTGTAACACTGTGGGAGAACTGACTTGTTTGTTTTGCGTTTGATCGCAAATGCTGCGGATAGCAAGAGTCGCCACCGACTTTTCTTTTATCCAATAAAAGGATGGTGAAAAGAACAGGAAAAGACCTTCGTTAAATTATGAGTAAGGAAGGTAATTATGAAAAGGGAAGGTATTATCACCCTTTCAATCCGTAGTTATCTACGGGCTCTTAGTAGCTTAGCTCACTTTGAAAAACTGCTTTCTGCGTTTTTGTAGTTTGAAAAGACATTTCGCTTTGACTTCGTAATGATTCTCGTTGGAATGTATACAGAGTGTTTGGAATATTTGTTTGTGAAATGTTTAACTTTGTAATGATTCTCGCTGGAATGTATACAAAGTGTTTGATAAGTTTTTGAAAAGTGTGAGGTTTGAAAAGTATTTTGATTGAGCAAGCAATTAGGAGTCTATTACCTACTCAAAATGGTCGTTTCCATGTTATTTTCCTTCTCCTTTAGAATAAGGCTATCCATACCATTAGTTGGTAGGTAACTTTATCCGTTGGATGTGAAGGGACAATCGAAGGGTCACCGTATGGTCATAGAAGGCAGCATTGTAAGGATACCTTAGCAAATTCGTATGGACGATCATCACTTATCGTAGGTAACAAACGAGGGACTAGATCATATATTCGTAGGCAACATCGAGGGTCATCGAGGGAATATGATATTTGTATCGAATGGACTATAATAATGTTATTCATATGCGTCTTTGCTAATGGTACCCCTATGTTCGAGGGACATGACCATTGTTTATTCGTAAGGCAACAAGAGAGGATACCCTAAGGGGGTGCAAGTGTGATGAGAGTGTGTTGTATTCAGATATATTATCTTGAGATTAGAAGTGATCTAGGGTTGATTTTAGTCTTAGCATGCAAACCCTAATTACTAGCAGTTAAATATATGTACAGAAAGTAAATTGCAGAATGTAAAAGTGCGGAAATATAAATCCTACGCTATTGCATGGCTTTAGGGAAGATACATAATAGAGGTACGAAAAGTAAAGGTAGAAAATGTAAATCTACGCTATTACAGAATAAAAAACTTTGCGACCTATACATCTCTTCTAGAATTGTAAATGCGGAATAGTAAGTAAATAATCAGAATAATAAGGAAATGTTAGTGAAAATGTTTTGGAAACTAATAGAAATATGCTTTTAAGGTTAGTAAACCTAATTGTATGAAGAAAATATTTTTTGGGAATTTTCTGGATTAATTTTAATGTGGAAAAAGTAATTAAAAGTTAATTTATGATTAATTAACAATTAATTAAAATATAAGTGAAAAAGGATTTTTTTAATGTCAAAAATTAAATAAGTATTTTTCAATGGAAATTGGAAAAAGAGAGAAAAGGGGGTCAGGAAGGATCGAACCAAGGACCCCCAGGTTACTAATGCACGCCTCCCAACAACTGAGCCATGCGTTTTAGTTGTATTTGAAACACAACCATACTATTATATATAATACACATGTTTTATTTTGGATATATATATATATATATATATATATATATATATATATATATATAGAGAGAGAGAGAGAGAGAGAGAGAGAGAGCGCAAGAGATTTGATTAAAAATAATGAGGAAATATATTGCTTTGAATACAAGAATATTCCCTTTGAAATTTTATCCAATCTTTCCCAAAATGGCTCAATATTGCCTTAAACTCTTGTGTACAAATTTGGCAATTTAAAATGGGCTTCCTTGGTCCTCAAGACAAGCAGAAACCAAGCCTAACTCATATTATCAATTACCTTTGTATTTTATTTAATTAAAATTGAATTTAAATCATTAAATTCAAAAATAAATAAAATATAGGCGTGCACTTGAGTTTTCAGGCCATGGATAATGTCAAGATCAAGTTTGGATCATGAAAACTTAGGCCCATTTAGAAAAAAATTGCATTTGCTAGGTATTTTTCTTCATGCACCTCCTCAAAAATGCTCAACTTGTACAACTTGTATTTTGCTCAATTTTCAACATTTTTTAGTGTTCTTGGACTTTTTAGAAATATCAAGATGTCCTCTAAACACTCCTTTTGGTTTCATCTTCATTGAATTTTCTATGTTCATGTACACTTCTTTGCAAAAAGATGACTTTTTGTTGACTTTTAGAAGGACCTATAATATTTTGATCCATAACTCTCAAATGATGCATTTTTGGCCAAAGCTTGTGAGACATGAAGTTGTAGAGAATTGGATTCTCTTCAAAACGAACTTTCATGGAATTTTTTTTTATAAAGTATGTGAAAGTTATGCTTGGTCAAAGTTCTGTTGACTTTTTATTCAAAAACCCTAATTTGGAAACTTTGACTTTTGATCAAATCTTGACTTTTCTTGATGAATCATGATCAACTCTTGATCATATAATGAATGTGACTTCAAAATATTGATTTTGACCAAAAATGATGAAGTTTGACTGTATGTTGACCACAGTTGACTTTTTGTCCAATACAATTGATTTTTAACCATCTGAGCAATTGGATGAGCAAACTTGAACTATAAGGCTTGAAACTTGACATAGTGATCCCTTGAGACATATGAGGAGGTATGATGACCACTTGAGGTAATAGAACTTGATTTTGTCTTGAGAGAAGCAAAACCCAAGTTGTGGGTTAATTGCTTAGGAGAGGGTTCATCTGGTCAACTCTTGAGAAATTCTTAAATATGGAGATGTGGATTGTCTTGAGAAATAGGAGGTCAAATTTTAGGGTATAACAAATACTTAGGGTCTTTTTTGATTTTAACATAATTTTTATGTACTAATTTTAGTTGGGTAAGATCGAAAAGACGTCCAACTCTCAAAGTTAAACTTGGTTAGTTTTAACTTTTCAAATAAGAGCAAAAGCGCTTTTTCCAGTTAATTAGGAATATTTGACACTTTTAGAAACTCATTTTGAAACTATTTTCGGACGCGTTCATGGGTTTAAAATCTGGTTCTTTGAGCGAAATCCATGAACCTGTTTTTAGTTAACTATTCCAAGTCAAAACTACTTTTTAATTAAGTAAAGAAATCACATTTCTTAAAAATAAGTTTATTACTTTAAAATATTAAGCACCTTTTATAAGTGACAATAGAAGGCATTAATTAAAGTATAAACTCAGTTCTGAATACGCGAAAGCGGCAGTTCTTGTTAAATTGATTCTTTTCAAAAGTAGAAAATATTGTCCCATAAGTAGTTCTATTTAGAAACAATCGGGAATTGTCTAACAATTGTGAATTACATTCAAGCCTGTCTTTTTATCTGAATTTATACATTCCTTTTCCTTTCATTGTGCACTCTGAAACATCAATTTGATCCGCCTTAGATAAACACCATAACAATAGATATAGATAGGTTGACACTTGGTCTTTGTGGGAGCGATGGTCTTTTGTATTACTCTAACGTGATTCGTATACTTGCGAAAATACCACATTAAGTTTTTTGCGTCGTTTCCAGGGACTAACTTAGTCAAATTTTGTACCATGTTATTAGACCGTCTAGACTAAGGCTTTATTAGTTGGTAAATACGAAGAACTCGCAATATCGAAAGTGTAGTAGATCAGATAGCGAAACCTGAACGTTACACTCACACATGTATCTTACTCCAACGAGTTAGGAGAGCTATGGCCGAAGATCGTAACTGAAGACCCCTTAAGGATTTTTCCGAACCCTATGACAAGGAACCTAATTCTAGTATATTAAATCTAACCATTCCAGCTAATAATTTCAAACTCAAACCCTCTTTATTACAAATAATACAACAAAATCAATTCGCATGTCTCACTATGGAGAACCATAATCAACATTGAAAAGTTTTTATCCAAATAGATGACACCTTTAAAACCAACGGTGCTACACCTGAAGCAATTCGTCTAAGACTATTCCATTTCTCCCTCAGAGATAAAGCACATTATTTGTTATATTCCCTTCCAACTAAATCAATAACAACCTTGCAAGATAGTTTCCCCCAAGTAAGACCGCAGTACTTCAAAATCAGACTACCAGAATTACCCAAAATCAAGGAAAATCACTTTTCAAAGCTTGGGAGAGATGTAAAAAACTATTAAGAGCTTGTCCATACCATGATCATTGTTGTTACCGCCGACGTAGCTCTAATGAACAAACCTTACTGTTGACGCTATCGAAAAAAATTCGATCACGAACAATGAAACAATGAAGTCGCCACCTAACTTTATTTATTCCTAATGAGGAAAGGGGAAATATAGATAAAACCCAAAGAAATGAAAATGAAATAAAATGGTCTTCGAGACCAAGAGATGCTGGTTCGGGAGTCGGTTATGCAAGGGGAAGGTATTAGCACCCCTCACATCCATCGTACTCGATGGGACCCATTTAGTTCTAAGTGTGTTTGCGTGTTTAAAATTAAATTTGCAATCTTCTAATTATTATGCGGTAAAAGAAAAGAAAGGAAACATGTTTTAATTTTTTGAAAGTGTGCTCGCCAAGATGTTAGAATCTCGTGCCTACGTATTCCCCAAGTGCGATGGGAAAGTCAGAGCTTACGTAGTTCTCGGTTGCGAGAACATTTATTGGTTGGTTGATTTTATTTATGAAAAATAGGAGCTTAATCGTACGTGGACGATAAGACATCACTAGTGCAATTCGCGTGTGAGCGATGGAAGATCGCGTGTGAGCGATGTGAGTTTGAAAAAGGGACTTGCATGTGGGCAAGGTTTGATGAGTTTGAATTGATTTTATTGTGGGAGACAAGTATTGGACCATAAGCGTTCAACGGCTAACGCCCCAAATACTCGGATGAGTGGACAGAACCATCCTAATCATCTTTTTCTATCCAAAAGTTTTATTGAGAAAAGAGTGAGGTGAAACGGGATTCACTTGTTAAGGTTCAATTAAAGACACCAAGCGTACGATCGAGGGTCGAAACAGGACTGACTACCATACGCTTGGGAAGAGGGAAGTAGAATATTTATTTATGAAAATATTTTTGAGAAGAATCACTCGACGTTGGATCGAGGTTTGAGAATTTATTGTGAAAGGTCTTGAAGATGAGAAGAGAATTGATTTGGGCTATGATTAAAATTGGTATATGGACCAAGGCGCGAGAATGGAAGTGAACGATTGCGAATAATTATATACAAGCATGAAATAAAGCAAGTAAATGAATTAAAAGCCCATACAAGGTGGCTTGCACAAATGATAAGACAAATTTATATTGTGTAGGTGCATGCACGAAATAAATTTAATCGACTAATTAAACAAAATTTAATCAAGTAATTAATTTAATAAAATTAATTAGATGGGCTAATCAATTTTAGATAACTTAATTAGATAATTAAATAATGTTTAACTAATCAATCAAAGTTTCATTGTAAGCCCAAGAGCAAGCGTGGTGTGTGCACAAATGTGTGGCTGTTGCGACGCTTCTAAGCTTTGTCGACTCATGGTATGAAAATGGCTCGCAATCGAGTATTAGTTTGAAATGTTTTGGTTTGTGTGAGTGATGAATAATTAAATGAATAAAGCGACAAGATATTTACTAAAATTATTACAAACCATGGGGATGGGGATACAACTTTACAAATGGGGATGACGGATAATTACAAGTGCTATACAAGAAATGATATAAATTTAAACAATTAGTTAAATAAATTAAACATTAACTAAAATTCTCAGTTAAAAATATTAGTTAACAATATTAGTTAAAATGATTAATTATTTAAAACATAAATTAATTAACTAATTGAAAAAAGTTTGGAGAAGCTGAAAAAAATGGAGTTAAAAATATGAAATTTGGGATGTAAACAAAAGAATGGGCCGCTGGGTGTTAAGTGAAGTATTGGATGAGAGCAAGATTAAAAAAAACATGGGTCTATACCCAATAAAAGCCCAAACCGAAATTACAAGAGAAAACCCTAAAAAAACCTATAGCTAGCCGCCACACACTTATCCTATATTTTTTTTATATTTTTCGAAATTTAATAAAATAAGAAAAAGAAAAGAAAAGCGTTTCTCTCTCACTGCTAACCACACGCTTTCCTCTGTTATCATCTCATCGTGTTACTTCTGTGCTACAAAAATTCAACGCTCTTCTTCTCAAGGAACAAGTTTCAACGATCTCATCATCGATTCTCTCTGTTCGCTTCAATCGGGAAACTCTCGCTCGCTGTTCGCTCACGCTTTCCTCTGCCATGGCCTTCTCACGCTTCTAGACGCACCAACAACAAAATGAATCCCTAATCCCCAATCGATACCCACAAACTCCAGTATCAATAGATCGAACAAAATTGAAGCAAAATTCTAAACAACACAAGAAAGTGGATAAAGATTAGGTACGTGAATTAAAAAAATTTTTACACCATGAGCTTCTTCTACTTCGATTCCGTGTATTGCTTATGATTGTGAGGTTTCTGGTTTGCTTCTGTGATGATTTTCTGTGTTGATGTTAATGGTTTTGTTGCAGTTGGTGAGGGTTTGGCGAAAATGATAAGGTGAGGTGAATGGCTTCTGATATTGGTTTGGAGGAAGATGAAGGTTATGAAGGTGGAGGTTAAATGTAGAGGGTTTAATGGAGTGAGATCAGAAATGGATAGTGATATGTGATATTCGTGGGATGAAGGTTTGGGCGAGGTGGTTTAGCAGTGGTAGTGAATGATGGAGCTTTTATGGTTTGAGGTTGAAATTTTGTGAGATTAAGGTGTGCAAAGGTATGAGGGTGAGGTTGAGTGAAGATTGAGCAGAATGTTAGTTGGTGAGGAACTATGAAGTTGTATATGTATTGAGAGTGTTGGAGTAATAGAGGTTGAAGGTGTGTTATATAACAGTGGAAGAGTGAGGGCAGAATGGAGAATTGGATGGAGAAGCTTGGGAAGGAAGGATTGAGGTACAAAATTGTACAAGATTAGAGGTAGTGGAATAGTGGAGGAAATTAACAATTTGCAGAGTAGTGTAATGGTGGGTGGAATTGTATTACAAGCTGTATGTGTACTATTTTTTTGAATTTGTTTCTTTGTGTTTTGCAGGTTATGGTACAAAGATGGTGGAGGCAAGGGTAGTGGGAGGAGAACTTGTACTGGTTTTCTGTTTTGTCTTGCAGGTGGTACAAGAGGTGGAGGAATAAGGAGAATTGGGATGGTATCCGATGATGGCTGAGACCGCAGAAAAGAACAAACAGCAGCAACCTATTTTTTTTGTTTTTTGTATATCTTTGGTATAATTTGCACAGTATCAGTTGGAAGGAAATACCATATACATGTGTTTTTTTTTAAATATTTTTATGTAAATAAGCTGTAACTACTAAATGGTAAAACTAATATATATATATATATATATATATATATATATATATATATATATATATATATATATATATATATATATATTTATACACACGTATTTTTTTTTACCTATTCTTCTATCCTATACAAAAGCTTTACTCAAATCTTACTTATAACCTATACTATTTGGCATGTAAATTAATATAAATGCAAAAAAAAAAAAGAAGTAAAAATAACTTGATAAAATATATAAATAAGAAGCAATTTCTTTTAGGAAAGGAAACAAGCAATAACTAAAATTAAATTCAATAATTAATTGACTATTCAACTAACTAGACTTGAATTTCAATTATTGATATAAGGAAATTAATATGTAAATGGAATAATTCCATTCAAGGATAAAAATCCCAAAGTTCTATGAAGTAATAACGCAGAAACTATTAAAAAAAAAAAACTCAATTTTAAATGTAAATGATGTAGACGAAATACTATCAATCAAAATGAATATTAAAAAAAAAAAAATGACTTTAATGTTAAAGTATAAAAATTCAATTAATCTAAAAGAAAAGGTTGAGGTGTATATGTAAAGATGCAAAAATGTTATAATAATGCAAAAAATATAATAGAATGCAAGATTCAATTTTATTTTTTTTTATAAAAAAAATGCAATATATTGATGCAATAATTATGATATGCTAATGTTATCGAAATTAATCATTGCAAAAATTTACAGGCGAAATTTAGGGTGTGACACTTACCCTGAAGCTTGTGCTCTCATCTAAGATATGGCTCAAAACTATTATCAATGGGAAGTAGAACGAGCTCAAAAAGAGAAAAAGGAGACCCAAGTAGGAGTACATTAGATAAATAGTATGGACATGATGCAAGACAAAATGGATGCTTTATCCTTAAAAGTTGTTCCCCCGAAACCAAAACTTTAAAAAATCATGGAAGGCTTCATTTCGGCCCAAACTCAACAAAACAATGAATTCCTGAACCAAAACATTCATGTAAATGAACTGATCACACAACTAGGAACTAAGGTTGACCAGATAATCACTCACAATAAGATGCTTGATGTGACACCCCAAATAATTCGATTATTAAATAATTATGATTTTTAATTATTAATTTAATTAGGAATGTAATATTTAATATTTTGGATTATTGGAAATCAATTAAATTATATGGAAGTGGAATTATTGGTGGTGTGAAGGGTAAATTGAGGGTGTGAGGAGTAAAAGGCTCTACTCACATTAATTACTTTATTTTATTTTATTAGAATAATAAAAGGAATAAAAGAAGGAAAAAGTGAAAAATGAATCACTTTTGGAGAACCTCACAGTACGTGAAATTGAGAAGAGGAAAGGAAGGAGAAAAGCCATTTCGTGTCGGAAGTCGTAGAACCCACAAGGTAAGAGGTGATTTCGATTAATTATTGTGTATTATCGGCTTTGAATTCAACCGTATAGATCATAGCATGTTAGGGAATCCCGGTTTAGAAATTCTAGGTTTCCGTAGAATTGTCTCTATTGTGTCGGATTGTAGGGAATTCATTGGTTCGTATGATATAGGGTCTATAATGATGAATAGAACGTGTTAAATTGTATGTTAATGGATGTGATTGAGTGATTTTACGGTGTCGGAACGTATGGGTACGTTTTAGAAAGAATGAAAATTGGTTTTGGAAAAACTGTTGCTGTCAAACTGCATTATGGCTCTGTGAGTCGCAAGAATCGGTTCCTGCGTATGGAGGAACCGGGTTCCACGTGTAATTTTTCCAAAGAAAATGAGATTTTTCTCTGGGAACCGGTTTCCCTACCTGGAGGAACCGGGTTCCCATACATTTTCCAGGGCGTGTTTCAGATTGCAGAACCGGTTCCATATGGAGGAACCGGTTCCACTGTAACTTTTTGAAAAATACTAAACTTTGAAAATTCATAACTTTCAAACCGTAAGTCCGTTTTAGTCGCCGTTTTGGACGTTATTTCTTAAATTAAATGCTCTATTTTATGAAATGAAAGAATTTACTGTAACTTAAAATTATTTGGAAAACTATTTGGCGTATGGGAGGTAGTGTACCTGTGACATTGAGGTATCTGATTTGTGTGAATGAAAGACATGTTATGCTGCTGATTTGTATGCATGATTGTGGAGAATATCATGTTTCAGATTTGATTCAGTTATGATGGTTTGATGCATTTCATAGACTGATTAAATGTTGCATGCCGGTGTTGTGCATGCATATGCATTTTTTGTGAAGTTAATTCCCATTGTGTGGAATTTGACTTGTATAGCCGTTAACCGTACCCAGTGGATAGTGGTGGTTAGGCTGGATTCTTGACCTGGTGTGGCGAATCGATGATTCGTATCCGGTTGATGATGGATCAGTGTGTGTGACTTGGTCACGTGTTGGTACCACATGCATTGTGTCTGCATTTGTGTTTGCATGGGATTGTAACATGTTAGGATGTCTTCCAGTGTTACAATTATTTTGTTGTTATTTGTTGTGCATAATGACTTGTATGGTTGTATCTGCGTGTTGAATCTGAATCTATGCTAAGATGGGTGAAATAATATGTTGTTATATATTGTTGATTGAGGAACTTATAATGCATGTTAATTATGAGAAATCTCACCCTTAATTTAATGATTTCAGATTAAGGTTAGCAGCTCAGGAGTTGGTGAGGATGGCTCTAGAGCTATATTATTTTGTGTCCGCGTGTCAGTGTCATGCTCTGATAGGTTGTAACACTGGGGAACGTTTGATTGAGGAGTTATTCATTATTCAATTGTTATTTGGATTAATTTAGGAATAAATATGATTTGGTGTTATTCCGTTTTGAATTATGGTATTTTCCGCTGTGTAAGACAGGGTCTTAATTTAATCAACTATTTTTGATAGTGACCCTCAGTGTAGCATGGCTACTGTGTTTTATTGAAGTTTTGTTTGTTTTATCATTGTGACATCCCTTGTGTATCATGTTAACTCTGATTAAAGCTGATTTTAATAATTAAATTAAATAATTATTCGGGGTATTTTAGAAGGGGTGTTACACTTGAAACCCATATCTCAAAGGTAGCTCAAAATCAAACCCCTCAGACTATACATGGAGGGAAATTTCCTAGACAACCTCAACCAAATCCTCGAGGGCAAGCTAACGCCATTACCTGACGAAGTGGGACCACTTATGATGAACTTGTTAACCCAACATTAAGTGATTTTGAAACTTCTAAGAAAAATGATGTACCTACAGACCAGGTAGAGGAACAAGTAGAACCTGAAAAACAAACAAACTAAGAAGTAAAAGCAAAAGATAAAACTTATACACTGTCGCCCCCATACATACCAACAATTCCATATCCGCAAAGACTTAAACAAACCAAAATTGATAACCAATATAAAAAATTCATAAAGGTAATAGGGAAACTCCATGTAGAGATTCCTTTCACCGAAGCCAACACCCATATACCATCTTATGCAAAATTCCTCAAAGAAATCCTAACCAATAAACGAAGGCTAGACGATCCTAAACCCTAGGAATGCAACTAAATTTCCGAAAATAAACTTGCTAAGAAAGAAAAGGACCCTGGAAATTTCTCCATACCTTATATTTTGGGAAATCATGTTATCAATAAGGCATTTCTAGATTTAGGGGCTAGCGTAAGCTTAATGCCTTTAGCAATTTGTAAGAGGTTAAATTTAGGATATGTTTTAGGTTAAATTTGTAAACTGACTAAGTTGTCTCTTTAATTAGCTAACAGATATGTCAGATATCCATTAGGCATATTAGAGGACATCCTAGTTAGAATCCGCCAAATATATATCCCAACCGATTTTGTTGTCATGGACATTAAAGAAGACGATGAAATCCCAATCCTTCTAGGTAGGACCTTTTTATCAACAATTAGATCCATAATAGATGTTAAGAGAAGAAAATTTACTTTTGAGGTAGGTGATGAAAAGATAGAATTTTTTCTTTCGAAGTTCCTAATGGCACCAGTTATAGGAGACGCATGTGATGTCGTCGACATCATTGATGAATGTATAAGGGAACTAGATCAAGAAGAACCTACAGAAATAATCAAATTACCTTCGACCCCCATAAGGGAGGACGATGGATTTGAAAAATTGGAACCCTACATTGATGACAACCTCTATGAATATTTAGCCTTTACCCTAGATCATGTACCATGCCCTAAGAAACCATCTTTAGAACTTAAAGAACTACCCAAGAATCTAAGATACAAATTTTTAGATGAAGGAATGCATCGTCCATGTATAGTCAATGCTACTTTAAGCCATGATGAAACAAATCAACTCTTAGATGTCTTACGAAAATATCCCTCAGCCTTAGGGTATAACATCTCTGATCTAAAAGGAATAAGCCCATCTGTGTGTATGCATCGGATTCTGCTCGAAGAAGATTCTAAACCCTCTAGAGAGCATCAAAGAAGGATAAACCCTACAATGAGTGATGTTGTTAAGAAAGAAGTGCTTAAGTTGCTAGAGGCTGGGATAATTTATCAAATTTCATATAGTAAGTGGGTAAGCCTTGTACATGTGGTGCCTAAAAAGGGAGGTATCACAGTCGTGCAAAATGAGAAAGGCGAGCATGTAGATAAGCGTATAGAAGGCAGTTGGCACATGTGCATAGACTACAGAAAATTAAACAAAGCGACTAGGAATAATCATTTCCCTCTCTCATTCATAGATCAAATGCTTGAGCGTCTAGCAAGACACTCTTATTTATGTTATCTAGATGGATACTCAGGATTTTTCCAAATTCCTATTCACCCTGAGGACCAAGAAAAGACAACCTTTAGATGCCCTTACGGAACATTTTCCTATATAAGAATTCCATTCGGACTCTGTAATGCCCCATCTACCTTCCAGCATTGTATGATGTCAATCTTTTTTGCAGATTATCTTGATGGGATCATGGAAGTATTTATGGATGATTTCTCGGTATGCGGATTTGAGTTTAAAACCTATCTCGCTAACCTTGAGAAAATCCTAGAAAGATGAATAGAAGTGGACCTTATGTTAAACTAGGAGAAATGTCATTTTATGGTTAATGAAGGTATGGTATTAAGACACGCCGTTTTCGAAAAGGCATTGAAGTTGATAGAGCCAAAGTAGAAGTAATAGAAAACCTCAAACCACCTAAAACCATTAGGGAAGTCCGAAGTTTTCTTGGACATGCTAGTTTTTACCGACGCTTTATTAAAGAATTCTCTAAAATAACCAAACATTTGATTGGCCTTCTAATGAAAGACGCTGAATTTATTTTCGACGAAAAATGTATTGAGGCCTTCAACCTTTTGAAACAAGCACTGATATCAGCACCTATTATGCAACCCCCAGATTGGACCCAACCTTTCGAAATCATGTGTGATGCTAGAAATTATGTTGTTCGTGTTGTTCTAGGGAAAATAAAGGATAAGAAACTACATGTAATTTACTATACCAGCAGAACCCTAGATGTCGCTCAACTTAACTTTGCAACAACTGAAAAAGAACTCATAGTTGTAGTTTTTGCGATTGATAAATTTCTATCTTATATGGTCAGAGAGAAGATTATACTTTATATAAATCATGCAGCTATTCGATACCTGTTACGAAAAAAATATGTTAAACCCAGGTTACTTCGATGGGTCCTTTTACTACAAGAGTTTGATCTAGATATTCGAGACAAGAAAGGCACAGAGAATGTAGTTGCTGACACCTTTCTAGACTTTAATACCTAAAACATGATTTATATAAATGAAGATTTTACCTATGACAAACTAATAGCTAAAATAGACACCATTGAAGATAGATAAAAACTTCGAAAAAGCTTTAGCAGTAAGAAATGTACCTTTGTACGCTAACTTTGTAAACTATCTAGTTGCCGATATCACACCCCTTGACCTTACCTATCAACAGAGAAAGAAATTCTTTAATGATGTAAAACATTTTTATTGGGACGAGCCACTTCTTTTCAAAAGAGGAACATATAATATTTATTGTCGTTGTGTCCCAGAAGAAGAGGTAAGAAACATTATAAAATATTGTCACTCAGCACACTATGGTGGACATGCAAGCACATCTAAAACATGCGCTAAGATTCTCCAAGTTGGCCTTTACTCGTCGACATTATGGCGCGATGTTCATGCTTACATTTCCAGATGTGACCGGTGCCAATGTACTGGGAACATCTCAAGACGTGACGAAATGCCCTTAAGAAATATCCAAGAAGTAAGACTTTTCAATGTTTGGGGAATTAATTTTATGGGACCATTTCCATCCTCAATGGAAAAATATATCTTGGTAGTCGTTGACTACGTGTCCAGCTAGATTGAAGCAATAGCCTCACCCACAAATGACACACGAGTAGTGATTAAGTTATTCAAAAACAACATATTCCCCATATTTGGAGTGCCCTGTCTTGTTATAAGTGACGGTGGATTGCATTTTATATCCAAGTTTTTGACAAACTCTTAAGTAAATATGGAGTTAAGAATAAAGTAGAAACACCCTACCATCCTCAAACTAGTGGTAAAGTAGAAGTATCTAATAGGGAGATTAAACAGATTTTAGAAAAGACTATCTCAATTTCTAGGAAAGATTGGTCTCAAAATCTAAGAGAAGCATTATGGGCTTATAGAGCTGCTTATAAAACCCCTATTGGCACCACTCCTGGCTAATTGTTTTATGGAAAGTCTTGTCACTTACCCTTTGAGCTAGAGCATAAAGCCTATTGGACCATCAAAAACCTGAACTTAGGTTACTTTACAGCTGGTGAAAAGCACTCCTTGAAATTCATAATATATAAAGAAATAACTAAAGCATGGGATGATAAGAGAATTGTAAAAAAAGACTTAAATTTTGGCGATCATATTTTCCTTTTTAACTTCAGGTTGCGACTCTTTCCTGGTAAGTTGCGCTCAAGATGGTTTGGCCCTTATGAGGTCTCTAAAGTCCTGAAATATGGAGCAGTTGAAATCACGAACAAATCTTGTAATCCTTTCATTGTAAATGGAAAAAGGTTAAAGCACTATGAAGGAGGTGACATCCCTGCTGATATCTCTAGCCACACTCATATCAACCCACTGGTCCCGACCTCTAAGATATGAGTTTTATTCGTCAAGCTAACGACGTTAAACAAGCGCTGCATGGAAGTAAACCCATGGTTTTTATTTTTATTTCTTGCATTTATTTTTATAGATTTGATTTTGTTTATTTAAACTAACCCTTTGTAATGTTCATGTTTTCAGGTCCCATCACTCTCGATAGCATTCTCCCCTAACCATATTTTTCAGGATGTAAAGTTTCGATGACATGCACATTGTTTTCAGAGGTAAAATGCAAAGAAATCTCTATGTGCTCCTATCTGAGTGCCCCTTGCTACCAACCAGATACCCTGACTCCAGTTGCATGGAAACCTTAGGTCTTGCGGCAAGTGTAAGGTACCTATGCAATCAACTTCAATGGGAAGAATTTGATGATGCCATCAATGTCACCTACAAAAACCTTACCTTGGAGTTCCTTAGCTCACTCAACTATGAACAATACATTGGTAGTGGCCTCCAGAGAGGCCATATTAACTTCAGACTATTTAGGGTTGAGTACACCTTTAACCATAAGGAGTTTGCTGGTTTACTTGGTTTCTAGTGTAGCCTTGATGTTGTGCCTGAGGTCCTTGTAGGCTATTTTACACCTCAGACAAATAAGTTCTGGAGTGATATCACCGATGCAAGAATCCCTGAACCTTCCACCTAACTATCCAACAAAATTCACAACCCAACTTTCAGATACTTCCAGATGATCCTTTCCCATAATTTCTTTGGAAAGGGTGATGCTGATGACCATGGTAGTGTTGAGGAGATCCTTTTTATGTTTTGTATCACTCAGTCATGCCCTGTAGCCTTTGGAAATTTCCTGATTGAGAGACTTCACCTTACTACCTTATCCTTTGAAGGACCTATTCATTTGGGAGGAATAGTGACACAGATAGCATCCCCCATGGGACTTGACAGGAAACTGTATCACCTTACTTCTCACTTTGGATACACCCTGATGGATACTGATTTTTGTTTAGATCGGGGTCTGATAAGGAGAGCCAACTTTAACCAAAACTACTTTAAGCTCCTGATATATAATGATAATGTCCATTACTTTACCATGCCTGACCCCCAGATGACTAGCGTCTATGATAAGGCCAATTGGGCCTATGCTTTCGAGGGTTAAGGCGAGATCATTGACGAGCCCAGACCCCCTCTAGTACCTGAGTACCATCCTTTATCACCTTCATTAAGGACCACAATGATTTCTAACAATTTCAGTCTACAACGACCAGATGTCTACTTAGAGCTTGCTCAGTTAGGTAAGGAGATGGCAGAGCTTCGCCAGGAGGTCGCCGATCTCACCTTGAAAGTTGAGGTGTTTGACGCTACTCATGTGACAGAGGATGATTACCTATATCAGGAGATCATCGATCTCTGTTGTCAACTAGCATATGCACGAGGTTCCGGACACATTAAGGAGCCTCATGCACACTAATGACTTTATTTCCTCTATCAGACAGATATATGTCATATTTATTGCTTCGTTTGTTTCTTTTGCTAAGTTATTGTATATTGATATCCCTATGTATTTGTTTCATGCATTCTAATTTCATTTTCTCGCATATATTTACCTTTCCCGCATATCTTTGTACTTAGCTTATTGCTACTATCATATATATCTATATATTATTATGTCCTTGTTGATTCTTTTTTACTTATTTATTATGTTATTTTTAATTTTATATTGATTTCATTAACTATATCATGCATGTACAAAAATTGAAAAAACAACTCATGGGAGATACTATGCACACCCCTAGCAACAAACAAATAAAAAAGGAGAATAAAAAACCAGCCCAAAACAAATTTGGCCCAGTGGCTCAGCAAAGATGGCGCTTGCCATCCAAGCTCCAGTGACCGCCATAGGGTATGTAACATTTTTTCGGGACAAAACCCAAAACTCACCATTTTTGCCTCTCTAACTTCTCAAAACTCCATTTTCTCAATTGTTGACCACCATTAAACTCTACTAAAGCTTATAACTTTCCTATTTACACACAAAACTACTAACATTTCCAACTTTCTTCTTCAATTTGCACCATTAAAAATCCATTAAAAACCCATTTCATTACCATCCTCTATAAAAACCCATTTTTCTTCTTCTTCCAACATCAATGGAAGCAATGAAATACAATGGCATTGTTCTTCACGAAAGAAGGCCCGAAGATAGGCAAAGGAAGCTGCTCGAAAAGTTTTAGACACGAGAAATTTTCTCCACCAGGTATATTGATGAAGATTATATGTATGCTTTAGGGATTTATCATAGTGTTTTCCACATGTTAGACAATTTAGGCTTGCATGATATTTTTGACCGTAATGAACCTACCTATGAGAGGCTAACTCGGGAATTTTTTTAGTTCCCTAATTTATGTTGTCAACCCTAACACTCCTAGCACTTTCGATACAGTCAGTTTTAGAATTTTTAATGTCCAATATCAATACTCTACCGAACATCTAGTAGGTTTGTTAGGAAATGCCTCATGGGGAAGGTGTTATTTGTGAGGCACTCTTCGGTTTTGAATGGTCACTTGAGATATTTGCATTTTGGAACAAATTGTCAAATTTAACCACCATTTCTTTTGAAGGAAGCCTAGCCTCAAGTATCCCTAACCCGACCATACGCGTTTTTCGCTATCTTCTAGCTTGCATAATTTTTGGCCAGGAGAATCCAAATAAGGTTAATGCTAAAGAAATTCTTTTTCTACAGGGTAGTCTCACAAATACAAGAGTTAACCATGTCCCTTTTATGCTTGCACATATGGGTTCCATTCTAAAAATGGGAGGGACGTTTTCTTTTGGAGGGTTAATTACCTCTATTGCTAGAGATTTTCACCTTGACACTGAGTTAGCTACGCTAGAACCACTTCCTCCCCGCACAATAAACTTAAATATTTTGAAAGACATGCGATTATGCAAAGTGCGGAGAGAAGAATTTATCACCTAATGGTCAATGGTGTAGCTACCCAAAGTGTAGTTTCTCCATGCTCTCGGCGTACAGATGTGCCACTCGAGAGAAATTGAATGTATAATCTGGAAGCTCCATTTTTTATCGTCCCGCTACCACCCAATGTTCCTTTCAACGAAGGGCACAGGACCGGCGATGAGTATGACTGGCACGACCAGTCTCTCGCTCATAATATACCTCATCACCTGCACACACTACACCATATTCTTCTCACCCTACTTCAGGTACCACTTTTGGCTTTCATTTTATTGAGGATATGTGGAGAGAGCATTTAGCTCGGGAAGAAAGGAGAGATTACCTCTTTACCGCCATTCATCAACAGATGATGGACAACATAGATTCTGTGCGCACGCAGTAGCAAGAAACTAATCGATTTATTCGTAGTATCATGGAATCCCAAGCTGCCTTCTCCTCTGAGCAACTACATCAGCGAGAAGATTTTCAAAAGCATTTTACCTTAATTGAAGCCACTCAAGGCTCCATTCTAGGTAACATTCGGCAGCTGCAAAATGATAATGTTGCACAATCCTCCAGAGTTAAGAAGCTTGGCCTTTCTCGAGACTGTAATCATTGAAGTAGGAGTCGTCACCCTAGGTATTCAATCCAGGGAGGCGAAGGTACCAGCTTCCAGCAATAGTGTCTCCAGGTTACTCATTTCCTATCTTTTGTTGAAACATTGAGGACAATGTTCGGTTTAAGTGTGAGAGGAGATTTATTTCTGTTTTTCTCTTTCTTTATTTTTAGTCTTTGTTGTTATTAGGTTATTTTTAGTTAGTTAGTTTCTTATTACATGTGCCTGACAAGTCATTTTGTGTAGTGTAGTGTACCCTTATTTCCCCACTTCTTGAGCCTTACCAAATTTTTTTTGCCAAACAAAACAATTTGCTTTGAAAAATTTGGGCTATAAGACAAGTTTGAGATAGGATATAAATGATTTAGGAAATCTTTTTGAAAAATCGATATCGTTTTAACACCGTAAGCTTCGTGATTATAAGAACCGATACCGATACCCCCTATGATGTGACATTAATTATCATTTCTAAATAAGTCATTGAGTAGTTTATCAAAGCATTCGACTTTGGCTTAAGCATGCTCTACGTAGGGGACCGATGAAAATAAGTGAATGATCCTAATTTTTCTCTCTGCTCTGTTGTTGAATATATATAAACTGCGAGCCCCGGCTAGGTGACTCTCACACGGTCATTTAACCCAAACTGTCGTAAAGTTTGCAAAAATAGAGTAATTTTGCCCATTGTTGGTTGGTTCAATGGCATCTGGTGCTGAACTTGGTAGGGAGGATTAGGATCTGATTCCCCACAACTACAATTGGGTTAATAAGTGGGTTACACCAATTTATGTACCAGAGCCCCATTGCTTGAGATCAGAGTCACTAACTGGTCACCTTACTATGAGTATGTATGGATAACGGGCTTAATGTGATTGTGCCAGAATGAAAAGGTAGTCCTGGTATAGTAGCATATCATGGATTGGTTTGTATAGGAATGAAGCTTATGAGCGCATTCGCGGAAAGTGTCACCATGATATCCTTGGTTCAGTTAGTTAGTACCTATTAACACATCCTTGATCAAACTTAGAAGCCTTTTTTGCCCAAATCGTTCTTGATGTTGTTTTTCTTTCATGAGCTTTATAGAATTTTTCTTGGGGACCAGCAAAGGTTTGAGCGTGGGATAATTTGATAACACTGAAACACACTGCGTAATTGACTCGGATTGCACATGTTTAGTATAGTATTATTACTATTTTGTTGTATTATATTTTCTTTTTATCTCATTGTCAAGTGCTTAGCTGTTTAGAGCCCTTCTTGAAGAAACAAAGCCAAAAGCTCAAGAATTCCAATCTTTCAAACAAATTTGTGAACATGGCGGCCGCCATAGGAGGCGTCATGATATGTTAGATTTTCAACCGGGTGTCAACTACCGTGATCCCTCGTTCTTCTGGTTTTATTCTTATGGCGGGCGCCATGCAAGGGTGTCGGGTGCCATCTTTATTTTGAGTATCCCGCCCAAAAAGTGGTTAGAGGGTATATTTGTAATTTCCTAGCCTTTAGCTTTTCTATAAATAGGAGTTTTCAGTTTCAGTTTTCTTCATCCAACTTAGTTTATAACACTAAGCCTATATTCATTTGTAAAAGCGATAATTCGTCACATCGGGGAATTATCGCACCATAGTTGAGATTAGGTTGGAGCATTTTATTTAATTTTGCCGCCATTTCCCTTTTCAAGTCAAGCTTTATTCCAGTTGTACCAGATTAAAGTCTCTGATTTGGAGCAGATTTTTATTCAAAGTCTTTGCATTTACTTTTCATTGTCTTGCACTTGTTTACTTTATTTATTTTCTTGCTTTGTATTTATCTACTTGTTTATTTCCTTGCACATTTACTTCCTTTTTAAGTTTTAACATGATCAATCTCAATATGTTTGTTTCCGTTTCCATGTCTGGCTAAAACTTTAAAAGTTAGAATGTAAGGATCACTGTTATGATAAAAATCCCTAGATTGTATCTGTAGAAATACTTTAGGGGCTGTTTTGATTTTAACATAAGTTTTTTGTACTAATTTTGGTTGGGTAAGATCGAAAGTCGTCCAACTCTCAAAGTTAAACTTGGTTAGTTTTAACTGTTTAAAGAAGAGCGAAAGTGCTTTGTCCAGTTAATTAGAAATCTTTAACACTATTAGAAACTAATTTTGAAACTATTTTTGGATGAGTTCATGGGTTTGAAATCTGGTTCTTTGAGCGAAAGCCATGAACCTCTTTTTAGTTAAGTATTCCAATTCAAAATTGTTTTTCAATTAAGTCAATAAATCACATTTCTTCAAAATAAGTTTATTACTTTAACGCATTAATCACCTTTTATAAATGACAATAGAAGGCATTAATTAAAGAATAAACTCGGCTCTGAATACGTGAAAGCGATAGTTCCTGTTAAATTGATTCTTTTCAAAAGTAGAAAATATTGCCTCATAAGTAGTTCTATTTAGAAAAAACTGGGAATTGTCTAACAGTTGAGAATTGCATTCAAGCCCGTCTTTTTATCTGAATTTATATATTTCTTTTCCTTTCACCGTGCACTCTCAAACATCAATTTGATCCACCTTCGATAAACACCATAACAATAAGCATCGATAGGTTGAAACTTGGTCTCTGTGGGAGAAATAATCTTTTGTATTACTTTGAAGTGATCTGTACACTTGCAAAAATATCACATCAAGTTTTCGGCGTCGTTGTCGGGGACCAACTTCGTCAAATATCGTACCCTGTTGTTACACCGTCTAGATTAAGGCTTTATTATCTAGTAAATACGAAGAATTCATAGTACCGGGAGTTTAGTAGATCCAATAGCAGAACCCAAACGTTACGCTCGCGCACGTCTCTTATTCCAGCGAGTTAGGAGAGCTATGGCAAAAGATTGTAACCGAAGACACCTTAAGGATTTTGCCCAACCCTCTGATGATGAACCTAGTTCTATTATAGTAAACCCAACTATCCCGGCTAATAATTTCGAACTAAAACTCTCTTTATTACAAATAGTACAACAAAATCAATTCGCATGTCTCGCTACGGAGAACCCGAATCAACATTTAAAATTTCTTATCCAAAAAGCTGACACCTTTAAAACCAACGGTGCTACACCTGAGGCAATTCGACTAAGACTATTCCCTTTCTCCCTCAGATATAAAGCACGTTCTATGTTTGATTCCCTTCCAGCCAACTCAATAACAACATGGGAAGACCTAAAGAGAGTATTCCTTGCTAGATATTTCCCCCAAGTAAGACCACAGTCCTTCGAAATCAAATCACCAGATTTACCTAAAATCAAGGAGAATCACTTTTCAAAGCTTAGGAGAGATATAAAGAACTATTAAGAGCTTTTCCACACCATGGTCTAGAACAATGGTTGATTATTCATACCTTCTATAATGGACTCCATTATAACACTAAGATGACCATCAACGCTGTCGGCGGCAGCGCTCTGATGAATAAACGTTACCCTGAAGTTTGCGCTTTCATCAAAGATATGGCTCAAAACCATTACCAATTGGGAGCAGAACGAGCTCAAGTAGAGAAAAAGGAGACCCAAGTAGAAGTACATGAGATAAATAGTATGGACATGATGCAAGCGAAAAATGGACGCTCTATCCCTAAAAGTTGAACACATATCTACAAACCCTCCTACTGTTTCTCTAGTCCACCCAGAATGTGAAATCTGTGTAACAATAGGACACCAAGCAGTAGAATGTAATCTATTAAATGAATCAAACACAGATCAGGTCAACTATGCCCAAGGAAACTTGATTTCAAACACTTACAACCCTGGATGGAGGAATCGCCCAAACTTCTCCTATAAAAATAATAACTCTATTCAAAATTCTACACCTCAAAGACCACAAGGTTTTCAAGCTAATAAACCAAATCAACCTATGCAAGTTGTGCACCTGAAACCAAACCTTGAGAAAATCATGGAAGGCTTCATTTCAGCCCAAACTCAACAAAATAAAGAATTCCTGAACCAACACATTCATGTAAATGAAATGATCAAACAACTAGGAACTAAGGTTGACTAGATAATCACTCACAATAATATGCTTGAAACCCAGATCTCACAGGTAGCTCAAAACCAAGCCCCTCAAACTATACCTGGAGGGCAATTTCCCGGACAACCTAACCAAATCCTCGATGGCAAGCTAACGCCATTACCTTACAAAGTGGGACCACTTATGATGAACATGTTAACCAAACATTAAGTGAATCTTAAACTTCTAAAAAAATGTTGTGCCTACAAATCGAGTAGAGGAACCAGTAGAACGTGAAAAACAAACAGACCAAGAAGTAAAAGCTAAAGATAAAACTTATACACCGTCTCCCCCATACAAACCACTAATTCCATATCCGCAAAGACTTAAACAAACCAAAATTGATAACCAATATAAAAAATTCATAAAGGTAATAGAGAAACTCCATGTAGAGATTCCTTTCACTGAAGCCATCACCCAGATACCATCTTATGCAAAATTCCTCAAAGACATCCTAACCAATAAACGAAGGCTAGACCATCCCAAACACTTGGAATGTAACTTCATTTTCGAAAATAAACTTGCTAAGAAAGAAAAAGACCCTTGAAATTTTTCCATACTTGTATTTTAGGAATTCATGTTATCGACAAAGCATTTCTAGATTTAGGGGCTAACGTAAACTTAATGCCTTTAGCAATTTGTAAGAGGTTAAATTTAGGAGAATTACAACCGATTAAGATGTCTCTTCAATTAGCTGACAGATCTGTCAAATATCCAATAGGCATATTAGAGGACATCCCAGTTAGAATCGGCCAACTGTATATCCCAACGGATTTTATAGTCACGGACATTAAAGAAGACAGTGAAATCCCAATCCTTCTAGGTAGACCATTCTTATCAACAGTCGGAGCCATAATAGATGTTAAGAGAGGAAAATTGACTTTTGAGGTAGGTGATGAAAAGATAGAATTGATTCTTTTCAAAAGTAGAAAATATTTCCCCATAAGTAGTTCTATTTAGAAACAATCGAGAATTGTCTAACAGTTGTGAATTACATTTAAGTCTGTCTTTTTATCTGAATTTTATATTCCTTTTCCTTTCACTGTGCACTCTCAAACATCAATTTGATTCGCCTTAGATAAACACCGTAGCAATAGACATCGATAAGTTGACACTTGGCCTTTGTTGGAACGATAATCTTTTGTATTACTCTGACATGATTCATATACTTACAAAAATACAGCATCAGACCTTTAGTTATCCTACAGCGAAATGATTTTCACATGACCTTCACATCTTCACCACTTTTCAACTCGATTAGGTTGTATTTCACTCAACCATTTATACCAATATAATCTTCCAAAAACTCGATCTTTGTCACCCTTCTATTGTCGCCGTTGTAACTTCTACCTTAATCAAAAATTGAGGATGAGGTATTTTGTTGAGATGTGTTATTCAATAACCCTAAGATCCTTATTTATACAAATGGTGATCTATTATAGACAACACATAAGTGTCGGTGCAATTAGAACCCTCCAAAAGTGTCGGTAAAATTTCAACTGTTAAAAAAACTAATATTATTATGAAATTTTAGTTATTATGAAATTTCCTGTATCCAAAAAACTTGAAATTTTCTATATACCGGAATTTTCAAATGCACTCCAAAAGTTTCCTTGTATAAAAAATTTGGTAGGGGTGTATTAGAAATTTCAACTGGTACCAAAAATTTTGTTCGAAAATTCTTTGTATTTCATCAGAGATAAAATTGAAATAAAAAATTCGGAGAGATGGCAGGTAAAATTCAAATTCAGGAGATAGAAAAGAAAAAAAAAAAAACTCAATTGTTTGCTACTTAATTTAGATGTGGCAATCATAACTTCTCTTTCCAAATACCTTAAAACTTAATGCATACACATTGGTGTTTTTTCACCGTAATTTCATTCGTTCTAAGACTTTGACAGATGAATTGTTTACAACATTAAGTGGAATTTATTTCATTTCATTTGTTCTAAGACCTTTGCCGGATGAATGCACATTCATCATAGTCTTAGAACATTCATCATAACACCCTATATAAATTTTGAATTCCTTCAAATTAGGGGGTTTTGAATGTTATAAAAAAACCAAACTCTCTAAAATCTTCTAAACCAAAATTTTTATATTTTTTTCACCTAATTATTCCTATTTTTTGAAGCCCTCCCTTTCTCACCCCTCCAAACTCCCAAACATAACCTTAAGGTATTACACACATTCATCATTTGTTCTAAGACGTTACTCAATAGATGAGTTGTTTAAAACATTAAGTGGAATTTATTTAAAGAATTCAGATAAATATAATAGATATGGATGCTCATAGTTTACAAGAATACACGCAGCAGCACCAAATAAAATGACCCTACGAAATTTCTTACCCATTCAAATCAAAGACTTTTACTTTGGTATCAGTGAAAAAACAAAAATATTAATAGTAATAGTATAATAATAATAATAAACATAGAGTAAAAGAATTGCATAAGCTGGGAAGAAAATACAATTTATTATTAATGGCTACTTTCTAATATCAACAATATTTTTAGTTGTTGGAAGATGTATGTTGTTCCAGAAGAATTTCCATACGAGTCTAAAGCCCATTTTGGATGATCAAGATGTTCCCCTCATTGCATAAAAATGAAACAGGAAAGATCAAAAAGAGTAATTTCCACTAGTGCTTATGGAAAGGCCAAAGATTTACCAGACGCTCAAGCATGCTTTTTGTGAAATAGCCAGAAAATCCTGCAGGTGTTGCTGGTGGAAAGTCTTCTGCAGGCATGGCAAACGGGCGAATCATCTTCTCCATAGTTTCTAACGTGAGATATGAACCTATGTCTTGCAGCCTCTCTGGACCCATAATAGGTAGTGTATGCTCCTGATGCAGTGAACTTGCCTCGCTATCATTCTTCTGCTAAAAATATCACACAACACCCATTTTTAATAAACAAGTCCGCCATGTCAAAATACTAAGTTTTTAGCATCTCCGCAACTTGTTTTAAGCCGCACCAAGAGTATGAGACTAGCAGCTCAGGCTTTAATTTTACAAAGCTCCAGACAATGCACATAATCATCCTGAGCCTAATGAACCCTTTACGCTATTAGGCCAAATATATTTAACTATATATGATTACCTTCAAGGGGGATAAATCGGCACCACGGCTGAAGGTCAGCTCTATACGGTACCTTTTAGGATCTTCTAAAGCCACCTATGATTTTAAAGTCAAAAGAAAGTTAGATAAATAGAAATTAAAATATAATTTACTTATTACATAAACGTCTCAGGCAGAAAGCTTGGTTGATGAGCTGAGGGACACTAAGGGTGTTCTAACCAAGAGCTCCAAGGTTCAAACTCGAGAGATTACATAACCACTAATTTACTAATATTTGCCTTTATAAAAACATATTACACGGCTCAAAACAGCCCGTACAACAAATAAGGACGTGCAAAAACTTAATTCATTCACATAACACCCACCACTTAGGAATGTAGTAAGAAATTAGAAGCCGAAATGACACACCTCTGTATTCTCAAACATCCTCATTACAATGTAGCTCATGTAATCGAGCTCCTCTGTGTGACATAGTCGCTCTAGACCATGATGGGAAACAAGACTCTCTTCTCCTTGAAGAGATTCATCCAAATTGCAATATCGAAGGACATTCACGAGAGAATGGATATGTGATTCCTATCCACAAAATCAACAGAGACAAAGTATGTAAATAAAGATAACATAATTTTATGCGACAAAATTCATGAATCAGTCTATTGTGATGCATCTTCATGGATAAATGCGCAATTGAGGTTTCACATTATTACTAGTTAAAATCTGTTCTGTCTAAGAGCTATGTTTATTAACGTTTTGTAAACCAGATATCTTTAATCAAACAGATTCATACTACGGGATCTTGAAATTCTACTTAACTTCAGAGTATGGATGTCAATGATGGAATTTCATGACAAAGACACGAATGAAACATCTTCAGCAAATTCGGCGCACTAATTGCAACTATTTAACAAAGAAAGTAGAACTTAAAGTAAAACTACATAAATGCAGGTGTCTAACACCAATTTTCCTTTATGCAAAAGCCATTAGATGATAGCCAAAGAATGATTTTATACATAACTAACACATCCCTTTCATCAGATTCTATTAGGCTTGAAGCTTGGACAAGGAAAAGTTGGCAGGCCCAATACACACTATATTTGAGAGATATCTTCGGGGTTGAGTTAAACCCAAAACCAATTTATATTATGATATCAGAGCCTATCCGAAATCTATTATTGAACCATCAGTTATCAAGCCACCTACAAATGTCCTTTCATGCAAAATTCACGCTTCAGATGTCTGTCTCAAAGCATGATATCTTACATTGACGTGTGATGAAGGACTAATATAGTGATTATAAGTGGGAGCAGCCCTCACCTCCTGAGCTAACTTTTGGGGTTGAGTTAGACCCAAACCCAAATTCTAATAACATTGAAATTGTTGAGAGTCCCACATCGACTGGGGATATGAGCTATGTAGTGCTCATACAGCTCAGGGGGTTTATCTTACAAGCCAATATGTAGGTTTGAGTCTATTCTAAATTCATTTTAGGCTAAGATCTTTGTTATTCCACACGCATTTTTTTCATGTTCTAGATTCCAACCCTCTGTATGATTATAAGTGTTGAGAGTGTCACATTGTCTAGAGTTATGGTCTCTATAGTGCTACAACTTGAACAACTTTTACCTTACAAGTAGATTTTTTATAGTTGATCTAAGCCCGACCACAATTCTAAAAGAAAATTCAATTTAATTATGAAGATTGTGGGCATAAAATATCCTCACAAGGTTTTTATACAAAATACAGCACTCACTGATGTGAAGTATAGGCGTGTTCGCACATGGCGATCAGGTGTCTTCACATTTGCATACCTGGTGCAAAATGAAGAAATTAGAATAGAGCATAGTAGTATAAAAATATAAGATGATCTGATAATCACTTTGGATCTAAACGATATTTGGTCTCTTTATCGTCATCATCATCTTGATCCATTGAAGTCTCACTCATAGTGCTGCATTTTCGTATTTCCTCAGTCTCATGAGTTCTTTTTGACTTGCCCTCTGTGTCTTCATTTTCAATTTTCATGGATAATAATGAATGGTCTGGGTTATTCTTTAGCTCGGCGACACCAATTGCTTCCTCTCGAGTGTTCCTCACATCAATTAGAATTTTTCCCAATAACCGACGAGCTATCTGAATTGAAACATTAAAAACAAGTAAAGCAGGTGGCTATAGTTTTAAATACATATGTTGAAATAATGCATTTAATTTTAATACAATATTAGATTATTTGCATGAAACTAAAGACAAATAATTCCCGTATGGAATAGTTGTAAAATTGTCATTAGTGTCACTGTCACCGTTAATAATAATTTCCCCTTACCAAATTTATATAAAAAAAAAAAGACAAAGTTATAGAAGTTCCTTAACCTAGCATACATTTTAAGAATACCTACTTCATAAGGTCATTATTTCTGACTTATCCTTGGGTTTTAAGGATGGTAACATATCAATCATCAATATTATGATCAAGGAGCGGCAACATGGTATGTCTATAACATGCATACGAGCAAACTGTACTTTTTTTAGGCATTTCTCTAATTACTGGAAGTTGTAAATGATAACATTTCTTTGCTTATATATCTTTGGCAAACAATCCCCACTCGCTTTTGGTGTTTGTATAATTCAAATATTCAAAGCCAATTAATTCATAGTAATTCAAGAAACATTAATACAAATGTTGGAAGAGATAGACCTATTACAAATTTATTATTGACAGTATAATCTTGTGTTGGCAAGATGCTAATTCTATGACCTGAACCCTAGACTTTCAATCACAAGACAATAACTCCAATCGTTGCAACAAGGCTTCAGAAGGGAAACATAAAATAACTGTTTACAGATTTGCAGAGTTGAGACATATGGGAGTTTTCTTACAACAGAAGTTTACCTTTGAGCCAATCTTCAGTTTCTGCTTTGGATTAATTCCATATTCATTTGGAATCACACCATCAGCAAGCACCTGCAAATAACGTGGCAGATTAATCACAAAGGCAAGCACCGTGACTGATCCCAGCAGTCATAGTTGATAAATATACAAAGGAAAGTAGTGCGGGTAGGTTTATTTTTTTCTGTGCAGGCGATACTTTTAGTTGTGACTTAAAAAAAGGCAAAGCCCAAAAATACTGTACAGAATTTGCTTCAGTTATGTTTATTGTGATGAATGCTCTCACCGGGCCTTTATAAATGTAGATATCTCTAAAAACTTCCGAGTGAGGCACTTGGAAGAATATTGTACGTTCCAAATAGAAACCGATCTTATTGATCCACAGAGCCCAAAAAGAGACTGTTTCACATGATTTAAAAATAAGAGCAATGCAGCCAAATGTTACACCGCATGAAATTTGCACAGCCTAATGACATGACATCATCGCCATCAAGGAGTCATCAAGAAGTATATTTTAAATGTATATCAAAGGGATTCAAATGTCGCCTTGTTAATATTAGTCTTATATTCGTTCAATTAATACATTTGTTGTAATGGGCAATTCCTCAATCATTTGACGAGTCTTACTGATTGTTGAATATTTTTTTCCTTTCAATTATGATGAGTTGAGAAGCATTTTCCCTAACATGCTTTTATGTACCTGAGCCACGTTGAAAAGCTCATCGAGACCTTCAAGATTAAGATGTGCATTATGCAAGAGATCATATCTGCAAAAAGTAAGTCAATATTAACCATCCACACAAAAGAACAACAACAATAGAGCTTAAATGAAACCTCCAATCTTTTCTTCAAACTCTTAGAACCAAAGATTAGTTTATCTTTTCCGCATATCTGATCTGATGATCAGGTGCATAAAACACAAAAGACAAGAGTTTACAGCGTTTCAGTTGACATTAACTTAATGAGTAAATTTTCCTAAATGAACAATGAGTTTCACATTCAAAGATTGTTGCCTACTTAAAATTTAGATGTCTTTCATTACATGACTGGGGTCTGGGTTGCTATTACTACATCCGTCCCTAACTATAAGACCCTCTTAGATAAATCATGGGAATTAAAAAGTTGTTTGTGATATTCAGTTTATTGACAATTGGTATTTTTACATAGTTAACCTTCAAGAAGAAGAATTAGTGATGGGATACTGGATTTGGGCCTTACTGATAGGAAGTAGGAACCCAAAATTATGATGAACATAAAATGTATTATTTATTGAATTAATAACTATTAAAGAGAATGATCCCTATAATCCCAGAGCAAATGCTCCTCAAAGGGGAGATGATTTTCACTTTTCCCAGTCCAAAAGGTTTCTAACAGAAAATAACCCCAATGCATTCTTCCTTGCTATCCCCGTCCTTATATAACTACCCTTCCCTTCTAACTTAAGCAGTTGTAACCAGTTTTCTATCCAGCCTCTCTATTGGAATAAGGCCCAAATCCAGTATCCTATCAATTAGTTAATATTTATATTGGAGTATTTATTATAAATTGTAAACAAAGATGTAAATTCATTAGAGATATGTTAGTCAAGAAGGTATTTATTATAAATTGTAAACAAAGATGTAAATTCATTAGGGATATGTTAGTAAAGAAATAATTAACGCAGTTGAAAATTCATAGATTATAAAAAAGGAAAGTAGTATTGTAGTGACATGAAACATTGCATTTGCAAAGTTGCAATGATGCATAACACTGTAGAGTTGCCTAGAGCTACTAAATTATCATTAAAATTTAAAGCACAAGTTAATTGAGGTAACTTACTTGCATGAATCATAAACATCAGGAATTTGGGTGATATCAAAGCGTCTGTGCAAGAAACATAATATCAGTGAATCTGTTAATCCATTACACGTACAAATATGTAACTTATAAGGCACGGGAACTCATGAGTTCATTAAATTGTAAAGAAAAATGTGATTTGAAAATTGAAATTACAAACATCTATCAATGTTTTGTTGAATAAAAGAAAATTAATCAATTCTTATTAAAAGCATTTTATCAGTTGTTTAGCATGCTACAAGCATACTCAAACCACTGAAAATAAAAAACTATATATTTTAGCTGAGAAAACTTAATAGTAGATGCATGTCTATAAGATTTAAGAATAACTTCATGTCATCAACTATGAATAAGAAAATATATGAATGACATATTTATATTACAAGTATGTAACAGAGTTTTAAGTTCTCAAACTCATCCCTACAAAACCGGCTTGTAGGGTAAGCGGATTGTCCCCAGTTATAAGGACATGTTCAGGCCATATATTATCCAATGTGCGACTCTTAACTGTTTCTAAAAGTTTGGATATGATTTTGGTCATGCATGTAACAAACCTTTCTATTGTACTAATGTAATATCTAATATCAGAAACACAATAAATAAAATAAGATTGACAAGATTAAACCAAACAATTAAAATGCTTACTCCTTGCGTTCATTATACAAGTCCCTTTCAAGCTTTTTCCAGCGGGCATACATCAAGAGAAAACCCTCGCTACCACAAGGTAATCCAGCAGCTATACGGTCAATATCAATATTTGTCTTGCCAAGGGCTTTTGCTTGGTCATAAGGAGGAATGACATCATATAAGCTTCTTTCTGTAAGCTGCTCATCTTCATCTTGTGCAAGTAATCGAACTTGTTCAGTGACCTTCTTAGTTAGCTTTACCTAGGTAAAGGAAAAAACGATTAATAAATAGAAGATTACCAATTAGCTATTTTGCTAGGCTAGCTTTACTTGCATTTACACAAGAGCAATCTAGCCTTTTGTTAATATCGAAAACCTTGAATTAAGAACAAGAAATTTAGAAAGGGTAACCGATGGAGAGAACACTCTTGGAATCATAGGAAACATAGCAAATTATTTCCTTGAACTAGTGGTCAACATGGTCTGTTTACTTTGCTAAAAGAAGATTGTCTATCCTGAGAAGGCTCTCATGTCTCTCTAAACAAAACCAACCCTATTTATGTTCAAATTATAGGGAAATATGATAATTAAATTTGCGAAGACATTAAATGAAGTTCAGGCGGGACCCATGTGAATTGCATTAGTGATATGAACTCAACATTACCTTATTTAAGGCATATGCTACTGATATTTTATCTTATTTGAACATGGTTGTCCGTTTAGTTTCATTTCATTTAGTCAACTTACTCTCTCTCTCTCCCTCTCAATCATTCCATCAGTTAATTCTGACTATTTCATTATACAAGTGAAGAGTACTAGAAAAACATTTCGAACAAGATTTGAATCATGAGGTCTCTACTCTATTGCCTTCAACCTCCTTCATCCACCATATGTACTATTCCAGCGTCTCCTTGTCACATTTGTTGCATAAGTTAAAGCTTCTAGCTTCCGTAAGTCATGCATAAGTTTGTGTAATCTAGATACGAATAAGTTAAAGCTGCCGGTTTCTCATTTTTCACATCTGATGTCCTTATGCCACCTCAGTAAAAGTGTTAGTATATTTTTCTATATTAGAGTCAACAGTAGAGCTATTTATCCCTTTGATGTTGCTAATTTGGATGTTTAGGTCCTAGTAGTCTAGTTCCCTTCTTTTAGGATTGAAGTACAATGTCGTTACGGATAGCAATTGGACACATACCCACTCCACATATCTGCACAGTGTATATTTATATATTTTAATTTATATTATCATATAAAAATATATGTCTATCAATTTAAAAAATATATCGATATTACATTAGTACGCATTTTAATAGAAGTGTTTGATTATTTCAAAATTCAACAATAAAGTCTTTTAAAAAAATTTATGTTGTTAAAAACTTAAAATAATATGATACTTTATTATTAATCGATTTAATTTTATTAGGAATGCAGGTAACGGGTACGATTACGGGTAATTATGTACCCAGAGAGTCCAGGTACAAACTTTGGTGCCTATGCAGGTATGGGTCGGACATTGTTTTTTTTCTTCAAATTAGGGGTATGAGGATGGGTACTATAGTATCTTGTCCAGACCCTGTTCATTGTATGCGGTTATTTTTTATTTGTAAAATTGTATGCGGTTATTTTTTTATTTGTCATTAGAGTTGTGTGTTTCAAGCCCCTTAATTAGAGATAAAGAAATACTTTGGAAAAAAATTCGGTGTTCGATAACTGATAATGCAAAGGAAAAAAGTTCTGCACCCTTTAAATCATTTATAAGTAAGTTCTCATATGATCATACATCAGTCAAGTTATTCTCATATACCAAAAAGTTCTGCACCCTTTAAATCATTTATAAGTAACTTCCCTAATACTGAATGTGCATTAGCCTTCCATTCCAAATTACAGGGAGAGAAATTTAAGGAACTAAGACAAAGCAAGACTTACCAACTCATGAAGTAATTCTGATGCATTGGGTGGAATTCCATCCCCATCAACCATCCAAGGAAATTCTTGTGATCCATTGCTATCAACTGTGTTTGCACTTGAGGTAATGATTTCATTCAACCGCGCCTAAAAAATTACATTATGAACAATAAGTAAAATAAAAGGTATCAGTGTTCCATTAATACTTAAATCTTATCAGAAATATGATCACAAACTGTATGAGCAGAACAAACCAATTGTAAGTAATTTGGACTAGTCAGTTTTGGCCAGCAAATATTATTTCATCCAATATTATTTCATCCAATCAAATATATGTCAAAAATAATTGATATAAGATTATTTTCATATTAAGCAACGAATCATATAATTTTTTGGGCAAAATTGCAAACTCTGGTATTTAGTTCAACAACGCTTACTAGAAAAAAATGTTTTATGAATGAACAATATCAACATGTACAAAATTGTTGACAAATTTCCAGTATGCCACTTTGACTCTCCCCTAGCCAGCTAGTATTATCTACCTTCTTTGGACCATATAATGATTAATATAAAATTATGTTCAAATTAACTGATCGATTTTGTTGGTCTTGGGATTCAATGAAGTAGTCAATTAATAGTTTAATAGATAAGAAAAAGGCTTCAAGTTTCTATCCATCTTTTAAATGCAGAGCAACAAATCAAACCATGATCCATTTTCAAAATCGTTGAAATGCCTATAATCTAAAAGGCTGTAAAACCGGAGAGATTGCAAACCTTGGCTTCTTCCATTTCAATACTTGCATTTTCAAGCCCATCCAACATGGAGGAGTCTTTGCTTACAAGGGAAACCTTTAAAAAAGATAACCAAATCAGTCAGACATGCTGACCAAAAAAAAGGATCAATTATTTTCTTCAGAGGAAAAACACAAACCAGGATTGGTGTAAGCTGCCCTTCTAGGTCAAGAAGACCTTTGGCAAAACCAGCTGCAGACATCTGTAAATATAGACTGGAAAAACGATTAACATATGATGCCAAAAGGCAAATTAGGCTTATTAAGATATAACAACAGAAGAAATAAATGACAAATACTAACTAAAACCACATAGCCTTCTTTTGATTTGGAGGAAAGATGATTGCTACTCAAAGCATACCTGCACACGGCCCTCATCAGAGCTGTAAATCTTAAGATCATGGCGATATGTACTATGGAGGCGAAGAAGCCCTGTACCTTCCCCTGAAATATTTAACCATGCATATTTGTCTTTGTTATACATGGTGCGGCCACTGTCAAGTAGATGTTCGTGAATTAATGATGCAATATCATGTAACAAATATTACATGGACTAGAACACAATTACCGATACCCACAATTTTTGCATTGTAACATTATTGTATTGGCATCAAGTATGCATTCACACACCCCACAATCCAACCTTGATTGGGTAATATAGAACAGTAGGATTATGTGAAACTTCTTTGAATACTCAGGCACATCTCCTTACCTAGTATTTTACAAATGTAAAGATGTGTACAATAGGAAACATAAGTAAATCATAGAGTAGACTAAGGAGAAAGCTACCAATTAAGAGTAGACAACTTAGATATTAATTAATTGTATATTATATATAACAATGAGAGTTGAATTATTAAAGAAATCATAAAATAACCAAATCTACATTTACTTGAAGAAGAGCTGTTTGATTTTTACCTGGATATATTTTATTTCGAAAATATCTTCCCAGCTCTTCAGCCTAAAAAAGCAAAAAAGTAATTATCGTAAGTGGCAAAAGTTATAAATGAAAGTATACTACTTATTCTCAACCATAATGACAGTACAATCAATTCAAGTCTCAAATGGAGTAGAAAATATTTTCTTTAAATTGACTCATTATGAACCTGCTTTCTCCCAGCATGTGTAAGAACACCACCATATTTAAGAACCATAAGAGCTTCAACTGGGCGTTCTTCAACTTCACCACTGCTTTTTGTCACTTTGACCCACTTTAGGGGCTTTAATTGAACCTTCCTATATATGCCAGAGAAATGTCCTCCCTGATAATGAACAGAAAAGGCAAACAAATAAAACAACTAAAAAGTCAAGACTTACCGATAAAAAATAAATAAATCAAGACTGCAATTATTCAGGCTTTAAAAGAATTTGCAAGAGCATATTTGGTATGACATGTCACAACTAACAAACTATATCTTCTATTATGCTTAAAAGAGAAACATCATTAATTTCATTTTTCATGATTGAGAAAGACAACCCATGGAGAAACATTTCTCTTCAGTTTTCCTTATCCCATGCAAGAAGACATCGCTTTCACTCATATGACATAACAAATACTATGAAGAAAGCAATTATTCATTTTCATCTAAGTTTATGCTTTCAAAATTCCAATTTCCAAGATGGATATATCATCAAAAATTTCGAGTAGAGCTGTATACGACAGGTAATTTAGAATTAAAGTCTCTCTTGTGACATCTAAAAATAAATCCAAGTAAAGGGAGGTATAAGTTGATGCAGAGAAGTTGGACGGCAAATAGGTTATGATCCACAGAAATCTAGTTTCAAATTTTAGTTACTAGAGGTTTCATACAACAAAACATACTCATGGTATCACAGAAGAAATACTGTCAAGAGAATAAATAACCTCTTCAAGAACTGCTTTGACTTGACGAAGCTTTTCAGCATGCTCAATATCTTCAGCTTCATTGTCATTTTCTAGATCCGGTCTAAATAAACACAAACATAATCCATTCAAAACTCCAGTTTAGCATACATTGTATCGACTAAAAAACTGACCGCAAGTATTACTTGTAAGCAGAAGAGGATACATTCTGTTGGAAAATATCTTATTTCCTTTTTTTATTATTTCTATTTATTGTATTTTATTTCTCTTTATTCTCTATTAAAGAGAGAATTAATTATCATTATTGTATGACTACTATATATACCAGCCTTAGAACTGAGGAATAAAACATAACAGTTGTTTACCATTCCTTTCAATATGGTATCAAGAGCTCTGTGTTAGGGTTTACTGTAAAGCTTCCACAACTAGTGGGGTTCGGGGCGTAGCCCTGAACAAAATTTCTGTTCGACCCGTTTTCTTACCCGACCCGATTCACATACCCGCTTAAATCCCTATGACGAATCGCAACACCAGTTGGCCTGCTCTAGGATTCGCCTACACCGGATCCAATAATGACGGCGGTGGCCGCGGTGATGGCAGTGGCCGCGGTAATGGTGGTGGCAACGGCGGTGGCCGCGGTGATGGCGGTGGCCGCGGTAATGGTGGGGGCAACGGCGGTGGCCGCGGTGATGGTGGTGGCCGCGGTGACGGTGGTGGCCGCGGTAACGGTGGTGGCCGCGGTGACGTCGACGAGTCGTCGGTCATAAACAATGGCAGCTACTTCAATATAGGCGGCAATGACCAAGAGGGTTCCTCATATTCCCTCAAGGTCAATATTCCTAAGATGAATGGGAATAACTATAATGAATGGGCCCAAACAGTTCGTTTGGTTTTGGATAGCAAAGGGAAGCTTGGTTTTTTAACAGGAGCAGTAGCCGAACCAGCAGGAGGAGACCCTCTTTACAAACAATGGAAATCTGAATACTCCTTGATTATTGCGTGGTTGGTAAGCTCAATGGAAAGTGGAATAGGTAAGCCTTACATATTTTTGCCTTCTGCAAAGGATGTATGGGAAGCTGTTAAGGAAACATACTCTGATATTCAAAATTCCTCACAAATTTTTGGGTTAAAATCAAAGTTATGGCATGCGAAGCAAGGAGACAGGAATGTTACTGTTTATTACAATGAGTTGTTGACCCTTTGGCAAGAGTTGGATCTATGTTATGATGACAATTGGAGGTGTAGAGAAGATAGTGTTCTGTTTCTCAAAAGACAAGAAAATGATCGTGTCTTCATGTTTCTCGCTGGGCTCAATAAAGACCTTGATGAGGTAAGAGGTAGAGTTCTAGGAAAAATACCATTGCCAACTCTTCGTGAAACTTTTGCAGAAATCAGAAGGGAGGAGGCACGTCAAGGTATTATGATGGGCAAGATACCACGAAACTCGAATCAAGGCTTTGGCTTCTAGGAACCTTGAAGAGGGGAAAAGGTTAGACAAAGTTCCTTGGTGTGATCACTGCAAGCGCGAATGGCATACGCGTGAGACCTGTTGGAAGCTCAAAGGGAAACCTCCTAACTGGAAGAAGAAAGGTGGTCGTGCATTTCAAGCTAGTAATTCTGATCAAGGGCAGCAAATCTCTTCACCTCAGCTTCCACTCACTACGGAACAACTAGACAAACTGTACAAACTCCTCGAGTCTCCAACTCCTTCTTGCTCTATAGCAACAAAAGGTAATTGCATTTATTAGTGTCATCCCAATATACTTGGATAGTAGATTCAGTGCCTCGATCATATGACAGTGAATCTACTTTGTTCTCTTCATATAGTCCATGTGTAATCAAAAATAAAATTGCAGATGGCTCTTTTTCACCATTGGTAAAGGGTCAGTTGTGTTGTCTCCGATGTTGTCGCTTAAAAATGTCCTTCATGTTCCAAATTTATCATGTAATCTAATGTCCGTCAGTAAATTAGCCCAAGATATAAATTGTCAAACTAATTTTTTCCAATCTCACTGTGTCTTTCAGGATTTGAACTCGGGGAAGATGATTGGCAGTGCTAAGGAGAGTGGAGGACTCTACTACTTTGACATTGGATTTGCATCACAACTACCTCCAAAAACAATAAGTTCCTGTTTTGAGTCTTTTTCTGTTTTGAATAATAAAGATGACAACATTATGGTATGGCATTTAAGATTAGGTCATCCTAGTTTTCGTTACTTAAAACACTTGTTTCCTAAGTTATTTCACAATAAGAACTTTTCTTCGTTTAAATGTGAAGCATGTGAGTTTGCAAAACATCATCGTTCCCAATTTTCAATACACCTTATAAACCATCAAAACCTTTTTCTATTATTCACGGTGATGTTTGGGGCCCTAACCGTACAAGTACACTCTCTCTCAAAAAATGGTTTATCACATTTATAGATGACCATACAAGAGTATGTTGGGTATACTTGTTAAAGGGGAAATCAGATGTTTGTCAGGCTGTAAAGAATTTTTCTATAATGGTGCAGAATCAATTTCAAACAAATATCCAAGTCTTTAGAAGTGATAATGGCAAAGAATATTTTAATACTATCCTGGATGATTTTTTTCTAAAAAATGGGATTGTACATCAAAGTTCATGTCCTAATACTCCTCAACAAAATGGAGTTGTTGAAAGAAAAAATAGACATTTATTGGAGGTTGCTAGAGCTCTACTTTTTTCAAATAAAGTACCAAAATATTTGTTTTTAATAAATGCATATTTAATTAATAGAATGCCCTCAAAAATTCTGAATTTTCAAACTCCAATTAATACTTTTAAAGAATGTTTTCCTAGTACTCGTGTTTTAACTGATCTGACATTAAGAATCTTTGGTTGCAAAGATTTGTTCATGAACATAAAATGTTGGAAAACTTGAACCACTATAAAATGTGTTTTTGTTGGATACTCTCCAACCCAAAAGGATATAAATGTTTTGATCCAAAAACAAGAAAATGTTTGTCACTATGGACGTTACATTCTTTGAAAATAAACCTTTTTGATGACACTCATCAAGGGTGGGATATAAAAGAAGACTTGTTTCAAATTGAGGACATGAGTTTTTAAATAGTTTATCTTTACCGCATCACAAAGTTCGAGACTTATATCGCACCAACAAAAATTGGCCATGATTCTTTAACCGATCCTACTCTGTATGAGTAAGGAACTTTGTGAATCGAGCCCACATTTTCTCATGAAAAACAATGAAATTCACGAAATAATAATAGTGATGATCTAATTGAAATGCCACAAAATAATGAGTCACTTCAGGAAAACAGATTTGAATTAGGAAACGGAATTTGGAAAGGGAAGGTTTTTGTGAAAAAGCACCACAAAGAAAAGGATGAGTCCACATCTCAACACCGCGAATCAACCGGGAATGATCAACCTTCTAAGAATAGAAAAGGTAAGTCCATCTCTTTCGAAAGTCGATTTTGTATCCCGATATTGATGATCCTGCCATTAGAAAACCTGTTAGATCTTGTACTAAACACCCCATGTCTAATTTTATATCATATTCAAATTTGTCTTCATCTCTCTCTGCCTTCACCTCAAAATTGTCTAGTGTAGAAATTCCAAAAAATGTACAGATTGCTCTAGAAATTCCAAAGTGGAGGGAAGCTGTACTTGAGGAGATGAAAGCTCTAGAAAAGAACAAAACTTGGAGTGTTACGACACTACCGGATGGCAAGAAGACAGTTGGATGCAAATGGGTGTTTACTGTGAAGTATAATTCAGATGGGTCAATTGAAAGGTACAAGGCTCGCTTGGTGGCTAAAGGCTTTACTCAGACCTACGGTATAGACTACTCTGAGACATTTGCTCCTGTTGCAAAATTGAACACGAAGAATTCTTTTATCTCCGCTAACCTGGATTGCCCCTACATCAATTAGATGTTAAGAATGCATTTCTTAATGGCAATCTAGAAGAAGTATACATGGACATTCCTCCGGCTTTGAAAACAAATTTGGATCAAATGTATGCAAACTAAATAAGTCTTTGTATGGACTAAAACAATCCCTAGAGCTTGGTTTGAAAAATTCACTCAGTCCATGAAGAAGCAAGGGTACATTCAAGGACGGTGATCACACCTTGTTCACAAAGTTCTCTCAAGATGGAAAATTTGCTGTCCCGATTGTATATGTTGATGATATTGTCCTTCGGAGATGATACAATTGAAATGGCTAGAGTAAAAGAGAAACTAGCGGTAGACTTTGAGATCAAGGACTTAGGATCCATGAGATATTTTCTTGGTATGGAGGTTGCTCGGTCAAAGAATGGTATTGTGGTTTCACAAAAATACATTCTAGACTTATTGAAAGAAACAGAATGAGTGGATGTCGTCCCGAGACCCCTATGGATCCTAATGCTAAACTTTGGGAGAAGGAAATGTTCCGGTTGATCTTGGAAGATATCGAGGTTGGTTGAAAACCGATTTATTTGGCACACACCGACCGATATTGCTTTCTCGATTAGTGTAGTAAGTCGTTTATGCATTCTCCTTACGAGGAACATCTTGAGGCGATCTACGGATCGAGATATTTGAAGGAAATCCGGTAAAGGCTTACATTTTAAGAAAACTATTCAAAGAAATGTGTCTATCTTCATGTCTTGATTGGGGTTCACCACGATAGAAGATCGACCTCGGATATTGTACCTATGTTTGGGGTAATCTTGTGACATGGAGGAGTAAGAAACAAGGAGTTGTAGCAAGAAGTGTGTTGAGTTTAGAGCTATGTCTCAAGGTATTTGTGAAGGATTATGGATCCTTAGAGTATTAGAAGAACTTAAGATGAAAATTGAGCTTCCATTAAAGTTATACTCGACAAAAAGCTGCCATTAGCATAGCGCATAACCCTCAACATGAGAACCAAACATATTGAGATTGATCGACACTTCATAAAAGAAGTTAGATGCGGAATCATATGTCTTCCTTTGTGACTTCAAATCAAATGGATATCCTAACCAAAAGTTTGGCAAGACAAACCTTTGAACATTTGATAGACAAATTGGGCATGATAGATATCTATGCACCAACTTGAGGGGGGGTGTTGGAAAATATCTTATTTCCTTTTTTTATTATTTCTATTTATTGTATTTTATTTCTCTTTATTCTCTATTAAAGAGAGAATTAATTATCATTATTGTATGACTACTATATATACCAGCCTTAGAACTGAGGAATAAAACATAACAGTTGTTTACCATTCCTTTCAATACATTCAAACCCAAACATTGCAAAAAAGGTAATATATTGTCTATGATATTCCGCTTCTTGTCCTCTTTTAAGGGAATATCTTGTCTTCTGCCTTTATATTTCTCTTCTACAACATCATTGTTCTTTCATGGGGGAAAAGGTAGATTCTACTTTCCTTTCCTCCTCATTCGTCAATACAACCACACACACTAATTAAAAGTGTGAATAAAGGCATGCATGTGAAAATAGAAAGTTGAATTATGTTTTTGTTTAATGAAAGGGAAATCTCAAGATATATTTTTTTGAAAATGTAATAGACCATTAACAAAATCTGAAATTTGATTAATCTTGGGTATGAAGTTTAAGGTGAGTTGCATATAATACTAATGTGATCAATATGGAAGCCTATTCGGGTAAATACCTGGTGCGAGGAACCAACATTCGTGTGGCATCTAACAGATCTTGCAGCTGAACAGCAGTTTTAAGTTTTGTCTGTTACAGAAGAACATTAGATCATCCACAGAGGGTTAAGAATTCTGTAGCTCATATACAATTTAATAAAATGTACTGAGGCACTACAAAAAAGAGTTACCTCAGATCTTGGTCGGCCACCATTATATTTCATTATTAAGTTCAGTAGCTTTTCCTCAGTAACCTTTAACTTCACCTTCTGTTTAGGAGTTCTATCACCACTGCCAAAAGAAAAGAGTATATAAGAAACAATATCACATTTAACCAATTGAATAAAAAAGGAAATAGAACATACTGTCGAATTACAGCAATTACAGATCGTAGTTCCTCAGATTGTCCAAACTCTCCAATAATACCACTACCCTGACGAGTTAGTGGCTCCGAAGGTACCACTAGCTCATTTACTTTCCATGGTAGAGTAGGTGGAATTGCTGAAGAAAGATGAGGAGCTTTTACATCTAGCAACATCTTCCGCAGCACACAGGCAGAATCATCATAATACCTTTAATAGCAACATGAGAAAATATTGTGAGTTTCAGCAAATGAAAATGTGGATAAAGAAACTAGGCATCAAAAATAATATTTTGCAGCAAAATTTTCCTTAAAGTGTATTGAGAATTGGAGAGTGAGACACAGAAAAAGAGAGAACTTGATAATTCTGAAAAGTTTCTGCTTATCATTCACTCTAGTCTTATCATTCTTAAGTATCAAAAACTTTTTTTACAATATATTTTAAGGATAGAAGACGCCATACAATCCCCCGCTCAAATAATTCCCATGGGAGAGATATTCTGACTAACAAAAAGAAAATAACTACCAACACATTTTGAACCATGCTTCCAAAATAAATAAATAAAACAAACTGCCACAAAAATCTAATTCAGAGAGTTACTTGTGTGAGTTTTTAACAAAGCTCCATCCATTCACATCACAAACATATGAGCGTCCCTCACTTCGCAAGAGATCAAACCCACAAACCTTCAAGAAACAAGAAAAAGTAGAGCAGGACATCAAGAACGGATAAATTACTTTCTTTTAATTACATGGAGAAGAAGCCATTTCAAGCCTTATTGTCAAAATAGTATCACATGTAATGGACATAAATCCATAAATTAATGTGGAAACTTATATAATCCACCTACATCTTACCCACCACGATATTTCACTCAAGGATCAAGTGATCATAGTCCAAGACTTGAAATATTTATAAAGTAAAAAAGTAGAATATTAAATTCTCAATAGGATATCGTTGGAAGAACATAATGAGGAGCTACACTTTCCAATTAAATAAAACAAAATTCATTTTTCTAAACAGCATACCGCTTGCCTGAATGCAATGCAAACCTTTCTCGCCATTTCTTTTTCAGCTGGAGTCAGTAACACTGGATACCTAACCTGCCAAATGACATTACCAATATGCTTTTTTTAAGTTAAAATTTAAAACATACACAATAAATACTAATTGATTTGATTTATTAATTGAAATTCTAATCCGTGATTCTGATCCTAATAATTAATATATGAATTTGATTTATTGATTCAAATACTCCCCCCTCAAGCTAAAACATGTTACATACTAAGGTTTAAGCTTGATACAATGCAAGGATGTATTATAGAGAAAATGGAAACAACAAGGCTCTAGTGGCAGCCAGAAAGTTGTACTGCATCCAGATATGACGATTAGGCTTGTCGGACGATTCTGAATGTGGTTGTGGTGACATTTAAGCAATGAATCATACAGGATAAGGCGTGACCGGTTGAACAACAATTGGATGCAGAGGAAACACCCATAAAGGAAAGAGAAGCATGAGATGAAGAGATGTGAATGCAGTCAATGTATGGAGATGATTATAGGAATCACGGTTAGGCTTTTTGGACGACTCTGAATGTAGCTGTGGTAATTTTTCAGCAATGGGTCTCACAGGATAAGGCCAGACCGGTTAAACCACAAGTGCATGCAGAGAAAACACGCCTAAAGGAAAGAGAAGCACGGGTTGAAGAGACAGGAATGCAGTCGATGCACAGAGCATGGAACAAATGACCGGCTGATAAAAGCTAATAAGATGTCACAACAGAACCAACTGAGAACTGATCCTTGTTGAGGAGAAAGAAAATGTGTCATGAAAGGGTTGGTTGCACAAGAAACTATATCACAACGTTTTGGAAGACAAAAACAAAGCTGGATCTAGAACCAAACTATGGAGGTGACCTACACAAATTAAACGTCACTGAAAGCTCAACTGACGCGCTGACGCGCACCAGTGAGGGCGGCAGCCAAAATTAGTTGAGGCAAATGGGAGCGTATGATAACGGATTCTGAACCTGCAACTTCAGGTTTCATAGATCAGCAGATTCCACTCAGGTAGGATTATCGCCCAAAAACTCCCTAGATAAGTGTTCCGACAGTGACGGTGGTGTTCCACTTAAAATCTATAACTAATACAACGATTAGATGTTTCAAATGCTACTTACTTCTTTCCCATTAGGATTTCTCATAACAACACCATCAACGACAGGAGACTTCCTTGCTTCAGCATGAGCATATTCAGGACCAACTGTATACACCTACAGTCATTTATCAAACTTCAGAAAGACCGTGCTAATATTGTTGAAGGTATTCAGAAACATTTGAAATACACTTAGCAACAAAATAAATAAAAAAGAACATAAAATAATATAAATTAAAAAACCCAAAACCTTAACATCTGTCCCTCCAGTTGGCATAAATTCTTCATAAATATAGGAGCCTTCACGCCTCACTCTTCGCACCTCTGAATGGAACTCACTGGACCTATTACCAACCTATGATGATGTAACACCAAACTGAGACCACTTCCAATAATTATATTTCAGTCACATGACTCGTAAAAGAAAGAAAGAAAGGAAACAGATCAAAAAGCAAGAACAATAAACTATCTCAAAGCTCATGTTATCGTGAAAAGAGAAGGCCTATAAATGTTCTGATTTGTTAACAAAGTTTATTTGCTTTTTAAAGATTGTATTGCAATATAATCACTAGAGAAAGAAGAAGAATATCCTGACCAAGTTAACACATCCACTTAAAATTATAATAAGTTGATGCTCATTACATTGATTAAAGTTTAAAATAATAATAAAATCCAGCCTTCTGCTTATTAAATATGAAGGTAACCAAAACAGCCTAGTCACAACCTTTTCAACAAATCTGTTGGAAAAGGATGTCTTTTAGAACATATTACATTCATGACCCACCTACTTGTGGAGAGAGTTTTCAGCCTACAGCTCACCTTCCTAAATAGTTCCTTCATACCTCCACCTGCTGAGCTGGGATAATATATCATTATACTGTGGTTATCAGCTTCAAAAAGGCACCCAAAAAAAAAAACAGTCACTACAATATCTAAGAAAATATATTTCCAATCATGGATATGCATGTCAAATCCAAATACTTGCATGATAAGGGCATCTTGAATATAACTTTCATTCATTTAACATATATGGTTCAAAAAGAAACAGTGCTAATTGACTTTATTTTGTAGTAACAAAATTCATTGAAGCACTTTATCATAACTAAATGTCAAACAAGTTAGCCAAAACACATAGAATGTACAAGTTCTAATGTTTCATTTATCTAATATCACAAATAAACTTGGGTTTTATACACATCACCCAGTGACGGAAAATCTTAGATTATCTTTATTTCAATGATATATTCAGCAATCATATGCAGTCATGTAGTTGACTACCCTTATTTCAAGCCATGTAAAAGGTCCAGATGCAATAACCAATTAGAACAGAGTTGGAATTTGCGACTATAAGATGCAAACTATATTATCCTTTTATAGATCTTGAATTAGACGACACGATGATGAACAAGTATTTATCACAACTCAATTCTAGCTATTGCGTGTCAATGCTATCTTAAATTGGAATATCATATCGGTGTCCATGTTGGCTTTGTAGTAATATTTATGTTTTATTTTCTGCATATTTTTAATCTCCACTCTCCATATCTTGTGTTGACATCTGTGCTCCGTAGAAGAAAAAAAGGTGAAAGGATTATAATTACAAGATTTTTTTGAAAGAGTTTCAGCAAGAAATAAGCTTACCATCAACAGGCTTCTCCACAAATGGCTTCCAAAAACGCATGCCATGCACCTCAACAAAATCTTCTTCCTCAATAAAGTAATCAAGTTCTTGGTACGGGACTTCCCTAATTACAAGGGCATATCTTGGAACAGGAATTCCAAACCGCTCAAGATGCTTGAAGCCAAAAATCGAATGTGACAACAAAATATATATTTGAAAAAATTAGCATAGAGAATTTTGAGTAATTCTTCTTACATTCACAGTTAACATTAATGAACAGAAATAGTATTTTCACTATGTTTATATGAACAACAAGGGAGGTGAGGGTGATGGGACAGAGATGACAAACAGAGTAGTCCAAGACCAAGAGAGTTTTCATAAGTGGTTAATCAAAGACCAAAACAGCTTATAAATAGCATTTTTCCCCTCCCCTTAGCAACACTTGAACTAAACCCAAACTCAAATCAAAGTTTTCCTCTGGCTTGGTTTGGTTTCACACTACATACAACACATAAAAATTGGACCTATAACTCAAATAAAGAACAACATAAAGGTCCGGATATAAAGCCAGACCTCTGAAGAAAAGGAAATATGAGCAAAATGTGAACTACAGTTATCGCTTACCAGCTACAACCACACAGCATATTAAAAATATTTAAGAAAAAAAAGGCTGTCATAACTGATTTTAACATTGAATTTAAAGCACAAAAAATATTATGTATCTCACTTACCTCATATACATTCCTCCGGTCATGAAGAAGGTGTTGGGGCTCCAGTTCATTTATAAGGAAAGGTCTGCATTACAGGCATAAGTAGTTTTTAGATTGATCTATAAACCTTCGCATCCAAATATTCAAAGTGAATACACAACAAAAATAACAAAGGGATATACTGAGTGTGGCGAGATTATCTTAAGAAATTAGATAGTACATATATTAAGTGAGTCTTATCATTGTCTAAAAGACATATCCAATAAAACAGAAAAAAATCAAAATGAACTCTCCTCCAAGTGTTTTCCACTTACAACTGAGTCATAACTATGATTGCCCATTGCTGACAAATATGAATGACCCATTTATCATTGTATCCTCCTAATTATTATGCAAGAAAAAATCCCTCTAGCTAACTAATTGACTGCTTAAGTCTCCCAAAAATACTATCTTCTCTACTTTTCTCAACAAGATCAATAAAGCCTGCAGAGGTTTCAAACTCTTCCAAGTTAGATTAAATGTTTGGAGAGTGTTTGAGCTTCCCATATGTAGTTTGTGATGGTTGAAATAAAGTAATATCAAGTCTACATCTAAAAATATGAATAAAATGTAGTTTCTATGTTTGGTTGAAAATTTCATACTAATTTCTACTACAAACTTCACTTACGAGATGAAAGTTTACAAACACAAGTCATATTACTTCAAATCTAATTTCAACAAAATCAATATAGTATAAAATCAAATTAATACAAACTCATCCAAACACACAAAGTCTAACTCCAATGCCAATTAGTTTTAATAATTCTCAAGAAGCATCAATTTTCAATAACATATCCTATCTCAGAGTTACAGCCACTCCATTATCCCTCTTTTGTCTTCCCTATAGATATCCATGAGCAAAGCAAAAGAGAGAATCCAAAATCATATCTAAATTAAGCAATGGGATGCTCTTAAAAGTATAAGCATGCTTCTTAACCAAATACACATGAGAACAAAGGTTTTAGAAAAGGTTGTTGTCCTAAGGATGTCATAAATGTATTGCCATGTTTCACCAGCACTTCGCCATCATGAGTGCGTTTGACCATGAGCCTATAAGTATTTCCCGAACATCTTATAATTGCATAATCTTACTGGTGTGAAACTGTGAGCTAAGGAAATAACCAGAATCTTGGAGTATCGCCAAAAGTTTTGGTGATAGCTATTGTATATGTGATTTAAATGAATGTGGAGTGATTCTCATATTCTCCATAAACTAAGAAAACAAATTGTGTTGTAAACGCTATAAAGGTGGTAAAAAAAAATTGGATAACCTCATCCTACATAGGCTGATTACTGAAAAGATATGCAACATGCAAATAAACTACCGTTGCTAAAAAACTTACTTCCTTAAAGCAGCATATGCCTCAGCCTTTTCGAGGGGATATCCAGAGGAATAGAAAGCAATCAAACAATCACATATAGGCCAGCTGAAAAAACAAAGTATTTGACCAGATTACTAAAACAGCATTGACTAAAATAAAATGATCCCGCTCATACTCAAATAAATTACAATGTGCAAATATAATTCATGTCATTACATAAAAGCATTCTTAGTCTTCAGCTTATAATGGAAGTCATAAAACTTTTGAGCAGCAAATTTTCAAATGAGTAAAAAAAAATTAAATAGGAGCTGTAAGGCAAGTTAAGCACAGTCGTTCTCCAAAATTTGCAGACTTAAAAAATATTTCAATCTATTGAAATCAACTATAGTACCTCTCTACTGGATCTTCAAGAATCACCTTGTCTCCAAAATGTATGACCTATATATCAATAGAATTAAATAAACAAAAAATGCATTAAAAAAATGGAATGCACAACTATAAGGGACCACCAACCAATTCTACTTTTTCTTTACAAAATGAATTTATCTGAGTATGTATCGCTTGAAGCATTGAATATTGTCATGTTATTTTTTAATCATCACATTCTAAGTGGTGGATTAGATAAATTAAACACTGGTAGTTGTATGATATTCTAATAGACATTTTTATTATATGTTAATTTGAAGTCATTTGAAGAAATATATATAGTTATCAAATCAAATTTTATGAAATTTAGTAAACTTACCTCCTCAATAAAAACACTAATAGTTTCTTGTGAAAAATATTATTAGTTAAAAAAAGCATTCATAATTATTATATCAAATAAATCAGAACATTAAGAAATAAAGCACCTACTAACTATAATAATTTCTTTATTCTACGCATTAAAAAAAATGAAAACAATCTAAACTCTATTGTTTCCTGTAGATTCTTGAAGAAACGAAATCCAAATTCCCAAAATCAATGCAACAGCAACAAAACAGAACTTAGAAGAAGCAAAGTAAATCACACTCAACTCACCTCGAATTCTCCAAAGGCTTGTAACCTGTCAAATATCTGCCCCATAGGTGCAGAAACTACCTGCATAAAACACAATCCAAAACAAAAACCTGAAAAATCAGAGCCATTGAATCACAGTATATAAAATTTCAGTCACCATTCATCAAACACACAGATGAAAGGCTATCACATGCGTGGTTTTAAAAAATGGACCGCGACAAAATACTGTTATTCACCATTTTATGGTAAAGAACAAAGAACAAAGAACAAATTGCACTTAATTCACACATGGATGACATATGCCTACCAAAATCGCAAAAACCTTTACGCGAATGCGGCATTTTTTAAAACCTTGATCGGATGTAAACATGGATAATAATTTTAAAATAAAAAATATAGAAAAAATGATTGAATGTAATAATATATTTTCTTCTATTGCGTGATATATGAAAAAATTTCGCCGAGTAAAAATTAAAAAGTAATCGAATGTATTCAAATCGTGTCATATATGAACACATTTCTCCGAATCTATCTCGCCTCAATCCTGTAAACTCCACACAGATACATAAACGCGATAATAATTTGAGGAGATTGAATATAACTATTCTATCATACAAGAACGTTGAAACACTCACACACACCTTCAAGATTTGGTGCTACACACCGCAAAATCGAAGAAGAAAAAACAGAGAGAAAGAGAGTGGAGAAGATGAAGAAGAAGAAGAAAAACGGTGCTACATTTCACCTTCTTTTCCATTACACAGACGCCGATTTTGATTTTCTCGGTAATCTTCATAATCGCCGACGAACGGATGAACGGACTCTATCGCTGGAAGGTGAAATTGAATAATCGCTTTTGGAGCTTTTGCGTTTGCGTTTCAACAAACTTGGCTTTGTTGGAGACAAATGGCGCGAATGCGAGAAAGTAGTGGAATGTAACGGAAAGAAATCGGCGTAACTGAATCACCGCGTTTTCCGGGGAGAGGAAATATTAACACGTGATATGTATGTAGGAAGCGAGAAAGTGACGGAAATGGTTTGAGTGAAGGAGACTGAAGAGTAGTAATGGGATTATATATGAATATATGAATAAAATAAAAATAAATAAACGGTTTATGAAGCAAGAAGAGGAAAACTGAGTCGTAAAGAAGAGACAACTTCTACTAAAAGAAAATAAAATCAAACTCTAACCAATAGAAAAGGGATTATTCTTTGTAATTAAAAAAAATACTAATTGAATAGGGATTATTCTCAAGAGATATTAATTATTTATTAGCCCCTCTCTTATTTAAAAGTTATCGAAAAAGTTGTCATAAGTTAAGTATTTTAATATTTAGATTTAAAAGGATTACATCGTGGTGTAAAATAATTTTAAACTGTCATTATAATTATAACCGTTTATTTTTATAGAAATTGACTTTTTTTTTAAATTACTTATATAATATTTCTTTTTAAAAATCGTGTAAAATATTTTATATTAACAGTGTATTATTTTTAATAGGTTTAACGTAATTTACTATACAATGAAAAAATATCATTGTATATTATTGTGTAAAATATGATTTTACATGTAATGTTGGTTCAAATTTATAAATATAATTATATATCATTTTATTATATACTGAAAAAATATTATATTATGGAATATGTTTATAGTACTTTATCATAGAAGGTTTTATATGTAATGTTAGTTGTAATTTATTATATTGTGAAAAAATATCATATTATGAAATATGTTTATCGTAATTTTTTATGACAGTTTGTTCAGTTTTATTATAAAGTGTAAAAATATCATATAATAGAATATTTTTATAGTAACTTTTTATCACAGAAGATTTTATATGTAATATTAGTTCAAGATTAATAGAAAATATCATATTATGAAACATACCATCATATAGATCATATCTATAAAGTTTAAGATTAATATAAAATGATTTACTATGTCATTGAACTAGATCAAAATTAACATTATATGAAAGTCCCTTTTGACGTTAATTTTTGGATATTTTGATCATATAGTAAATCTTTATAGATTAATCTCAAATTTTATAGGTATGATCTATATAATGGTATGTTTCAATCCAACGGTTTATTTTAAAAAATATTAATCCGAAGTGACGTTTTTAAGCGAGTGTAACTCATGGTGTAACTCTTCGGGTGTAACTCTATGGTAAAGATTACTATGTTGTTTATTTACTAATATACCCAAAATTCGTAAGTACACTTACGAATTCACCTTATTTGGTTTACTTCGTAAGTGCACTTACGAATTCACTTTACGAATTGATTTATTTCGCAAGTTAACTTGCAAATTCACTTTATTTTAAAAAAAATAAGGTGAATTCGTAAGTGCACTTACGAATTCACCTTATTTGGTTTACGAATTGGTTTACTTCGTAAGTTAACTTGTGAATTCACCTTATTTTTTAAAAATCGTGGATTATTTCGTAAATGAACTTATGAATTCACTTTATTTAGGAAACTCGTAAATTAACTTACGAAATTGGGGGACATTTTTTGTTTTTCACCAGGGGTGGGAAAGAAACTCACTAGGTGGGTGAAGAAATTTCCTTGTTTTGGGGAGTTCAAAAAAGTCGATAGCACCAACAAAATTAATGCTACATGATCACAAGAGAGAAAGAAGTTACATCACAATCCAAAATTTTAAGGTGTTAGGTAAATAGATCATCTCTATTACAAATTCAATATTCTACTCATTCATAAATGATGTGAGACTTTAACCACTCACATTTGCACCCAATGTTCGCCCTCATAAGTGTGAGTCTTGTAACACCCTAAAATCCCAACACAAAAATTTCAAAATAATTCAAATATAAACAAACTTTCACATTTAGGGTGTCACACATCTCATCACAAATCATATTTGTTACACTTCTAAATAAAAATATATAAGTCAAAAACAATTGTCATCATATGCTCGCCTCTAAGACTTATTGCATCTGAATAAATCAACAAACATAATTTATCAATAAGTCACATAATAACCTTTATTTGAAATTAAACACAATTATGACATAAGCCTTCAACCTCAAAACAATTCAAAATATCAGGATTTATAACATCTAACTCTCACAACAACAACTCAGAATAAAATAAATCATAAACATTCGTCTGCCCCGTGTTACACATCAATCAACAAAATCTAAAAACACATAAAATATGAGAAGAATAGCCTCAACAACATCCTTACGCTTTAAAGCAGCTACTCATTTACATACTTTTCTATACCCCGGTCAAAAGCAAGAACACCACAAACAACAAAAAGGTGAGAATGCGCTCAATATATAATGGTGCAGAAGAAACGCAAGGGTAGCCTAAAACAAAGATATCATCTTTCATACATTTCACTTACATCAATTAGCATAATTCATATGTGTTAGCCAAAACACCTCAATTCACAACTGCACCAAAACACTCATTTACATAATCTTTATGTAATACAATGCAAACAACGAATCAACTCATACATGTGTTACCAACTCAACAAAGGTTATTCATACGAACTGGATCTCGACATATGAAGTTCGAACCCCCTCATCTAAGCTTCTGACAATTCACTAGTCCCCTTATCTGAATTCAAGACTCGTCCTTTTTACAACAACGACAACATATGGTTCGTGTATATCTTATGCAACAACAACAACTCAACAAATAATTTACAGCTTCACATCTAATTGTAAACAAATATGCAATTAACAGTAGTCTCGACACCAAAGCTACACACCTCAATCACCTCAAGCACAATTATATGCACACCATATAATTATTCCACAGCTACACAATTAATTTAATTTATTATTCCACAATTATAATAAATCCCTTTAATCAGTTAAGATCATTAAAGTGTCCTAAACGATAGCCATACATCGACCGTACGAGAAAACAACCCTGAAAATCCAACTCAGTAGTTAAAAATGCAGCCACCTTACATGATGGCAGGCAGGTCGTCGCTTGGGTGACTCCCGTCATCTCATTTTTCCCAACCTCAACACCCTTGTGACGATCGGCAAGGCCTAACGCTAGCCTGGAGAGCATGATGGTCTCCCCGTTAGACAACTGATGTTCGTCAATGTCTTCAAAGAGCATGACAACGTAGTCGCCATGCAATTAACACTCGTCACCCTGTTAATAGAAGTAGAAATCTGGTTTTCGTCTATGGAGTCAATTTCAAACTTTGAATTTCCATTCCAAACACCCAAATCGACCAAAATTAAAAATTTACATATTATAATCAAAATATCATACATCTATCGTATCGATTAGCATACAATATCATTAAGTAATCACCATTTTACGTTGTATTCATCATAATCATATCACTCATGTGAACACAAACTCATACAAGATTTGCCAACAAGAACATACAATTTTCATGATAAAAATCAATATAAAAAATCATATCATTACAGCTTTTACATCATATTATCTTTACAATTTCGTTCATCACATCAAACATTCATCAATGGAGGAAAATAAGTAAAACCTTAATGGAGATTAAGGACTACTCCCTACACAATCATGCAATTGATACTATATTTAAAGTAATCCCCCTCTTACCTTGAATTTCCAACTGCAACTTCAAGCTTTAACAATGGATTTTCCTTCTCTCTCAAACCATTGTTCTCTAGCCTCTTTTTCTCTAAAATATATATTCACATACTTACACGACTAGGCTCTTTTAATCCCTTTTTATTCCAAAACCTAATATAATATTTTTAATTATACTACTTTGACCTGATTTACTTTACTCCTCACTTCATTATCCCTTTATTTATATTATTTCTAAATTTCACCCAACACCTCTATTTCTATTTATTTCCTTTAATTATAAAATCAAAAAACTTATTAAATCTAATTATTTTTATTTTATTTTACAATTCATCAATATTTTCACTATTCCCACCCATACCCCATATGCACATATAAAAGTCGTAATTTATTTAATTAAAGTACCTCATATTAAATAATTAAATAAAACGCAGATGATTTGATTAAATAAATTAATCATATTTTGAGGTGTTACAACCCTCTCCCACTTATAGAATTTTTTTCCTCGAAAATTACGTGAAGGAAACAGTGTTGGATACGACTCTCTCATATGGCTCTCCAGCTCCCACATCATGCTTCCACCAACAAATCCTCCCACACCATATTCACCAAAGCTATCATTTTTCCGCTTAAATATTTCACCTCTCGATCCTCTACTCTCTAAATTGCACGTCGTCCACTTGAATCACATAAGACAAATCAAGAATGTATTTTCGCAACCGAGACACATGAAAGAATCCATGAAGATTAGAAAGAAACGACGGTAATGCAAATTTGTATTCCAATTCACATACTTTCTTCATAATCTGATATGAACCAATGAAATGCGGTATGAGCTTATGAGATTTCAAAGCACGAGCAACACAAATTATCGGGGTAACACAAAAAACATAATCTCCCTCTTATAATTTAAGTGTTTTCCTCCTCTTATCATGGTAATTCTTCTAGCGACTCTATGAAGCTTTCATATTTTCTTGTCTTCTTTGTCTTCTCAAAGGTCTATTAAACGATCTCAGGTCTGAGCACATCACTATCACCTAATTCATGCCATCATAAAAGAGTCATACACCTCCTTCATACAACACCTCAAATGGTTCCATTCTAATACTCGAATAAAAATTGTTGTTATATGTAAACTCAATCAACGATATGTAATTGTTCTAGTTACCTCCTGTTCCAAAACACAAGCCATAATCAATTGATCCATCAGATCTTGCTAAACACACAAAAACCAACCAACTGATCCATCAGATCATCAATTATCGGAAGAGGATACTTATTATTGATTGTAACCTTGTTCAGTTGTCAATAGTCAACACATAACCTTATACTACCATATTTCTTCTTAACTAATAGTATATGTGTTCCCCACTGTTAAATACTCGGTCAAACAAACTTATTCTCAAGCAGATCCTCAAATTGTTTCTTCAGCTCACTTAGATCTAAAGTAAACATCTTATATAGTGACATCGAAACATGGCTAATACCATGTACTAAATCTATGACGAACTCAACTTCATGCTCTAGAGCCAAGTCACAAATATCTTTAGGAAAAATATTCGAAAATTCACACCCCATCGCATCTCTCTAGTCGACACGTTGTTTTTCACTCTCAGAGAAGCGAACATCACAAATACTTGATATTTACCCATCAAATACATATCAACTTGACAGACAGACAAGAATCTTGAATTCTTTCTCTTTTTGGGTTCGGGAAACAACACAGTCTCGTCAGCATCGGCACTCTTGCAAATAGTAGAACGATGAACCAACCCTCCAAACCTGAAACATCTCAAAGAAGCAGAAGCTTCTCCCTCAGTTGTTTCAATCCTTCTCCTGCTGGAAAATAGTTAGAAAAACAAACAACTACCGATAGCATTTCACACACATGTCGCATACTATGGAATTGATAAAATGACAAAACCTGGTTAGATGGACCGACCTGCTCTGATACCACTATTGTAACACCCTAAAACTCCAACACAAAAATTTCGAAATAATTTGAATATAAACAAACATTCACATTTAAGGTGTTATGTATCTCATCATAAACTTTCTCTGTAACACTTCTAAATAAAAACATAAAATTCAAAAACACATTCATCACATGCTCGCCTCTACTTAGACTCGGTGCAGCGGAATAAATCAACAAACATAACTTATCAATAAGTCGCATAACAACATTTATTTGTAATTAAACGTAGTTAAGGCAAAAGCCTTCAATATAAAAACAATTCAAAACATCACGAGTTATAACATCAAACTCTCGCAACAATAACAACTCAAAATAAAATAAATCATAAACTTTCTCTTGCCCAAAGTTACATATAAAAATGCATAAAACAGGAAAGGAAGAATAACCTCAACACCACTCTTCAGCTTTAAAGCAGCTACTCATTTACCTGCTTGTCTGTATCCTAATCAAGAGTACAGAACACCACAAACAACAAAAGGTGAGAATATGTTCAAAATATATAATGGTGCAAAAACAAATGTAAGGGTAACCTAAAACAAAGATATCACCTTTCATCTATATGGCTTAATTCAATTATTTTCATTTGTATCACTCAATTTTTTGGTATATGTTTTGTTTTATATCTATAAGACTATGTATAATGAGTGTGTTGAATAAATTATTCAATAATTGAATGTATGCAATGTAGTGTTGAATAAGGTGTCGAAAATGACGTGGATTAATTGGTGATGAAAAGATTCAACATGTTGAATGACGAGGGAGTGAGGGTCACATACAATACTTTGCAAAATTTTATTGGTAATTGTGATTATTTAGATTTTTAGTATGTTGTGAATGATTGTAGGGTAGAGTGTTGAATTTTACTAAACAAAACCGTTGTAGTGAATAAAAATTGAATGAGTGTTGAATTATTAGGTGAAAGAAAGAGATGATGTGAATGATAAAAAAAATGAAAAAAATAGGGTGTTGAACAGTAAAATCATTGTACATTGTCTAATAATTTTATTTATTTTATAAGGTTATGTGTTATATTAAATATTTATAGATAATTATAATATGAGAAAAAAAAAAAAAGAAATACACTGATGGTGTAAAATATATTTACACTGTCAATCAATGAAAGACACGCACCATAGTAACATTTATTTTTATTTTCAAAATACTGAAATAAAATGGTAAATATAAAAATTCTGATTGATTGTATGTATAAAGTTATTGGCTTAAATGCACTTTTGGTCCCCATAGTTTCAAAATTCCGAAGTTTAAGGTCCCTAGTTTAAAAGTCAAGTTTTTTTTCCCTCAAGTTTACCATAGTTGGGATTTTTGCAGTCCCCTTCCATCTGGCTGTGAGTTTGATGACTTGGCAAGGAGATTTTTAGCCATATCATACATTCTAAAATTAAATAATTTGATATTATTTCTAAAAACATTAAAAAAATCTTATTTTTATATTAAAAAAATATGTTAAATATATTAAAGACATATTTTTTTAATATGAAAAAATAATTTTTAATGTTTTTAGAAATAATATCAAATTATTTAATTTTAGAACGTATGACATGACTAAAAATTCCCTTATCAAGTCATCAAACTCACAGCCAGATGGAGGGAGACTGCAAAAATCCCAACTATGGTAAACTTGAGGGACAAAAAACCTGACTTTTAAACTAGGGGGCCTTAAACTTCAGAATTTTGAAACTAGGGGGATCAAAAGTGCATTTAAGCCAAAATTATTTTACAATAATGGTATATTATCTTTAAACTCTTGTAATATATGAATTATATATTATTTATTATTTAATTTTACAAATATTTATGAAATTAGATAGATCATTAAGATTAAAAATGCTTCATATGATCAATTTTTATGGATGAACATATTTATTTATGGTGAATTTTATTTAAAATTGTTTTTATTTTATTTGATAATATCATAAAATTTTGAGAGTAAATAGATAAATTATTTTAAAATATCTCTCTTCTCGATAGTAAATTAATTATATATAATTAAAATTTCTTATTATTCCTCTTCTTTATCATATATATATATATATATATATATATATATATATATATATATATATATATATATATATATATATATATATATATATATATATATATATATATATATATATATATATATATATATATATATATATATATATATATATATATATATATATATATATATATATATATATATATATATATATATATATATATATATAGAGAGAGAGAGAGACTAACATATCCCTCCTTCATTAAAATCCTTTCTTTCTTTTCTATATGTTTAACTAAACATATTTTAAAGCTGATACTTTTATATATTAGTAAAACATAAAGTGGGACAAACAAAGTATTCTTCCTGTGGATTCGTCACATGGTTTTGTCATGGTGTGAATGTACGTATTGAAATGGACGTTTTGAGATTCTTAGAATATGCAATAGTAAAAAAGGTGGCAAACTTTTTCTGCAAGTGACTGACTCTAGAAAGAAGAAAGGGAAAAGGTGCACAAGTTGAACTTTCTTTTTTTGGATTTCTTGATTCCTTTTGTTAGGAAGCGTCCAAGTGAACCCAACTCTATGAACCTAATTAGTACTGATTAGTATTTGTTGTTGAGATAAGTGCATAGACAATAGTGGAATGTGATATGATCCGTAAGTGTCAAGCACCAAATGTTTTATTGCTTTTCAGGTCCCCACATATGAGATAATTGACCCTAAGTCTACAGGTTTTCCAGACCTTTTTTAAGCTCTTTTTGTTTTCTTGTCATTTACCTATACAAACAAATTCCAATAATAGTTGCACTACTATTTTAAAAATATGTCACCAACACAACAGACGTGCAACTCAATAAGAGTTTGCTTTGATCCGACCAAGGTGTGACTTACTCCAAATTATTTCTTAAGGGTGTGTTTGAGAGTTTTGGAGGGCAAGGAACAAAGGTCAGAGACCACAGTATTAGGAAATTTCGCTAGTTTAACTATAGGGCTAGAAAGTCATTCATCAATTGAGAAGTTGATAGAATAAAATCGCCAACAAACCAAAGCTTATTGGAAGTAATATTGTGCACATGCAACTTTAAAGAAAACCAAAATTAATAATTTCACATAGTGATTGAGAAAGTTTATGAATTTAATATTCATTTTGGAAAAAAAAAAGTCGAAATTAGCAAATACTTCATTTTGTGCCAGGGGCAAAAAGAAGACAAAATTCAGGTCACCAAATCAGGTTAGGTTTGTTTACATTATCCATATATAATAATAACAATTTTCCTCCATATCTTAGATTGGTTTTACTCAATTAATTATTATGATAATTAATTTAAGATATTTAAATAATTATGTGCAGGGTGTGAAACGTGATGATATCAGAAAGAAAAATGTTTATGGTTAGTGAACTTCATAATTTTTAATACTTTGTATCATATCTAATTTATTCAGATTATAAACCTCATAATGCATTTAATTTATTTCACTTGTATGTATCAGATCAACCATCAACTATTTTGCCAGAGAAACAAGTACTTGAACTTGTCGTTGACAATTTACAGAGGTGTTTATATGTCACTGATAGAAAAACTCATATTGATATTTTCCATTTCTTGCTTCATAAAATTCTATATTACGTACTATGATTGATAAAATTTTAAACTCATAAAGTATGAATATATATAAATAATGATACAGAAGAGACATCTATGAAATATTTGCCGAACCAGTCGATCCAAATGAGGTCAGTGTTACTGGTAGTATGTTATGGACATTTCATTAAAAAAATCTTATATCACGTTACTTTGTTGAACACAAGCATCACAATTTTCCTTCCGTATGTATTAAAGGATACTTAAAGTAAATCACAACTCAACACAATCAGAAAATATTCACAAAGAACTCGCAAGAAACCATTTTATCATGCTATCAACAGTTAAGACTTATTTACTACAACAACCACATCATTATCTGAAATACTCAAAAACCAGCTAATGACTCAAAACAAAGATCAAACTCAGCAAAATCATCGAATGTTTTTCCATCAGAATTTATCATATTGAGGCAGCTAAAAGAAATCAGAACACAACACAACAAAAATTGCAACATAGATTTTCAGCATAACAAATTTTACACAAACTATTCAAATTGTTTTATCATATATCAGAAATTTATTCAAGCAAATGGAATAGAAATTACCTGAATAGAGACTAGGTTGAATCGGCGAAATCTGTGACGAGAATCACGGACACCGTGTTGTGAGCAATGGAGTATTGATACAAGCCATCATCCTATTCCGACACAACCAAGAGAACCCAATTGCACATATATTAAACCCAAAATACATAAGCATATTCGAGATAGTGAGAAAATGTTTTTCTAGAGTAACTTAAGCAATATTAAACCAGACATCAAATTATTTAGTATTTATATTCAAAGGACCAAACCTAACACAACAAACTGTCCTAAGCAATCAATCCAAACTAGAGTTTTGCTACTCTCAAGTCAAAATGGATTTCCAATGCTTCAAGTGGTCATCATACCTCATCATATGCTTTAAGGGATCACTATGTCAAGTTTCAAGCCTTACAAATCAAATTTGCTTATCCAATGGCTTAGATGATTGAAAATCAGCTGTATTGGACAAAAAATCAACTGTGGTCAACATACAGTCAAACTTCATAATTTTTTGTCAACATCAATATTTTGAAGTAATATTCATCATTTGATCAAGATTCCTCAAGGAAAGTCAAGATTTGATCAAAAGTCAAAGTTTCTAAATTAGGGGTTTTCAGACAAAAGTCAACAGAATTTTGACCATGCATAACTTTCACATACTTTATCAAAAAAATTTCCACAAAATCTCATTTTGAAGGGAATTAAATTCTCTACAACTTCATGTCTCACAAGCTTTGGCTAGAAATGCTTCATTTGGAAGTTATGGATCAAAACATTACAAATCCTTTTAAAAGGGTTGTTTAAAGGACATCTTGAGATTTCTAAAAAGTCCAAAAACACCCAAAAATGTGGAAAATTGAGCAAGATACAATTGATACAAGTTGAGCATTTTTTAGGAGGTGCATGAAGAGAAATACTTGAGAAAATCAATTTTTTTCTAAATGGGCCTAACTTTTCTTGATTCAAACTTGTTTCTTATTTGAATTAGAACCTCCAAGCCCAAGGCCACGCCTTTTATATTTTATTTTTATTTATTTTGGATTTTTATTCATTTAAAACCAATTTAATTAAAATAAAAGATATAAAATCAAAACATTAAGTGCAAGGTTGATTTTCTCTCATTCTTGAGGTCCAAGCAAGCATAAAAACTGTCAATTTCAAAATTATGGAGATTGGCAAGAGATTTGATTGAAATTTGCTCAAAAAAGGCAAAATAATGTTTGATTCCAATCAAATATTTTCACATTGATGAGGATATATTTTCTCATCAATTCTTGACCAAATGCCATCCAGTATATATACACACTGATCCCAGATGCACAAGAGGAATTTTTTGCAGCCAAGAACCCTAACCTAAACCTCAAAAAACTGTGTGATACAAGGAAGTAGCAGCCAAGGTTCCAGCCAGATTCAAGTCGTTCCAAGCCTTGCAAACGTTCATGGTGTTCCTCTGATTCATTCTAGATTATTACCAAGCCTCCAAACATCCAGAATCGTAAAATTACAATCACGGTTTGCATATTTATTTTTCAAATTCGATTTTGATCATACATGCATATTTAACCTGTTTCGATTGTTTGTTCATGCTTAGAATGATGTTTGCAAGCTATCTGAGTGGTCCTATTTGAGTTTAGATGCAGGGGTCGAGCTACACCATTGTTAGGGTTTCATGAGCTTGAATTAGGAATTTCCAGAATAGGCAAAATTAGACCATAAAAGTGGTACCAGTGAACTCAGGGGACAATTTGCAATGGAACCATGGCTTCCATATAAATTTATATTGTGTATTGTGAATTTTTGAAATTTGCAGGTGTTGTAGTGACGGACAAAATCGTCACTATAGGCTTTAGCAACGGAAGCGTCCGTAGGTAAAAGCCTGGGAAATTCAAATGGGGACGATGATGTTCTTGGCGCGTGTTTTCATATTCAGAAAATAATTTCGCTTATAATCTTTTTGTTTCATATGCCTAACATGAAAATAGGTTGGCTCAGGTGGCAAAGGCAGCGCGCTGGTGACCATTGGGGCAGGGGTTCGATCTCTGGCTACCCCATTCTTTTTTTACCCTTTGCAAAAACTAACCAATTTTCTATTTTTCTTATTATTTTTTATTTTATTTAATTTCTTTTCAAACATTTTTTAATACATTAAAAAATCACCAAAAAATATTTCTTTTCATAATTAGGTTAGAAAAAGTCTAATTTAATTTTTTCATCAAAAAATATTATTTTCCACTCATGTTTTATTTAATTGTTAATTAATCAGAAATTAACTTTTAAATCATTTTTTCCATATCAAATTAATCCAGAAAATTCTCAAAAAATATTTTTTCATTTAATTAGGTTTATTAACCCTAAAAAAATTTTCTAACTCAAAAACTTTCTTTTTACTGACATTATTTTCTATTATTTACAATTCGATCCTTCTCGCGAAATTATTCTTAATATTGTAACTGTTCATAGGTTGTAATAGTTTGGACTTTAATTTCTCGCATTTTTTCCAATATTATGTATCTGCTCATGGGATGTAATAGCTTAATTAGGATTTACTTTCTGCACTCCTATATTATGTATCTGCCCCAAAGCCATGTAATAGTCTAGGGTTTACTTTCCGCACTTTACTTTCCGCAATTTACTTTCTGCACATATTTAACTGCTAGTAACTAGGCATGTATGGAAAGACTAAGTCAATCAACCCTAGATCATTGCTAACACAAGATAAATATCTAAATACAACACACTCTTCACACATGCACTCACCTTAGGGTATCCTCTCTTGTTGCCTTACGAATACATGGTCATGTCCCTCGAGCGTGGGGATATCTTAGCTAAGACGCTTACAAACATATCATCATAGTCCCTTAGATACAGAGAACATAGTCCCTCGATGACCCTCGATTGTTGCCTATGAATACATGATCTCGTCCCTTGATTGTTGCCTACGAAAAGTGATGACCGTCCCTACGAATATGCTAAGGTATCCCTACATGTTGCCTTCTATGACCATACGATGACCCTTCGAACGTCCCTTTACATCCAACGGATAAAGTTACCTACCAACTAATGGTATGGATAACGCTACCCTAAAGGAAAGGAAAATAACATGGAAACGACCATTCTGAGTAGGTAATAAGACTCTTTTGCTTGCTCAAATCTATCAAAATACTTTCTACACCTCACATTTTTCAAAATCTTTTCGAACACTTTGTATACATTCCAGCGTGAATCATTACAAAGTCTTTTCCAAAACAAAACATTTCCAAACACTTCGTATACATTCTAGCGAGAATCATTACGAAGTCAAAGAGAAATGTCTATTTCAAAAACTTCTTTTCAAACACACACAAAAAGCAATTTATAAAGTGAGCTAAGCAATTAAGAGCCCGTAGATAACTACGGATGGAAAGGGTGCTAATACCTTCCCTTTTCATAACTGCCTCCCGTACTCAGAATCTAACGAATGTTTTTTCCTATTTTTTTCGCCTTCCCTTAATTGGATAAAAGAAAAGTCGGTGGTGACTCTTGCTATCCGCAACATTTGCGATCAAACGCAAAACAAACAAGTCAGTTCTCCCACCGTATTGCATATGGTATGATTTTGTAGAATAAGTTACTTTCATGTAAACAAGTTTATTAGCTTTAAAATTGACTTTTTATACCAATCGACCAGTATGTGCCGACACATAACATTTAGAAAAGTAAATTTTGAAAAATATAATAGTACACGCCGTCACATAAAGCCTTATCAGTCGACACATACGAAACATACGCTACATGCTTTAAAACAAGAGTACATGTGCCGACCTGAAATACGAATTTGCTGACACATGCACCCAAAATTTGTCCAAAAACTTGATTTTTCAACACGCATCCATCAATAGTGGTAAATGATGTTGTTGTGTGATGAACTAGTGAGAATGTTGTTGGATTGATGTTGCTATACCTATATTATTAAGATGAATTGCATTACTGCTTTTGTGATGATGTTGACATACACTGTCAATAATGGACCAATGTGTATGTGTTGTTGATAATGATGTTATTGTATGTTGTAATTCATGCATCTATAAAGTCGATTGGTGTTATATTAGTCGTATCAGAGATACATTAGTGATATCAGAGCATATTGGTCCGTCCGATCATATTTTATATGATATATGTTCTCTAGTTATATGATATATGTTCTCTAGTTAGTTGACTGGTATGTAAACACCATCGATATTTTTTAGTGCTGTCCTAACATTTCTTATATCTTTGACTAAGTTTTTCACCATCCTTTATTACTATATTTTTTGATCATTAGAAAACATAATGAATGACTAGTATATTTTATTCTAGAGTGACCAACCATTCGTCTTCCATTTATTGTTAAATCAAGTGTATTTTACTAAAAAAAAAAAGGCACTATGTTGCACTTGTCATTTGTTATTCAACCGTACGTGTTCATGATAGAATAATACTAATTCTTAATTTAACATGTGTTGCACTAGGAACTTGGTTATTCTTTATATTAGTACTAATATTTTAACAAAGCACTACAAAAATATTTTAACCGGATTAGGTATTGTCAACAATGAATATTCCATCCTAATAAAACTTTGTTCAAGAGAAAAGTATATATGTATATTAGTTTAATCGATGATGTTGATCAAATTTTATCTTGAAGTTGTTTTAAATAGTATGATGTGGTTTGGTGCTGTTAAATAAGCCGCAAACTCCTAACCTAGTTACTATTATTAGAAAAAAATTTATAGTTTAGCTTTATTACATAATTGATGAATCTAATTTATATATAAATCAAAATATATAAATTATTTGTTGTCACAACAATCAGGAAGAATCGGACGAAGAACATTCTTATTTTTATTTGAACAATATATTTTGTAAGAGACACATCTTTTATCCATTTAAAATTTTAAGATAATAAGTGACTGAATTCTCTAATTTATGCTCAAACATTACATTCATATCTAATGAATTAATGTAGTTGACAAAATCACTAAAATAAAGAACTTTTCATAGTATCTAAAATCTAGTCAACTAAACTATTTATGATTAGGAAGACAAGAAAAAGAAAGAACAAGTTACATCCAAAAAAGAACAAGATACTCCTATATACTTGTTCTTCGACACACTCCCCAAAAGGAAAGAAAATAAAGTCGGCCTAAAAAACATGATGCAACAAATCAGCTTTGACTTTGAAGTGCTAATCCACCAATAGTGGTTCCTGCAACAAATCCTCCCGACCAAGCATTCTGTATACACAGACAACAAAACAAAATGAATGAAGCTCTTGAGTCTTGTCTATATAATCAATCAATTAATAGAGAAATGAACCAATGGTTCATGGAAAAAACGGACCCTCTAATTATTCCAATAAATTAAGGTCCATGAAATATCATTTAATTTCAAACAATATTCACCTGAATTCCTATGTAGATATCTCCTTTCTAAAGTCAACAAGGAAAGAATATAAAGTTGACTTTAGGATTAAAGTTAGAGGCGAAAATAGTTGGGTTGAATTAGGTTTCGTTAAGTTTAAGTCGAGCAGGTTAAAAAGAATCAAAATCTTATTAGTTTGTTATTCTAGTATTTAAAATTTTATTTCATTTGGACGTATTTAAACAAGTGATTCGATTTATGTTTAAATAGGCTAACGATATTAAATAGTACTAATAAAAAATATTATTTATATTTATTTAAGTAGATGAGTGTGATAGGTTAACAACCATGTCTCAAACTCAAATAAGATTGCAATTTACCTGGAAATTGAACCCACCAGTGACTCCATCAACATTCAGTATCTGCATTAGATACATCAATTTAATCATCATAAAATAAAGTTACATATGTTTCTTCAAAAATTCAAATGAAAAAAAAAAAAAAGTTTAAGTTACCTCTCCAGCAAAGAACAGATTTGAACAAATTTTACTTTTCATTGTATTCAGTGAAATCTTCAACAAAAAAAAAAAATCTAATGTAAATGCGAATTCTAATCGATAGAAAAAAAGTAAAAACAGAAGTCGAGAAAAAGTGAGAAACAGAACCTCAGATAAAGGAACACCACCAGCAGTAACGAATTCATCTTTAAATGGACCCTGTAGTAATACAAAACCAGTTATATTATTACCAATGGTACTTCACATAAATGAATGAGTAAATAGTACGAAATCTTACTTTGCCTGTAATTTCGAATGTGCAGTCCTTTAGCAACGAACCAATGGACATCAACGAGTTATTTGAAATCGAAGCCCATAAGATATCGCCACTTAAACCCTGCATATTAAATAGTATATATAGTTTCTAAAGATTTTTTCTTTTTTGTTACAATGTTTACATGTTTAAAGATATCAGAAACATTTATAAAACCTGTCGTTCCAATATGTAGCTCCAGAATCTTTTTGTTATGCCAAATTCAAGCGGACACGAATTGATCACTTTTTGTTTCTGCAAAACACAACCAGCCGCAATCTTTATGTGAATGGCATTGTAGTTGAAATTTACGATTGCTTATGAACCGAAGTAACAAATTGTGCAAGGAATGTTTTTTAGCAAGAATTCAACGTAACTTCATACTGAACCATAATTTACCGCAAATTGAAGCTTGTGACGGGAAAGAATTGTCTTCAAACTCTCGACATGCACATCAGGTATAAAATCCACAACAAGTCTCCCTGCATCCAATAGAAGAATTCGTATTGTTTCCATAATGATTTTAGAGTTTCAAAACACAAGGAAGGTACACTTACCTTTGTAACCTGAACTAAAAAGAAAGCGAGCACCCCAAGCAGACAAACGAAGAATAGCCGGTCCACTGAGTCCCCAGTGAGTAACTAACATCGGACCGACCTAGTAGAATTTCAAAATATTATGCATAACCATTTTTTTCATGATTTGATCGGTAGGAATGACAAAGCAAAAATAAACACACCTGTGTAAGTTGAGGTATATTTTTTTGGAGACTTTCCAATTTTAGTCGCACTTTTACTTTAGGAAATGTAACCTGAGAAAATTAAGAAAAAAATATGAATGAGAAAATATTAACAGTACAATTAATGTACTAACATTTATCGATAAAAGTATTTACCCCAGACAACTCCCTCAAACGCAAGTCTTCAATTTTGAATGTAAACAAGCTCGGCATTGGCTCTACGATCGAATGGCCAAGCTGAGATGCAAGTTCATAACCCTGCGACAGAAAGACACTGATTTAAACATTCATGTCTAATCCATGAATCTTAAATCAAATCGATTACAGACCACAACCTGTCGGTTACTTCCAGAAGCAATCAATAGATAATCAACTTCGACATGTTCAGCAGAACCAGCTGGTAGTTGCTTAATCTCAAGAAGGAATTTTCCACCAGATAAAACAGATACTGCAGTAACATTTTTTTTGGTCTGCATAGAAACTAATTGGGAACAAACAATTCAGCATTAATAATATGAAAGTTCACCATTGTAAATCCTGATATGAAATGAATGGAAGACTGAGATAAAAAAAAAGAAAACAGTTAACAAAAATCCATACAATAGATGGTATGAACATGTGCTTATACGTGGGGGCAATCATCACCCTACAAGCCGGGTTTTGTAGAGATGAGTTAGTCCCAACCACATTCCTTAACATGGAATCAGAGCCTCGTTTAAGATCCGTTGGGCCACTTGCTATCAGGTTTCCACTATCGGACCACCCACCATTTATTTTCACGCTCCAAATGTTCAGTTCTGAGCGTGAGAGCGTGCGTTAAGAGTCTCATATCAGACAATATATAGTCTGAATGTGTGCTTATAAGTGGGGGCAATCCTCCCCCTACAAGTCGGTTTTGTAAAGTTGAATGAATCAAGATTTAAAATGAGATTCGTATCCAAACCAGATACTCACTCACTAGAGATTCATATAATTGGGTTCAGTTTTGTATTGAATAGAGATACTACTCACATGTATCACATAAGATACTGATAACAACGTCAAAAACGCAATGTTTCATCAACCATAATCCACATGATGCAGCATTATTTACTAAGTAAACATACCTCCCCTTTGATTTACTTGAGACATGAGACAATCAATTACCGAAGAAGAGCTGTTACTGACAGGAAATGCTCTACCATCATCCTCAATCTATAAGAAATTGATCATCAATCAGAAACATACACTAGCAACAGAAACAGCAACAAGAGGTATTTAGGAACAACCTTGAGTTCCACCCCATGAGAGGAAAACCAAGACATGGTATCCTCAGGACCGTGCGCATTAAAGAAAGATCCTCTCAGTTCTTTGTGACCTCTGGGATAGTTTTCTGCCAAAATCTACAAACTAATTACAGACTAATAAAGCAATTAAATGCAATCAAACTAATACATGACTAAAATCAACAACAATATTAATAAAACTAACGAAACAAAATTCAGTTCATCTTATGGAGAAGTGTGTAAGTTGTTTTGCATCACAAGGAAAGGAGGATTACCAAATTGTCAGCACAATGGCCATTTGTGACGTTGCACCGGCCTCCTCCTGAAATTTTGACCTTGGAAAGAGGCTTTCCCTTCTCAATAATGAGGACATTTAGATGAGGAGCAATAGTCTTGGCATGAATTGCTCCATACACCCCTGCTGCTCCACCTCCAACAACCACCAATTTTTCTTCCTTTTTAGCATGGCAAATGACATGGGTAGTGCAGGTTCTTTTCCAGGTAGTGAGTTTATGAGGGTTGATAAGAAGACGAGTGGAAAAGGCAAGACATAGGGAGAAGCAGTTGGGTATAACGGCTGCCATGGACATGCGATTCTGCCGGGAGGGGGAAATTTGCAATTATCTATGTATGTACGCGTTTAAATTAAAATTACCATGGAGGAGTGTTATGGGTGTGGTTCCACCCGTCAACCCGCTAATCCAAACCACAATCCGCATACCTTTTGTCACCTCTTATTTTGACACTTTCCTTTTTGCATTTTATTTTAAAAAGTAAGAATTTTATTACAAATTTAAAAAAAAAAACAAATTTCAACACGTACTAACCACCAGGTAGGAAGTTGAAATATAATGACACTGAATCGAGAAAATGTGAATGCCCATTTAAATTAAACGAATACCGTATGTTTGAGATATGTTTTAGACTCATCACAATTCCATCAAGTTGTTAAGCACATTTACCATTGTTCTCATAATTGATTCCACATATAAGGCCAACAAATATAGGCTTCCACTTATGGAAATTGTTAGTGTTACTTCTATGAGAAGACTTTTTCAATGAGTTTTGCATTTTTGAAATTAGAAAAAGAGAACAATGTTATATGGGCTCTGGAAATGTGCAAGTCTATGTTAAAGTATCAAGAAAACATGTCAAATGTAATTGTCACTGATCGTGACACCCAACTGATGAATACAGTTGCAAAAATGTTTCCTACATCTTATAAATTACTTAATAGGTATCACATAACTAAAAATGCGAGAAGTCTGCTAAAACTTGGGGTAGACACCGAACAAACCTGGCGTGGTCTTGGAAAATATGCTCGATGCATAGAATGGTATAATAAATTCTTCCATATAAGAGTTATATTTTGAATCTATAAAACATTTCAAGAGGCTGTGTGCAAGATATCCATATTTCCTTAAATATGTTGAGAGGACTCTTTTAGGTTAGGCGAAAGAGAAGATTATTTGTTCCTGGACCGATTAGGTTACCCACTTTGGCAATACAACAACTAACAAAGTTGAATATGCATATGCTACACAAAATAATTGGTTGGGAACATTCTATTTAAGAGTGATATATGAACAAAATTCACGACTAATACCTTTAGAGGCACAAAATTCAACAAACTTGTTATTTTCAAATTCCCTACCATGATCACTTCTAACCCTAACAATGCTTCTTTCCTTCTCTCTTGGAAGCTTTTGACACAATTTCATGAAGACATTAAAGAATTTTGATTTTCCCCTGATGCAATTTACCCAAGTGAATCTTAATAAATCATCTACAACAACATAAACATACATTTTTCCACCAAGACATTCAACTTGCATGGGTCTCATCAAATCCATATAAAGAAGTTCTAGAACTTTTGAAGTGGACTGATGTTGAAGCTTTGGGTGTGACATCTTGGTTTGCTTTCCAATTTGAAATTCTCCACATATTTTTCCTTCCTCGATTTTGATATCAGGGACGCCTCTGATAGCTTCTTTAGATACAATCTTCTTCATACCTTTCAAATGTAAATGACTAATTTTTTGATGCCTTAATTTAACTTCATCTTTGTTGGATAATATACATGTTGAATTATAGTTGATTCCTTGAGGTGCCCATAAGTAGAAATTATCCTTAGACTCGTATCCTTTCATTAATACTCAACTCTCCTTATTAGTGACCAAACATTTAGATTTTGTGAAGTTGACCTTAAGGCCTTGATCACATATCTGGATAATACTTATCAAGTTGGCAGTCAAACCTTTTACAAAAAGGACTCTATCAAGTTTAGGAGATCCTTCACAATCTATTCTTCTAACACCTTCAATTACCCCTTTAGCACCATCTCTAAAAGTAACATAGGTAGTTATATTAGCTTTAACAACTACCAATAAATTTCCATATATATCATATGTCTAGAGCATCCACTATCAAAATACCAGTCTTTAGTAGATTAGACTTTAAGAGATGTGTAAGCAATGAGATTTTTGAAAATATCTCTCACTTTTCATTCCTTAATAGTCTTAGTCAATGATGAATTTTACTAGGCTGAGATGGATGTTTTGGATATCCATGAAGCATGTGGAAGACTTGTTATGTGTGACCATATCTTCCACAAAAATGACATTTCAATGGTTGTATCTTAACTTTGGTATGAGTTTCTTGTGACCTGTCAAGATGTTGACATTTTGTCAGACATCTTGCTCTCATCCTTCAGTTTAGCTGGGACACATTTTATCTCTGGAGCTTTCTTCTTATTTTTCAAGGATTAATAGTCAAACCCTAATCCATTATGTCTTATTCCTCCTTCTACATCTTGAAGGATATCATCCAGCATATCAAATCCATTGTTTAACATCCTAACAACTTTGGTTAAGTTAGCAAGTTTTGATGTTATCAAGGTCACTTTATTTTAAAGCTCAAAAATGTCAGCTAGGCATTCCTCATTTTCAGTCAGGAGTTTAGCTATGATCATTCTTTGCTTTATCCTAATTCGATAAACTTCCTCACTTTTGTTGCACAGTTCTTTGTAGGAGGTTGTAACGCCAGGTATTTAATTAAATATTTTTGAAATATTTAGAATTAATTGTTGATGTTGTGAAATTTTGATTTAAGTTGTCATGTTGTTATTGATTATTTGGTTGATTAAGTTGTAGAAATAGTATTGGAATAATACTTGATTTATTATATGGGCTTAATTGATGGTTGGTGGTAGTAAAAATGGGGGTGTGGAAGTTAGGCCCAAAGGAGTAATAATAATAATAATAATAATAATAATAATAATAATAATAATAATAATAATAATAATAATTAGTAGGTTAAGTTAATAAAAGGAATAAGGGTTTGGAGAAAGAGTAGAAAACATGTTGTACTTAGAAGTGGAAAAGAAGAGGAAGAAAAGTCTTGGAAAATTAATCGTGGAAAATTGCGGAGAAGAAAAGAGGCAAAGGTTTCGATCAGAAAATTAGAGCGACCTTCAATCCAAGGTAAGGGTGAAGTTCTAATCTTATAATCAGGGATATGATGAATCATATGCGGGGATTAATCGATAAAAAAATTGTTATCTTTGTGTAATTGATGTTGGTGGTGATGATATTTCCACTGTTACTTGTTTCTAATAAATTGTAGAGATTAAACCGATGAATTTTGGTGTTTGGGAAATATTCCGTAGTTGATATAATTAATATGTTGTAGTATAATTCGTATAATTGTAGCTGGAATAGTAATCGATAAAAATTATTTGAAGCCTGTTTTGAAACAGAGAAGAAAATTGGAAGAAATTGTGTGAAAACAGGTGTACCGAACGACACAGAAAAAGAATTTCATGTCGAGGGGCATGGTGTTGGTGCCGAACGTCACTTATGCATAATAAGGAAGGAGTGCCGAATGACACACCTTTTTAAAAAAGATATGCTACTTTTGTTTTGTTATACCACTTGTTATTTACTTAGTGCATATTTTACTATTACTTTAATTATGCTACTTATTTATTAACTATCACGTTACTGCACTTGTTTTGTTCTACCACTTTAAATTATTTCCACTTGTTTATAGAATTGACTACCTAGTAATATTATAGGTTATATGTTAATAATGTTACAGGGTAATATATTAATATACAGGTTAATATGTTCAGGTTAATATATTAATATACAAGTCATATAATCATATTACAAGTTAATATACATTACATGTATATTACGGTGGAAAGTAATTTAGTAACTAAATGCATAGTAACAATAGAGGTAATTGGTAATAGAAAATTAGCAGTTTCATTAATTTAACAGGAAATGGTTAGTGAAGATTAACATTAGGATAATTGGATAGAATTGGTTTAATTGAAATAATATAATTTTTAGCCGATAATTAATTAATCGGAAATAGTCGAAATAGTTGATAAGTGCCAAAATGTAGTTATTTTGTATATACATTTTGTGGCACTTATCCGTTCTTTTGTTGATATTTAGTTGAATAATCCCCGCTTTTTGTATAAATGTGTACATAATAGAATAATTGAGTTTTTGTGTAAATATTGTATCATTTGATAGTTTTTCATCTCTTTTATAGGTATTCATTCATAATTGGAGCATTGAGTAATAAAGGTCAAAGGCTAAGCTTCAAGAGTGCGATTTTGCACAATACGTCATCGAATAAAGCTCAAATTCAACACAATAAAAATCATCAATTTGGTTGATATTTCTTCATGGTTGGATAGAGAATTGAATAAGCTTTCCAACGCTCAAACCGGCTCAATTCGAGTTACGGTTCTCAAGATCTGACAAAAATAAAATCTTGAAAATAGCAGACATGAACAGACCATACGCCTCGACATCGTAATTCTTTAAAAGGGGCTAAAAACACATTTTTAGGTTATGGGTTGGGTATTTTTGAGTCCCAACACCATCACCTTCATATTTTTGATAGATTAGCTTAGAAAACAACATTGGAGCTTGCATTTGGAGGATCCGGAGTCGAATCCCTCGTCGATTGGTGTTGACAAACCAAGAAGTGTTTGGTTCCTCTTCTTCTCTTCTCTTTGTAATCTCTTTTGTTGGGTTTTGTATGTATATCTACTCATAACTCTTGTATATTTATCGCCTATGGCTTGTATAAAGTTTGCTTTACGAATTTGTGTCGGTGATTATCTTGGGTTTTTACTTTATGTTAGGGATTTGAGCTTTGCTAGAAATAGATTGCTTAGATTCTTACTTAGGATGATTATCATTAGTTTATGCTAGTATTACTATTCACTATACTTAATGTCTCATGAAGTATGCCAGAATGGATAAGATGATTCCTATGTTGTTATAGCTTTTGTTCAATTATACTTTTTGTGTTTTATTTTCATTATCTTTTAATCTTAACTTCATTACTCATTACAGAATTATCGAGCAGCAATCAATAACCAATCTCTGTGGACACGATGCGATATAACCTAACGGTATATATCAGTAAAAATAATACCAACTCTTTGCTTGCCGCTATACCGCAGCAACAAAATGGCGCCGTTGCCGGGGATTGGTTTTATTGGTTTTGTATTGCGATAATTCCGTTGTTTTTGAGTTTTGTAATTAATGTATGTCGCACCCCAAAATTTACCCTCCTTTCCATAATCTCTTTTTGGAATATTTGTCCATGATTCTCTTGTACCCACCCAAATTATTTGAAGCGAATAATTCGTCGAGGTACGATGTTTGTGTTTGATGCAAATCCATCCGGACTCCGATTCACAAAATTGTAAATTTCTCAAGCCTGAAAGGAAGTTCAAAGTTTTCGAGCCAATTGGGATGTTGGTTTATGATTTAACAATTTGGTCGTAAGTGTGAGTTCAAAGGAAATTTTGAATTCTACTTAAAGAACAATGCAAAATAGAATTATCAGATTTTCACAACAACTCGAACGTTCAAGATTATAAATTTGGATTCTAAGTCCTAAATTTGTATCAACATTGGTAAATTGAATTTTAATAACCATCCAAATGCGAGCTTCATTCAAATGTTCTAAACACGTTACAAGAATTCTTGCAAGCTCTGGAAAATTTTGCCAGGATTTGTTTCATTCGAAGTTCGTTACGAGAATAAGTTTATCAATATTTCCAAGTTATTACAAGCATGGAATGTTGGTGTTACTATTCAAGGATCGAAGAATATTCAAACCAAACTTGCTTTTATTCAAATTACCAAACCTTGGCACAAGAATGTTACAAATTGAAGTATACAAGTGCATAAAGTGTTGGAACTTCTTACAATTCCAATTCTAATTTACAATTCAAATTCCTAAAAATTGATGCCTAAATACAAAGAATTTATTTTAGAGGCTCCATCTTCAAGCTCCATACGGCTTCACTTTTGCAATCTTGTTCCTTCGCCATTTCCTCTCCAAGTATGCCAATTCGTCACATGAAACAAGAAAGGAAGGTGTAGTTAGAAGCAAAACATAATTAAAACAATGCGAGAAAATATCAAAAAAGACTATGTTTCTGTCGAAAACTCATCATTAGGCGGTTAGGCAGGAATCAGGGTTTTGCTTAAAGCCTCAGAATCTCGTTTTGAGATTAATCATCGGCGAAGAATGCTTGCTCGCAAATCACGGGCTAGCCCGGTTCACGAACAAGCAATCGAAGCGACATTTTCGGGCTGCAAGCATACAAAAAAAAAAGCGCGACGGACAGCGACAATTTCAATTCAGCTAGCATACGATTAGCATACGAAAGCGACAGTTTATTCCGGACGACAAGCATACGTATCGGTTTGAGGTTCCGGGCAGCACAACAAGCAATATCAACCCACAGTCAACAAGAAGCAAATAGACAGCAGTATAATATATAAGGCAGCAGGGACATTGAGAGAATCAGAGAAAAAGAAGCAGACAGTATGGCCATAAGCATGGCAAAATTCATAACTCAGCAAGTTATCATTACAGCATGGCCAATTCAGAACATAGCAGGCAGCACCATACCAATCTAACTGGAGCAGTTGAAAAAGTCAGAAGGAAAAGAGGAAAAGCATGGAAAACTCAGAAATTCAGGATAGTACAGCATGGCTATTAACCAACATTGCAAGCAAGAAAGCATGGACAGGCTGAAGATACAAGGCAATATCTGTTCAAGATATATAAAAAGCTACCAAAAAAAGATAGGGGGAGGACAGTTCATTTTTCGAAACCCAAAGAGAGAAAAAAGGAAGTTTTGTTTCAAACCCAGAAAAAGTGTAGTACTCTGTTCTATTTTTTTTTCCAAGACCAAAACTCACAAGTGCAGACCTGTTCTACATAACCAGACAGTTCAGATAAATGAAAAGAAAAAAGATCAAGAGTTAGCATCTGTTCGACATAAACCCACAAGACAGTATCCGTTCTGATCAAGACTAACAGGCAACAGGGAGAAAGAAGATGAGTTTAGCCAACAGAACATAACAATAACCAGAACGAAAACCCAGCAGCAAGCCCAGAAAGCATTATCAAGCAACACAGACAGCAAAAACATAAACACATAGCATCATCATCTTCCTAACCTAACCACCTTCAGATATAACAGTTTTTTTTCAGAAATTCTGTTCTGAATTAGAGAGAGAAGAGAGAAATCGCGAAATCGCGACGGACAGGAAGGGAGGAACGGAGTTCCGGCGAAGATGGTGAGAAACCGGCGAGAAAATCCGAGAGAAACCCAAGCGCGAGAGAGAGAGCAACGTCGCGACAGAGAAGAAGAGAGAAAACCCAGGTTGCAAGCGTGTGAGAGAGAGACTGAAGAATGATTGTTGTTGTTTCATCAAACAACAACTCCTTCTTTTTTTTAATTATTATTTAATTTTATTTTACAATTTTTTCCAAAAATAATAATAATAATAATATAAGTAAATTATTCTATTTTCTTTTTTATAAAATTTCTTTTCATAAAATCTGGTGGTGACAAGTGTCACCACCTTGTTTTTTAAGAAAAAATCTATTTTGTTACTCTTAAATAAATTTTAACAAAAGTGTTGGTATTAGCCTAGTATACACACATGGTATGATTTTGCTTTTTGGAATAATTGGATTGTTTTGAAGTGGAACCATTGCACCCGATTCACTAGCACGTGGAGGTATTTTTGACCAACCAAAGTTCAGATGGTTTTCCCTCCATATTCCTTCCAGAATCAAGACAATCAGGCTATTTCTAATCTTTTACCTATTTCAATTATTTATTTTATCGTAAATAATATTCTCATTGCGATGTAATAAATAATTGTTGGATCTGATAGTTTTTATTTGATGATTTATCGATTAAACTATTAGCCGATTTTTCATCAAACAGAAAAAATCATCTCTAATAATTATTTAAATTTCCGATTGTATTGCGTGGCATTTTTGTCTGTTTATTTACTCGTTCAGTACTTATTCACCAATGTACACTGTGCACACAATCAAAATTAAAATCAATTCGATTTCATCCTGATTGGCTCATATGCCGATTTCTTAAAGGGTCTCATGGTTGGGGATGGGCATGGCCATCCTCACGAGATTGGTTAAAGCCCTTGTTGCTTTAATCGATCATAACCCGAAAACAACATTGGTCTATATACCAATCACCATGCACCAGGGTCTCATGGTTGGGGATAGGAGCACCTATCCTCACGAGGTTAATCGAGTCCACATACTTGATTAACCATAACCCGCTTCCACTTCATCTCAGCACGCGTATCAGAATACTTTCGCAATTAAAATTTCAAACCTCGATCCAACGTCGAGTGCATTTTCAAAACCTTTTTCATAATAAATACAAGTTCTTAAGTCGTTGGACGCTAGACCAATTGCTTAAAAACTTGTCCCAAATGAACTTTCAGTCTTAAGTCGCCGAACGCTAGCCGGTTGCTTAAAGGCTTCTAATTAACCTGAGATTTGTTTCACTTCTTTTTCTTAAGAAGACCTCTTGGCTCATAGGCCGATTTCTTAAAGGGTTTCGTAGTCGAGGATGGGCAGGGTCATCCTCACGAGGTTAATTAAAGCCCTTGTTGCTTTAAGTTAATCCTAACCCGAATCATTCTTTCTCTTCCGGTCCGTTACCGAATTCCATCTAAAACACTTTCATAATTACAATTTCAAACCTCGATCCAATATCGAGTGTCTTTTCAAAAGTTCTTTTCATAATCAAATACAAGTTTATAAGTCATTGGACGCTAGACCAGTTGCTTAAAAACTTGTCCTAATTGAACTTTAAGTCTTTAAGTCGTCGGACGCTAGGTCGATTGCTTAAAGACCTCTAAACAACGTGAAACTCGTTTCACCTCACTCTTTCATAAGAAAATCTTTTTGGGTGATAGACGACTCGTGCGAGCATTCGTTCCTCGGGTTTCTAGTATTTGAATCGTGAGACGCTAGCCTCGTTGTTCAGTACTTTTTCATCCACCTAAAAACAATTCAACTCACTCAAATTCTTTTATCGCTCAGACGCGATCATTTAAACTCTTTTCGGATAAAGAGGGTGCAATAGTCGTTTCAAATACGAACGAGACTTAAGCTTTTCAAACAAACAAAACAAGTCCTAGTTCAAAGCATTTGGAACGCCTAAACGCATGATTTTTCAGATAAAATCAATACAACTAATTAAAACCCTTTTAAGAGGAACTACAGAGTTTTGACTTTCCCATTGCACGAGGGAATATGTAGGCACACGGTTCTGAAACCGTGCCAAACTCAAAATAATAAGAAACAAATTCTGTTTTCTTTTTAGCATCCATAACTTAGTAAACACACACACAAACGCGTAGAATTAAATGGGTCCCATCGAGTACGATGGATGTAAGGGGTGCTAATACCTTCCCCTTACATAACCGACTCCCGATCCCAATTTTTGGTCACGAAGACCGCCTTATCCGCTTGTTTGGGGTTTTATCTATATTTTCCCGTTCTTTTCAGAACGAATAAAATTAGGTGGCGATTTCACAGGTTTTCGAGAATTTAAAAGATTTTTGAAAATCGAGTTGCTTCAGTTGGCGACTTCACTGGGGAAAACTTTTAAAAGCGAGTCAACCCTAATTTAATTCTTCGCTTGTGTGTTTACTATTCATTGCCTATTATTTCTTTATATCCTGTTGATGTATTTTGATATTGGGGCATTTGTTTGGTTATGGTTCATAGATAAGCCCAATACCCAGGCTTCTAGGAAACATAAGGTTAGAGTGGTTGAGTAGCTTAGGTCCATTGGACATCCGTGTTCTTTGGATCGACGTGAAGACCACGACTTAGAGTTGGTCTTTTAAGGGAGTTATTGCATCGTACAATAGTGCGGGATGATAATTCTTGGACAAAAGGCCTATAACTCTAAGTATTAGGATGTCCAAAACAAACCGACCGCTCAAAGGATTTTTGAGTATCCCTTTAAGAGCCGTTTCTTGGAGTATACTTTTGAAAATACTATCGTCATGACGATAATATTTTTAAAAGGGGATCTGAGTCTCCAAGAAGCATTTAGCATAAATACACTAGAACCAACCTTGTTTGGGGAATTGTGGGTAGGCGTCGAAACCATGTCCGACCGTCCTCTTAAACCCTTGTCTGTTTAACCTTACATGTGTTTTTGCGCATAACATCAATATGTATCGCATCACATTGCATTTTTACATGCATTACCATTACATTGCATTCTTACGTGCATTACCATTACATATCGTTTGCATTTCTTTAAATGCATTACCATGCATTTCATCTTCATCAGAAAAATCATTTCATCTCTTCTGTCCAGAAATATCAAACTGTCTACTCGACGCACGTTCAGAACTCCAAGGATGTCTCAGAGGACTATAGACGAGCTTCAGCGTGGTCAGGAACTATTGAAGGCAGAAGTTAAGCACTTGAAGAGTCAGATGAATCTGGTCATGGAACTCTTGCAAGTTGTGTTGAAAAGAGAATGCAACACCGCACCAATCTCAGCAAGTTTGGTTGCTGCTCTATCATCTGATGTCTCTATGAGTCAAGGACATCCGCATGTGGCGAACTATCCAGTTCGAAATTCTCCTACTGAGTATCATCCCGGCCTTCATCTTTGAGGATTCCTCGACAACAGCAATTGCTTGCTCCCCGCTCGAAGAAGGATCCAAATCAGCGTATTAATCCGCATTATCGCCGATATGCTCAACAGGATATTCAGCCAATCCCGATATCGTATTCTCAACTATTGCCTTACCTGATTCAGAGCGGTGTGGTGATACCAAGGGAGTTGAAGCCAGTACTAGGGGTTGCTAAGGCTTGGTTTGATGAGAAAGCTAGATGTGCTTTTCATGCTAACTCTGTAGGACATGAAACTGAGTTTTGTTTCGCCTTCAAATGCACAGTTCAAGCGCTAATTGACGATAAGATTCTGTTTTTCAAACAAAATGGATCGAGCTTAGACATCTTGCTTGCAAGGTCTACTCATAGCAGTTTTGAGGAACTTCCAAAACTCATTGGGACAATTGCTTGCCAAAAGGAAGTTGAGACTTTGGAGAGTAGTGATGAAGTAGACCAGATGTTCACTTCAGAGAAGGTGGTAACCTTCAGCAAAGATATCTCAAGTTCTAGCAAAGGGAAGTTGGTTGCAACACCAACTCATTATCCTCCATTACCATCTTTCGAATCTTTGCATCAACAACTTTTGTCTGATCTTCCTCAACTTCAGAGTCAGAACTCACAAAATCAATCTGTGCCTCTGAGTAATTTAGAAAGAAGGGAGGTTCCTCTTGATCCAATTCCAGTGACCTACAGTCAACTCCTGCCACATCTGGTTCAAAGCTCATTGGTGGTTCCCAAGTTCATTAAGCCACCAAAGTCATTCCCGCCATGATATGATCATAATGCACGATATGGATACCATGCTGGTACGATAGGACACTCAACAGAGGATTGCAATCCTTACAAAGCCAAAGTTCAACAGTTGATTGACCAGAAGTATTTGACTCTTCAAGGTGGGAATCTGTTTGTGAATGGCAACCCTGTATTCAAGTGAATGCCAAGAATACTGAAAGTCATCTGAATCAACAAGTCAGGACGGAGCCCGAGTCTCCTCAACAACGACAGTCGTTTATTTCTTTACTGCATTTTCATGTGTATCTTGTTTAACTGTTTAAACTTTGTTTGCATGTAGAAACTTGTTTGTTTTTATCTTAATGCAATGAGTATGTTTGTCTTGAAGCAATCCATTCGTTATCACTCTTTAGTTGATTTGCGAGCATTTTGATACCAACGTTACCAATCCTTTCGCCTAGGCAAAGATTGGAGGGAGGATGACGATGATTAAAAAACGCCAGGTCTCTAGTCGTGTGCTTTCGAGTAAAAACCTTGCTTATGATGTACAGGCCTTGTTTCAAATCCCCAAACACCGGAGTTATAAGGGAGATAAACCCTCGTTAACCCCTTTGAGCCTTGAAGTAGGAGTTTCTTTTCTATTCAGAAAAAACCCTCATCATTTTTACCCTGTGGGCGGGTAGTGTTCAGTTAATCTGATCGAGCGTTCCAAACTCATCAAGAGAGTAATCATCAAAGGATACAACAATGGCTATCCTTCAAAAGGTTGAGAAAGGTCAGAACCACAGTAGTCGACCTCCATCTATCAATGGTGTGCATCAAAGGAGAATGATACCGTGTTGGGTATCTCTCGCACATCAGAAGGTCAACAGATGACAATTCGACCCCTCAGGACTCAGACAGTCACCATCACTTTAACAAATCAATGATTGTGTAAAGATCCACGACTTGTTCAAAAATGATGAATAGAAAAAAGACAAAAAGCCCGCTAAGTCGAAACTTTATAATAAGTCGCTTAGGCAGAAGTCAGGCAAAAGTCAGGAAAAGGAAAAAAGGAAAATCTTGAAATGCAAATGCAAAGAAAAATTCCCAACAAATAACAAGTCGTGTGGTTCAGACACCAAAAACAACGAGAGTGACTGTCGTGTCCAAGAAACCTCATATTGGTTCCTCAACCATCATAAACACCTCTCGAGAGATGAGTGCTCGTATCAGATAGTTGAACTTAGGACTGAAGGACATCATGGAGAATGGGCGGGCACCAAATATTTTGAGCCTAAAAATCCTTTCTTCTAAAAACCCGTGATCCAAGCCACGTTACAACCCTCAAAAGTCCTAACTGAAGCAAGGGTTAATTCAAGAGCATATAACAAAGAGATCGCGTTTACCTGACTCCTACAGTGTGTGCTAAGTATCTGTGTTGGTATCATATGCTCGTCTTATCTTTCAAAAAAGAAAATTTTCAGTGTTGCACTCCAAAAGTGTTTCACTCGCAAAAAGTCATGTTTTTCATACAAAACTTCAAGACGCATAAATGTTGCATTATAATTGTCACAACAAACATTCTTCTAATGAACATCAGTGAAGAGTTTAACTTTGTCCAAAGAAGAAAGAATTGATCATCTCTTTGTAGCAAGGGGCAGGTCATCCAAGGACTCCTTTGAGCATATCACAAGTTGTCTTCTCAAGATTCTGTTAATTTGGGGGCAATCAAATCAAAATTCAGCTCCTCAAATTTCTGCCAATCCGGGGGCAAATCCTTAAAGAGCAATCAGCAGATGATCTGGTCTTTCCCAAAAGCGCAGTTAGCCTGTGACAACTGTCATCCCATGTTTCATTCAACTTGAAGCAATCACTTCGAGACATAGGAGTCTCTCTAGAGCTCATCCTGGGGCAAGTCTTCCCTATGTTTGCATAGCCAATTATCCAAATGCGATCAATCTGAAGAAGTCACGTTGGCACGTTGAAATACTTCCAAAGAGCATATTGGTTCATGCTATTTCTATAGCACAATGAAGTCCATCCTTCAAGATTCAGTCAATCTGGGGCAGTCACATCGAGATACGGTAATATCTCTCAAAGGATTTGCTAATCCGGGGCATCCTGCGTTGGAACACAAATTTTGGGGCAGGCCATCCCAGTATCAGATTACTGTAAGCTGTTCCGACATCCTCTCAAAGCAAATCTCTTCAGATAATCAACAGATTGGGGCAATGATTGCTATATACGGACAACTTCGTTCTGTATCTTCAAGCTGCTCAGAAATTCTTCTCTCAAGTGTCAACAACTGTTGTGTTCAATTTGAGTGGCAGGGAATCATGCTAACAACTTCCTTTTGATGGGAAAATTGTTTCAAGAATCCTTCTTGGTCTTAACCAGTCAAACAGTCAAAGCATCTTCATGCCTTACCAATCATACAGTCAAAATGTGTTGCATACACTAACATAAATCATGCATTAAATCATGCATCTCATATTGTGCAATAAAAATTCGACCTTGTTGGGTTAATTAAAATCCAGTTCACGTCTGGTAGTCAGTTCTCGTCTGACTGTTATCATTTAAACCCAGTTCTCGTCTGGTAGTCAGTTCTCGTCTGACCGTTATCATTTAAATCCAGTTCACGTCTGGTAGCCAGTTCTCGTCTGACTGTTATAATTTAAACCCAGTTCTCGTCTGGTAGTCAGTTCTCGTCTGGCTGTTAATTAAAATCCAGTTCACGTTTGGTAGTCAGTTCTCGTCTGACCGCTATCATTTAAACCCAGTTCTCGTCTGATGGTTTATCTTAAAAGTCAGTTCTCGTCTGATAATTCACCCTTCAGGGCCGAATTCCATTTGGTACATATCCAATAATCCCTGCATGCATTCATAAATCATTACATAAGTCATCGTTATGCATCAATCACGTCGCTTTATTCAGACATATCAAATACGATATAGTCATGCATAAACCCCAGTCAGGACTCGGGATCTTTCGAGAATGAAGTCAAGTGTAAGCAGAAGACTATTTCTCAAATGGAAACTTAGTTCTTCTCCCCAGTGCAAGAAGAATGCTTGGGTGAAAGACAATCGACAATAGTGTCAATTCTCCAATGAAGTCTCTTCCCCAGAGAATCGATTGATCATCCCCAGTGAACTCTTATGACAACAAGATCAATCAATTGGATTCCCCAGTGATATCTTCCTTCTCTCAACAGTCAGGAAATCATACACCATTTGCATTAAAGAAAAATCATATCATGCATATCATATCATGCATATCATACTCATGCATTAGCTTCGGCTATCCGTTTTGCAGGTTTTTCAACTAAAACCGTAGACATCCTCGTAAGGATCAAATGGAAGGATTAGTTCTCAGACGACAAGTTATCCTCTTTTTCTACAAGCACAGGTGATATACTTGTATGGATCTCCACAACTGATGGTTTCTCCAATAGATACTTCTTCCCCAGCGAAACAGTTGTCTCTTTCAGATGGACTCTAATGTCAGCAAAATTATTCAACCGGGAATCCCTAGTGAATTTTCCACATGGTTTTCTTACGAAGTTTCCCCAGCGAAGCTTATTTTCTCTCCCCAAGTGAATCTTCTTCAGAAAGGATTACTACAACTTTATTCTTGGTATTTTCAAAGATTTCTTTCAGACAAGAACCTTCTCAGCAAATACTATTGGCGGTGACTTCCACAGTATACTCCTCTGAGCGGTTCTCAGAAAATTACATCAAACTTCTGGTGCGTTTATTTCCCCAGTAAGTTATCAACTACTCAACAAATAAATATCCACCCGGCGGGATGTTTACTCAAATCTCAAGATATTTCTCCAATTCAGATGTTGATCTACATATCCACTTGCTGCAACGCATTGTCCATACAATGTCAGCAAATTGAAGCTCATTACCCTAGAAGTTTTCAGTCACAGGCACTGAATCTGATTCTTCTATCAACGGTAAAGCTATCTGCATACAAATTGAAGATCTTGTCAAATCAGAAGTTGTTCAACATGTCCATACATGTTCAGTAAGATCTCTCATCAGCAGAAATGTCGGAAACAAGATTTACCGACTTCATAAACATTTATATCACGCCAGTATGCCGGATATTGTTATGTTTATCCCCAGAGAATTGTATTCTTGGGTGCGCTCCTGATTTTGTTCTGCGGGTAACTCGAAAGTTACACGGTCAAAGACATTCAGCATGCCATGGCTCCTCGCACCTTCGTGCACCAACAATTCCGATGTTGTTCTAAGCCATCTATTCAGAGAACTCTTTGTTAAGTTCTCAATCTTGTCAATCAGAGAACTCTTTGTTAAGTTCTCAATCCTGTCATTCAGAGAATTCTTTGTTAAGTTCTCAATCGTGTCGTTTTTCAATTCCGTTTAAGGTCTCCAGGTAGTCCTTAGTTCAGAGAACTCTTTGTTAAGTTCTCAGTCTTGTCAATCAGAGAGCTCTTTGTTAAGTTCTCAATCATGTTATTCAGAGAACTCTTTGTTAAGTTCTCAATCGTGTCATTTCAATTTCTGTTCAAGGTCTCTAGGTATTCCTTAGTTATCAGAGAGCTCTTTGTTAAGTTCTCAGTCTTGTCAATTTTTCAATTTTGGTTGTTTTTCTTTTCGCTAGAGAAGTTCGTTTCTCTCCTCTTAGCATTTTCGTTAAAATTGTTGCAAAGTCATTTCGGTTACACGGTTATCCCCAGTGTTGTTAAAATCTCCTGGTAATTGTACAAGCATTCCGTTGATGCTTAGCAAGTTCTCTCTTCAAGTGTTGTTCCTTGACTCCGTAGTCAAGATTTGTTATCTGTTCTGTTTTGTGGCTTCGGTTTCCCGCGTCAGGTAAATTTTCGGGGTTCTCTAGTATTCAATCCTCTTACACCTTGAATGTTCGAAAGCCGTCACTCTTTCTCACTTATCAAGTTTAAGACGATTGAATAGGGGCAACTGTCGCACCCCAAAATTTACCCTCCTTTCCATAATCTCTTTTTGGAATATTTGTCCATGATCCTGTCTCTTGTACCCACCCAAATTATTTGAAGCGAATAATTCGTCGAGGTACGATGTTTGTGTTTGATGCAAATCCATCCGGACTCCGATTCACAAAATTGTAAATTTCTCAAGCCTGAAAGGAAGTTCAAAGTTTTCGAGCCAATTGGGATGTTGGTTTATGATTTAACAATTTGGTCGTAAGTGTGAGTTCAAAGGAAATTTTGAATTCTACTTAAAGAACAATGCAAAATAGAATTATCAGATTTTCACAACAACTCGAACGTTCAAGATTATAAATTTGGATTCTAAGTCCTAAATTTGTATCAACATTGGTAAATTGAATTTTAATAACCATCCAAATGCAAGCTTCATTCAAATGTTCTAAACACGTTACAAGAATTCTTGCAAGCTCTGGAAAATTTTGCCAGGATTTGTTTCATTCAAGTTCGTTCACGAGAATAAGTTTATCAATATTTCCAAGTTATTACAAGCATGGAATGTTGGTGTTACTATTCAAGGATCAAGAATATTCAAACCAAACTTGCTTTTATTCAAATTACCAAACCTTGGCACAAGAATGTTACAAATTGAAGTATACAAGTGCATAAAGTGTTGGAACTTCTTACAATTCCAATTCTAATTTACAATTCAAATTCCTAAAAATTGATGCCTAAATACAAAGAATTTATTTTAGAGCTCCATCTTCAAGCTCCATACGGCTTCACTTTTGCAATCTTGTTCCTTCGCCATTTCCTCTCCAAGTATGCCAATTCGTCACATGAAACAAGAAAGGAAGGTGTAGTTAGAAGCAAAACATAATTAAAACAATGCGAGAAAATATCAAAAAAGACTATGTTTATGTCGAAAACTCATCATTAGGCGGTTAGGCAGGAATCAGGGTTTTGCTTAAAGCCTCAGAATCTCGTTTTGAGATTAATCATCGGCGAAGAATGCTTGCTCGCAAATCACGGGCTAGCCCGGTTCACGAACAAGCAATCGAAGCGACATTTTCGGGCTGCAAGCATACAAAAAAAAGCGACGGACAGCGACAATTTCAATTCAGCTAGCATACGATTAGCATACCGAAAGCGACAGTTTATTCCGGACGACAAGCATACGTATCGGTTTGAGGTTCCGGGCAGCACAACAAGCAATATCAACCCACAGTCAACAAGAAGCAAATAGACAGCAGTATAATATATAAGGCAGCAGGGACATTGAGAGAATCAGAGAAAAAGCGAACAGATGGCCATGGCAAAATTCATAACTCAGCAAGTTATCATTACAGCATGGCCAATTCAGAACATAGCAGGCAGCACCATACCAATCTAACTGGAGCAGTTGAAAAAGTCAGAAGGAAAAGAGGAAAAGCATGGAAAACTCAGAAATTCAGGATAGTACATGGCTATTAACCAACATTGCAAGCAAGAAAGCATGGACAGGCTGAAGATACAAGGCAATATCTGTTCAAGATATATAAAAAGCTACCAAAAAAAGATAGGGGGAGGACAGTTCATTTTTCGAAACCCAAAGAGAGAAAAAAGGAAGTTTTGTTTCAAACCCAGAAAAAGTGTAGTACTCTGTTCTATTTTTTTTTCCAAGACCAAAACTCACAAGTGCGACTGCTCTACATAACCGACATTCGATAAATGAAAAGAAAAAAGATCAAGAGTTAGCATCTGTTCGACATAAACCCACAAGACAGTATCCGTTCTGATCAAGACTAACAGGCAACAGGGAGAAAGAAGATGAGTTTAGCCAACAGAACATAACAATAACCAGAACGAAAACCCAGCAGCAAGCCCAGAAAGCATTATCAAGCAACACAGACAGCAAAAACATAAACACATAGCATCATCATCTTCCTAACCTAACCACCTTCAGATATAACAGTTTTTTTTCAGAAATTCTGTTCTGAATTAGAGAGAGAAGAGAGAAATCGCGAAATCGCGACGGACAGGAAGGGAGGAACGGAGTTCCGGCGAAGATGGTGAGAAACCGGCGAGAAAATCCGAGAGAAACCCAAGCGCGAGAGAGAGAGCAACGTCGCGACAGAGAAGAAGAGAGAAAACCCAGGTTGCAAGCGTGTGAGAGAGAGACTGAAGAATGATTGTTGTTGTTTCATCAAACAACAACTCCTTCTTTTTTTTAATTATTATTTAATTTTATTTTACAATTTTTTCCAAAAATAATAATAATAATAATATAAGTAAATTATTCTATTTTCTTTTTTATAAAATTTCTTTTCATAAAATCTGGTGGTGACAAGTGTCACCACCTTGTTTTTTAAGAAAAAATCTATTTTGTTACTCTTAAATAAATTTTAACAAAAGTGTTGGTATTAGCCTAGTATACACACATGGTATGATTTTGCTTTTTGGAATAATTGGATTGTTTTGAAGTGGAACCATTGCACCCGATTCACTAGCACGTGGAGGTATTTTTGACCAACCAAAGTTCAGATGGTTTTCCCTCCATATTCCTTCCAGAATCAAGACAATCAGGCTATTTCTAATCTTTTACCTATTTCAATTATTTATTTTATCGTAAATAATATTCTCATTGCGATGTAATAAATAATTGTTGGATCTGATAGTTTTTATTTGATGATTTATCGATTAAACTATTAGCCGATTTTTCATCAAACAGAAAAAATCATCTCTAATAATTATTTAAATTTCCGATTGTATTGCGTGGCATTTTTGTCTGTTTATTTACTCGTTCAGTACTTATTCACCAATGTACACTGTGCACACAATCAAAATTAAAATCAATTCGATTTCATCCTGATTGGCTCATACGCCGATTTCCTAAAGGGTCTCATGGTTGGGGATGGGCATGGCCATCCTCACGAGATTGGTTAAAGCCCTTGTTGCTTTAATCGATCATAACCCGAAAACAACATTGGTCTATATACCAATCACCATGCACCAGGGTCTCATGGTTGGGGATAGGAGCACCTATCCTCACGAGGTTAATCGAGTCCACATACTTGATTAACCATAACCCGCTTCCACTTCATCTCAGCACGCGTATCAGAATACTTTCGCAATTAAAATTTCAAACCTCGATCCAACGTCGAGTGCATTTTCAAAACCTTTTTCATAATAAATACAAGTTCTTAAGTCGTTGGACGCTAGACCAATTGCTTAAAAACTTGTCCCAAATGAACTTTCAGTCTTAAGTCGCCGAACGCTAGCCGGTTGCTTAAAGGCTTCTAATTAACCTGAGATTTGTTTCACTTCTTTTTCTTAAGAAGACCTCTTGGCTCATAGGCCGATTTCTTAAAGGGTTTCGTAGTCGAGGATGGGCAGGGTCATCCTCACGAGGTTAATTAAAGCCCTTGTTGCTTTAAGTTAATCCTAACCCGAATCATTCTTTCTCTTCCGGTCCGTTACCGAATTCCATCTAAAACACTTTCATAATTACAATTTCAAACCTCGATCCAATATCGAGTGTCTTTTCAAAAGTTCTTTTCATAATCAAATACAAGTTTATAAGTCATTGGACGCTAGACCAGTTGCTTAAAAACTTGTCCTAATTGAACTTTAAGTCTTTAAGTCGTCGGACGCTAGGTCGATTGCTTAAAGACCTCTAAACAACGTGAAACTCGTTTCACCTCACTCTTTCATAAGAAAATCTTTTTGGGTGATAGACGACTCGTGCGAGCATTCGTTCCTCGGGTTTCTAGTATTTGAATCGTGAGACGCTAGCCTCGTTGTTCAGTACTTTTTCATCCACCTAAAAACAATTCAACTCACTCAAATTCTTTTATCGCTCAGACGCGATCATTTAAACTCTTTTCGGATAAAGAGGGTGCAATAGTCGTTTCAAATACGAACGAGACTTAAGCTTTTCAAACAAACAAAACAAGTCCTAGTTCAAAGCATTTGGAACGCCTAAACGCATGATTTTTCAGATAAAATCAATACAACTAATTAAAACCCTTTTAAGAGGAACTACAGAGTTTTGACTTTCCCATTGCACGAGGGAATATGTAGGCACACGGTTCTGAAACCGTGCCAAACTCAAAATAATAAGAAACAAATTCTGTTTTCTTTTTAGCATCCATAACTTAGTAAACACACACACAAACGCGTAGAATTAAATGGGTCCCATCGAGTACGATGGATGTAAGGGGTGCTAATACCTTCCCCTTACATAACCGACTCCCGATCCCAATTTTTGGTCACGAAGACCGCCTTATCCGCTTGTTTGGGGTTTTATCTATATTTTCCCGTTCTTTTTAGAACGAATAAAATTAGGTGGCGATTTCACAGGTTTTCGAGAATTTAAAAGATTTTTGAAAATCGAGTTGCTTCAATGTATATGTTGTACAGACTTTGTATATGAACTTGTATATTATTACTTGTACATGTTATGTGTTTACTTGTACACATTTGTGAATTTCTTAGTTTTCATGTGATGTTGTGAATTGTCTCGTACTCGTAACGTTTGTTGTGTGGTTGTTAGGACACTTTCTTTAGGTTTGCACGGTGTGGAAATACCATGGCATGACGAGAGGAGGTTACTAGTGCTCGCACAATAAAGGCGTCGAGCTTACGACGTAAAACAAGCATGTTTTTGTTTGTTTATGTTTATGTTGTTTGGTGACTTATGTTTTAACAAGTTGAAATAGGACTTGCTCTTAATTTCAAACTTTCACTTTTCAACTTGTTAATTCGTTTTCACCAAGTTTATGTATTGTTATTTGCTTTTGTTTTGTTATGTCAATTTGTTATTTTCCACAAGTTTGTAGTGTTTTAGCTTGTGGAAGTGTGTATGTATTGTAAATATTATTTAGATGTGTGAGATTGTATAGGTGTGTAAGTGGAGCTTGCATAGCAGTTGCACCTGTTGCTGTCATTTTTCTGCAACTGGTGTAGCGCGCTTAGCGCGCTCTGCTGGCGCTTAGCGCGCTCTGTTGGCGCTTAGCGCGCTCTGCTATGCAGGGCCAGTGAATTCTTTTAAAATTTCACTCGGTTTTCCTTTTTTCCCACTTTCACCAAGGCTTTTTGTATTGAATAAAATTAGTATTGTTTTTCTAATTCTTTTGTTGTTGTTTGGACTCAAATTTTGGTCCGGTAACTTGAAGACTTTTGAGGTGATTTTCCGAGTTTGATCGTTTCAACTCGCGGATGTATGGTAATGATAGTTTTCAAAGTTGGTACATGTCAGGTACTCGTTTATCGCTTTCTATAGCATAACATGTTTAGGAAATTTATCATTTGTATAATTACCATGCTATTCATTCTTTTTGCATTACTTGCTCATGAATTGAATCACTTTACTTCCTCTTTTTACCCATAAATGTGAGGAAGCTTTCCATTGTTTACATATGAGAGTCCACATTCTTGTTTTAACTAGATTTTATTATGCTTAATCTTTTATTTTGTGTTGATTGTATGATTGCAAGAAAATGATCAAGGCATTTTGTTGATTTTGAGCATAACTACCTTGACCAAATATTCAATTCACCTTGTGAGTGTGTGAACCTTTGTTAACCCCTTTGAACTTTTATCAATATCCATGTTTATTTGAACTTGATGCTTGTCTATGAGTGTCAATTCACTTTTTTTATGGATGTTGATTTCTTTGTTTCTTGAACCCTTAACTATATGTTGTTGTATGAATTTTTACCTTGCCTTAGAAAGTAGGAAGTATTCACACATTAATGTTGGTTGAATTCAAGTTGGGGAGAGGAATGTTTATATACTTATATTGTGGTTGGTATGAGGTTAAGAGAAAAAAAAGAAGAAAAAATGTGAAAAAGAAAGATTAGAAAAAGAAAGAAAAAAGAGAAAAGCTTTGAAAAAGAAAAACAAAAAGAGTAGGAATAATGTTATGTTAATAAGTGAGGTGTGTTTGGTGTGAAATTTGTGATGAAGAATAAGTTTGATTGAAATTATATTGTTTGGAACTTTGTGAGTTGATCACTCCCTTAGGTTTAGGCAAGTATTTGTTTCGATTAGCTTTAGGACTTATCACTTGTTTGTTAACCAAGCCACATTACAACCATGAAAAGCCCTTGTGATTCTTGCATTTGTATTTTCAATACGTTTTTGGATGAATGCATAATTTAGTCTATTGTTTGCAAGATTGTGGAGGAGTGTTTTTTATCCCTCACCTTTGTGTGTTCTTCATCTACCGATGAATTTTTGCTAGGTGTGATTCATGATTGAGCTTGTTTTGTTTTAGAATGTTTTGCATGATTTTTGTACTTAGGATTTGTTTCGTTTATATGTTATCGTTGTAGTATAGTGGTAAGTTTGTATTTGTCGTGTACATTTTTCGTTTGAACCATACATTTGTTTTCCGTTTTAAAAAACTTGTTGATTCGTGATTATTTGATTATCATTCTTTGTTTCTTTGAGTTATTTGACTTTGTTTGAGGACAAACAATGTGTCAAGTTGGGGAGAGTTGATAAGTGCCAAAATGTAGTTATTTTGTATATACATTTTGTGGCACTTATCCGTTCTTTTGTTGATATTTAGTTGAATAATCCCCGCTTTTTGTATAAATGTGTACATAATAGAATAATTGAGTTTTTGTGTAAATATTGTATCATTTGATAGTTTTTCATCTCTTTTATAGGTATTCATTCATAATTGGAGCATTGAGTAATAAAGGTCAAAGGCTAAGCTTCAAGAGTGCGATTTTGCACAATACGTCATCGAATAAAGCTCAAATTCAACACAATAAAAATCATCAATTTGGTTGATATTTCTTCATGGTTGGATAGAGAATTGAATAAGCTTTCCAACGCTTCAAACCGGGCTCAATTCCGAGTTACGGTTCTCAAGATACGGCAAAAATAAAATGCTGAAAATAGCAGACCGCGCTGAGCGCGAACAGACGCGCTGAGCGCGCCCTGCGACATCAGAATTCTTTAAAAGGGGCTAAAAACACATTTTTAGGTTATGGGTTGGGTATTTTTGAGTCCCAACACCATCACCTTCATATTTTTGATAGATTAGCTTAGAAAACAACATTGGAGCTTGCATTTGGAGGATCCGGAGTCGAATCCCTCGTCGATTGGTGTTGACAAACCAAGAAGTGTTTGGTTCCTCTTCTTCTCTTCTCTTTGTAATCTCTTTTGTTGGGTTTTGTATGTATATCTACTCATAACTCTTGTATATTTATCGCATATGGCTTGTATAAAGTTTGCTTTACGAATTTGTGTCGGTGATTATCTTGGGTTTTTACTTTATGTTAGGGATTTGAGCTTTGCTAGAAATAGATTGCTTAGATTCTTACTTAGGATGATTATCTGTTAGTTTCTGAATGCTAGGAATAGGTTTAGAGCTAACATTCACTATAGAGTATCTGAACTTAATGCCTCTGCGTCGGTGAAGTATGCCAGGAATGGGTATGGAGGTGACGCAGTTGATTCCTATGTTGTTGAGATATGCCAGGGATGGATATTGAGATGATTTAGGAGGATTCTCAATTTGGGTTAGAAATAGCTTAGATTGTGAGAGGTATGTGATGACACGAACGAGTAACGTAAGCCGAGTATAACATGGGTGGTAGATTTAAGTCTGTGACGGGTAGTTTACATTCGTTCCGGACAAGCTGTCTATCTTTTATACTTTTTGTTCATTTACTTTTTGTCTTTTATTTTCATTTCTTTTAATCTCAAACTCATTAACGGTAGAATTATCGAACGACGAATCAATAACCAATCTCTGTGGACACGATACGATATAACCTAACCGGTATATATCACCCGGTAAAAATAATACCAACTCTTTGCTTGCCGCTTATACCGCCGCAACAATAGTCCGAATAATTACTTGGTTTGTTTGTAGCTTATTTTGGTTGATTCAGTGTGTTATATACTTGTCGTAAATTGTGAATTTGCAGGTGATAAATTGTGTTGTGTTGCTTCCGTTGAATTGTGATTATTAAGTTGTAGGCTTATGACAACGTTGTAGTATTTGTTGTTATTAAATTGTTGATAAGTTGTAGGCTTATGCCAATATTGTATAATTGTTGTTAAGTTACAGACTTATGGCCAGTGTTGAATTGTTGTTAAGTTGTTGTTGAATAATTGATGTGTTGTTGTGTTGTATCTCATAACGTTGTCGCATACATTGCATAACAAGTTGGCCTGGATTGACAAATATTACGTTGGGAGCGTATGCTCTGTTAAGTTGGCCTGGATTGGCAACCATGTTAAAGTTGAATGCTTATGCCTTGTTGATGTCTCTATTAATTGAAAGATTATTACGTTGGGAGTTTTGCTCCATTTTTACGTTGGGAGTTCTGCTTCATTGGTACCACATGCATGTGCATTATAATAACTTGCTTCGCATGTTGCATATCTGTGTTGTCGATGATGAATTTGTTGGTAGTTTACGTTGATAGTTGTGTTATAGTAAACGTTGTTTGTAGTTTGTGAAATGGTGATTTGACTTGTTATAATTCTAGTATACTATTTATCATACTCTCAATTATATTGTTAGATATCTCACCCCCTTCTGTTGTTATGTTGCCTCTACGTGGGTGTTGTACGTATTTTCTTATACAAGTATTTTTATATTATCGTTTTCCACATGGATTGGTGTGATATCACCACCGTTCGATAATTCAAGTGTATTTTAAGATTTGGTTACAAAAGGATTTTGGTTCCTAGTTACAAAAATCATAAATTTCAAGCAAACAAGTTTAGTGTTCTTATCAAAAGAGAGTTGTTTGGATTAAAGAGAGTTTTGGATTGGTTTTTCAAATGGTAAAAGCATGTCAAGATTAGTTTTAGTAACCTAATTTCATATAAATTCAATTAACCAAGCGGATGAACTTGTTGATGGTCGATATATTTATTTATCCTCTCAATATTATTGATTTCCAACCAATATTGTTAGTATTATCATGTTAATCTTTAGATGATGTCTCACTCTAACTATTGACATGGTAATCTTTAAGTTTGATACAAGTAAATACTAACTCACAAATTTATGTCTAGCATTTGTTCCGTAGTAGATGAATATCTTAGGTCAAGTTTGAAACATATTTCGCAATCATGATCCAAACCAAAAAGTACAAGTAAAACAAAGATATTCAATATATATATATATATATATATATATATATATATATATATATATATATATATATATCATCAACCAAGTTCATACACCAAAAAGATCAAAATAAATACATAAAATTTTGGTTAACTACCTTTAATCTTGACATATAAGCTTAGCTACTCATTCTCATGGAAGCTTCACTTACAAGAAATGGAGTTGTGATGATGAACATAGATGAAAAACTAGCAAAGATTCAAGGTTTTCTCCAATGTTTTTGTGTTACAATGAACAAGAATAATGTATTATGGTTTTTAGGTCTGATTTGGTGAGGAAATAAAGGAGTGGGTGAATAAAATATCTAAGTATGGCTATATGTACTTTTCTGATTTCGCAGACCGAGCTTAGCCCACTTTATGGCTCTAAGCGTGCCTTCACTAATAATTAAACCGCCTCAGAAAACTTCAGACCATGCTTGAACCGCGCTTAGTGCGCCTTGTAGCCTGCTCCAACTCCCAAATTAGCTTGAAATTATTCCTTAAGCTCTCCTAGCTTCCTTTAATCCATGCTTGAAGGTAAAATCACCAAAAACCTACAAATTAAATATAAACAAAGTTAAATAATAAATTATAAACAAAAACTAAATAAAAACATAAATATATCAAAATACTATATTAAATAATACTAATTAATCAAAAGACATTGTAAAGGACCACAAAATTATCTACAAATATATCTATATTTTGGTCCTTAACATTAGGTAACGTGCAGGTAATCCAGGATGAAGGTTGTTTACCTTCATTAGTTTGAGTCGGTGTCGTTGCTCTGATACGTAACACTCGGGGGGATGAATGAATGTTATTTATTGTTGTTATTACTTCTGTTGTTGAATTTTATGTTGCTTCAAATTTGTTTTAGTTGAACAAAAGATGTTATGTCATTAAGTTGAATATTATGATTCTGTTGCGTAGTTAATAAATTTTTTTTTTGTTTTCAAAGACTAAATAATATGGCTATCTGTTCATCCGATGTTCTAAGTGTTATGTATCTGTTGTATCTGTGATAAAGGCTGTTGTTTTAAGTTGAATTATAGCATTCTAATTGTTTCGAAGAAATTTTATTATTCTGATTTTTATAATATTTTCCGGGTAGAATTGGGGTGTTACAGAGGTAGTCAATTCATTATAGGATATTTCTTCACTTACGAATTCTACATTAGAATTCCATTTTCCTGTTAAGGCAGTCACAAGCTTAGCAGATTCTTCCTAAGAGGATTAATCATCTGAACAAGAAACAATCAGTCCCTTATGTTGTATCTTGAGATAAGAAGGCCATTATGTATGTGTCCAAATCCTTCACATTCATAAAAATGAATCCCTTTACATTGATTATACATTTCTTCAGTTCTGAGATTATTTTGGGAATCAAGATTATTTTTAATGTCAGATGAGATGTTATTGACATCTGGTCTTCTTCTTCTGTCAATTCTCTCAATACCCTGTCGAATTTCTTTCCAAGTAACACAATGATATTAGACAAACCTTCCTTAGTATCCAGATCAACCTGACTATCTTTATATTCAACATTGGAAACAAAAGCTATGCTCTTGTTATTTTTCTCAGACTTGTCACTAATAGTCAATTCAAAGGTTTCAAGTGACCCAAGAAGTTCATCAACTCTCATGTTGCTGATGTCTTGAGCTTCTTTATTAGATGTTACCTATATGTCAAATTTCTTAGGTAGAGAACTAAGAATCTTTCTAACAAGATTTTATTCTGACATCTTTTTCCCCAAGGAACTAGATACATTTGCTAAATCAAGAACCTTCATATGAATGTCCTGAATGCTTTCATCATTATTCATCTTTAAGTTCTCAAATTTAGTAGTAAGAAGTTGAAGTCTGGACATCTTCACTTTGGATGTGCCTTCATGAGTTGTCTTGAGAATTTTAAGGGCATCTTTGGCTACAGTACAAGTATTAATCAACCTAAAAACATTCATGTTCACTCTATTGAATATGGCATTCAAATCTTTGGAATTTCCAAGAGCTAATTCATCATTCTCTTTTGACCAGTCTTCCTCTGGCTTCAAGGACTCATTCTCACCCTTGTCCTTCATAATAGGATGAATCAATCCTTTTAAAATAACATACCAATATTTTGTGTCCATAGATTTCAGAAAGCCACCATATTGACCTTCCAATAGTCATTGTTTAAAGCATCTTAGAGAGGTGGTCTGCTATTGTATCCTCATTTCTTATCCATAGTACTAGAAAATATTCTCCCTGGAGCTCACCCAATAGATAAAACAGGATATCTGCTCTGATACCAATTGAAATTTTGGCACTTTAAAACAAATGTCAAGACTGATGTCCCAACACCAAAACATAATGTCAAGACAAATATTATGACATCATCTGCTGATAGAAAATACTTGCTAAAATAGATGATTGTGTAGAAAGTAAATTGCAGAAAGATAAATAACACAATCAATTGTTAACCCAGTTTGGTGCAACGTCACCTACTCTAGAGGCTACCAAGACAAGAAGGAAATCCACTATAATAGTATTAGTTCAAAGCCTAAACAATCAGTGACAATTTCAAAAGAACGAAATAGAAGACTACAATTCAAATACAATACTCAACTCTTTGCTTAAAAGCTCATGAGTGAGAATAATACTTAGTTTTGCTTAAAATATTTTAACTAAGAATAATCAGTCTACCTCAATGTATCAGAAGATACATGAGTGAAATACAAAAATAGAAACTCCATTGAGGACCCTCAAACCCTAGGACTCTAGAAAAACAAGCTTCCCCTTATTTTTGGTAAAGTTTTTAATGAAATTAGGTCTAGGTAATTTCTTTTAATACACCTTAGTAGTCCATAGGCTTCGAAATCTTCACCCATATATATATTTTTATCAACAAGCTGAGGGTTGCACCAATTATGTAGAAAAATCTCTTTAATCTTTGAACAAAACATCAGGTTTCTTAAATTGTCTCAACATCTAATTTTAGAAACTTATGTACAAATTAAATCTTCTTGACCCTGCACAGATTTATGTGATATACCCAAAAGGAATCTCACAGAATTAAATCAAATCTATTAAAATAAAACAACTTGTACTGATGTGCTGGTACAACATGTCACAACATCTGTCTTCAATGTAGATTGACCAACATGTTAGGACATCTCACGCAACATCTTGCTATGAACAATGTTTTAGAAAAATTGAAATCATTCCTAAAACCATGGATCTAACATAAAATTTCTTCAAGTTTCCTAAAGACTTCGATAACTTCTTAACTCCAAGCAATTCAATCAAAATGTGTATTAGAATATCAACACATATTTTTTTTACCTAAAGAGTTCTTTTCAGTTTGATGTTGTAAGATTACTTGACTCAAATATTCTTGTCTCAGCCTATACCTCAAATGAAACACATGGTGCTTGGTTTATTTTCAACAATATACCAATCTTGAATTTTAATTTATGAAAGAGTTAGATATAGCAAAACACATAAGTGATTACGTAAGGGATTATGTAAATGTAATCCAAAATCGATATATCGAAATCTATAACCAGTTATAGGAGAATTAGAAAAGGGGATAATTGAACTGTAATCGTTGTTCTTGCCTAGAGATTTTGAACCATTTCATAATCAAACCGTAAGAATTCTGCAAGAGCAACAATTCGATATCAATTGGTCAAAAACCGTAAGATGGGGAAAATAAACCGAAATGAGAGAAATCCAAAATCAACTCTACAATTGGCACCGAGCTTGGTTTGAGTTCTCTAAATTTTGTTACTACACATCAGAATCAGATTGTATTCGAAAAAGGAGCACCTCTTCATTGAAAAAACTCAAGTTATGAAGTATCCCTTAAATGGAGTATGTATTCTAGATGTGTGCGTGACATTGTTGCTGTCAAGCTTGTGTCACTTATAAAAATTGATGGAGATGTTTTTCAACAGTCAAGAGCAATTTTGTTACTCGTAGCCGACCAATTTCGTTGAATTTTGTTACTCGTAGTGGGAAAAAGGGTTTTGGTTTCGTTGAGTTTTGTTACTCAGTAATGGAAAAAGGGTTTGAAATAATAAAGTTATAGGAACCACAAGAAACAATCCAATTGACTAAAACGTTCTTAAAATTTGTAACCTTTTTAATTACAAATTCATTTAGAGGAACCACAAGAAATAGTTCTCTCTTATTGCAAGAACACATAATTCATAACAAAGCATTAAAAACAAAATAAAATAATTAGCTTACGTATTCTATTACAAATATTACAAATAACTAAGTCTTATTTTTTTTCTTTCGTCTTGAAGTTACTTTATACTTTGAATCTCACACTTCAAATTTCATTTTAGAAATGTGCATATTTGTTAGAGTTCCTTGCTTCAATTGGCTGCCAACAAGATAATTTTTTTATAGTAAAATTACAACAATGTTAATGAATTTTTAACTATAAAAAAATGTTCAAGTTCAAAAAATCTCACCTTTAAATGAAGAAGGAACGACAACAACATGCATATCAGTATTGTTAGGAGGTAGATGTAAAAGAATGGGATAAAGCTTAGCATTCAAAGGATTGCGACAACACACAAGAATATTAATGAGTTGAGTTTCTTCCATCAATTTCTCCTTCAACTCGTTCAAAGAACTTCCTTTAAAGGTGAAGAATGCTCCTTTATTTTCATCAATAACTTCACCATTTTCATTACCAATGTCGTAGAATATAATCCTCCCTTCTTTCATTGGCGATGGAGATGAATCATCGAAATATTCAGATGAAACCTGATAATATAAAGAAGAAAATGTTCAACTCACAAAAATAAAGATATAAAATTTTATATAGCATAATTAACACTAATTAAATTATTTTATTTTTCGAACTTGCCAACAATATATATATATATATATATATATATATATATATATATATATATATATATATATATATATAATTTTGTAACTTAATTAGGGTTTACAAGTAATTAACAAAATGGAGGGGATTAAATAATTGGAAGATACAAAAATATTTTGAAAGCATACAAATTAACAGAATGAAATGCACCAAATAAGTTGAAAAGTAATACTATCTTTAATTATTAAATTTATTCATATTTGTGAAATAATGAGCAAATAATTTTGAATAATATCACATTGAAAAGAAAAACATAAATGTAATAATGTCTAACTTTCTATTTTTTATTCACAAGACTGTTCAATTAAAATGATCACTGTAAATCTCTGCACAAAACCTTTTCTATTTCTTTACGTAAGACTATAAAATATGAGCTAATAACTATTTTATTTATTTATTTATTTATTTATTTATTTATTTATAATTCTAATTGCTTCTTAGTTTTGATTTTATAACACATTCATGTTTCTCTTACAAATTGAACACAAATCTTTTATAATGCTTTTGACTAATAAACTTATATATTTTTCAAAATAAATAAATAACCAACTCATGTAATCGATTGGAGATATTTTTTTTAATTTAAAAAAAATCAATCAAATGGATAACAATTCACGAATCTTCACAAAGAAAAATATTTAATAATATTTATAAGTTTATAATTACATTAGATGCATCTTTCCATTGCATCTATATATATTTATATATGAGACTTTATTTCAAAACAATATATTAAACAATACATCAAATTGATGCTACATATGAGAATCTCTATAATATGCTTGGTCCATGCTATGATTAGGTGTTCACAAATTCTCTATAGATTTTCTATTAGCGATAAGTTTGAGAAATTTTTGTATATAACGAACCTCAGGTGATCGAGGAGACCTTAGATCAATCTTGACGAGGGGTCCATTATCTGAATCTGTAAACGGTGAAGTTGATGGAGAAGGGAATGTATTATCCATTATTGTTGTAATTCGATTTGGTGGTATAATGGGTGTAGGCCTCGGCCTTGGCTTAGGAATTTGTCCCACTTCTTTTGGTCTAAGTTCCACAATATCGACATCCCACAAAATCCAATTTACTGTTGCAGTTCTACGCGGACTATCATGTGTTATTGTGTTTCTCCAAGGCGGCAATCCTCCATTTCCCCGAAGATATTGTCCATAACGTGTCCTTAGTTTCACTTGAACACCGTCTCTAAAAGGTTCCCATTCAACTGATGAACCTAATCTTTTAGGTAAAGTTTGCAACACTTGTTTACCTGTGCTTTTCAAAAGAAATGGCATGTTTGAAGCCGTTAGGTATTTTCCATAACAACTTTTTAATCTTATCACATTATTGTTGTTGCTCTCCAATAACTCAACGGTCCATTTTGCATTGTCATAACAACCGTTTCGGTCTTGATAAACATTTTCTTGATCTTCATGCGCCAACATATATTTATCATGGTGGCTTCGTAAACGCACCACTTTTGCCTTTAGGAAGAATTCCATTCAACAAAAATTAAATTTAGTGATGACGACAATAATATAAACGACTACAATGAAAAAATTGACGTGAATATGATAAAGATGAAAATAAAAAATATATAATAAAGAATATATTAAATCTTATCGCGAGTCTCTCCTTCCTCTCCAGTACATGGGATCTGGATGAGACGGAGAGAGAATCGAGAAAGCAGATGATAGAGATCAAGAGAAAAGTTGAAAGAAAAATTGTAAAAATAAAATGAAAATGTGAAGGAGAAGTGAGTGATTGGGAGGATGTTATTCTTAAAAATAGGAGAGAGGGGAGAATAAGATGCAATGTTATTTGAGATTGAAAAAAAAAAGGTTGGATTGGTTGGAATATTTCTATATGTGACCTGTTTGTTGCGCTTAACAAAATCATTCATGTTTAATTAGAGTAAGAAACATAGATTAGTTGTTTTAAAATGGTTCAAAAATTTGATTCAAGATGTTCTTCTATCTTTGCACAACACATATGTGGTTGATTTGTTAACTAAAACAAAAATAAGGTGTACTTATTAAGAATTGACTCAATATTGGTTGTTTCCCTTGTGTATCTAAATACCAAAAAGTCATTGTAGTTAATAATCGAAAATAATTTTAATAAGATCAAACTATTCAAATTTTGAATTATTTTTAAATTTAATTTATCAAGGCCAAAATTATATGATAATTTTTATTAAGATATTCAAAATTGAATTAAATATTAATTCAGTGTATGCACACAGGTTTAAGATTTAACCAGACTTAAAAGGAGATCAAATAAGAAATAAATAAATATTTTAAATATTACAAATATGCATAACAATATATTTTTTTAATTTTTATAAGAAAAAGTATATAATATCTTTGTTTTTGAAGGATCCAAGAGTAACAATACACAAGATTAAGATAGATACAAAATATATTCATCTAACCACAAGAAAAAAGAATATATTAATCGAGCATTTGCTGCATTTCAAACAATTACTTTCGGGCAAAGTGAAACAGATGAGAATTTTGCTGTTCTGGTTGACAAAATATTGGACTTTGGAGTTTTATCAGTATGTCCGTGTTTTAAAGAATGAAGAGTTTGAGGTGGGTGTCGTTGTTGATAAGGTAAAACTATTAACATGGTACTGACATGCTTTAGGTTCTAAAATCAAAGGTTGTAGGGATTTTTATTATTGGTATAAAAGTCTATTGGATTTTTTATGATGATTAAAGACTTCGTAATCGGGTGAGTACCCCTTATACTCATTTAATCAATTTCTCCATTGACTATAAAAAAACTAAAATACAAATACAAATAACCATCCACATACAATACCACCAAGTGGAGGAGAACAAGCCAAAAAACATCACACCATAATAATAAAAAGTATAACATTGAAACTAGTAAACTACCATCGACAAAATATCATCCTCTAAAAAATAAGAAAAACACTCCAATCCAATTATCTAGTCATAAACTCTCGAACCACTATCGGGTCAGGTAGATATAATAGGGTTCTAAAGGCAAACAAAAAAGTAAATGTATAATTCATAGTTCTACCAAAGTTTCATTTTAGTCTTGATTGGACCGGACACAAGTTCTATTCACGCTCTAAATGACTTGTTTGATTTTTTAGTGCCATGATTCAACAAAAAAGTCTTAAATTATAAAACTTCACATAATAAATTCTCCACTCGATTATTTATTTTTTGACCTTATTGAGTGAATCTTTCTTGGACTCTGATTCCTTAGTATTATGAGGGTATTTTTGTCTTTCAAACTCCAGAATTCATAATGTGAAAAAGAGAGAGATTTTTTTGTGAAATGTTAGATAATATGGCCATTTAGAGAAACATTCTCACGATGTATAGGAAACTAATAGTTTCAATGTGACTAATATCAAGCACATTCATAGTTCACAACACAAACTCAGACGATCTATTACTATAGTCCAAAATTTGAAAGGCAATATATGATGAAATGTTTGGTTCAAATAAGTATGTGAATAAATATTGATTCAAAAATTGTCAAAGAAATTTTTAGGACTCGTCCAAATAACATTAAACTATTTAACACTTTTTGATTGTTTTGGTGACAAATTTCTCTTATAAAACCAACAAATATGTCACTTCTACCGAGATAAAATACTCAATTTTATTTGTTTATATGATATTTTATAATGAACAAAATGCCATTTGGTATTTAGGGAGGTGTCTTAGTTTGTTGGAATCTCCAAAATATTTATCTTGATGAATGTTATTGACAAAGTTTTATGTAAGTCTTTTGCTCTACCGTGTGTTGGTATCACATTTCCAAAAATGTGACAGTGAATTGTAAGTTGAATGTCAAAGTGAAATATTTTATATCTAATGATGAGAAAAAAATCAAACAAATTAAAGTATAAAAATTGTAATGTGTGCATGATAAACTATACTAGAGGTTGACTTGGAGGAAACATATATTCGGTCTCTTCGTTTGTTCAAAATTATATGAACAAAATTGACCAAATTTGTAGAATATATGGAAGGTACAATATTGGAACGGGTGAAGGAGAAAGAGCTAAGATACTGACTAACCGTGTCATCCATATTGAAAATAAGACAATCAATAGGATGAAATTAGCTCACAATGGATTAAAGAAGTTACTCTCAAACATTATGAATGGTATATGCAAAAATTAGGAATCAATTTATAGTACGATACATGTGCATCATATTGAGATTCAAGCTTCATTTTAGAAGAGCATCGTCATTCTATAAAGTGTTATGGTCTCAATTGGTTGGAAACCTTTTTAGAAATTCTTTGCATTAAATGGCTGATGAAGAAAATGTGATATGATCTCAATTGGTTGGTATATTTGTGATCCGCTGTCGCACACGAATTAAAACGAGTAATTTTAAAAATGGTGGTTTAGTGACAATGGCTCGAGTATCTCTTTATTCTAGAATTTGGTAAATAATCGTCGATCCTCCAAATCAAAAGAGAGTTTGGTTACTTGCATCATCGATCAGATTGATTCTAAGGACATGTATTTAGTTATTGATTTCTTTATCTTTCGTATGTTAAATCTTTCGATGAAACTAATGTTTCGAAGGCAATAGTGTAATGCTTTTAAAAAGTAATTTGAATGTAAAAGGTTTTTTGACTTAAACTTATGGAATTTTAAAATTTCATGGAATTTAAATGCTTCATTTGAATTCCCTTCATTTTTTAAATTTATTGATTGGATGAAGTATTTGAATTGCTTCATTTTCAAAATATAAGGACCAGTTTGCAAATTTTGAAAAATTATTAATAAACAATATACCTTTCAAATTATGGAGCAATCTCAAATTCTTTAATTTTTGGTGTCATTTAAAATTCCTTAAATTTGGCTTGAATAAAATGCTTCATAAAATTTACATCATTTTAACAATTCTCCATTTTATTATCTAAACAATAGATTTTGATCAAATCATTTTAAATTCCCTCAAAAAATTATTTTCCCTCATTCCAATGCTTCATCCAAGCACACTCTAAAAGAAATGTAAATTGCTTCGATTGAATGAAAATGACAATAAATATAAATTGGTGCATCATACGTACATTTCTCAGAAACTCGTTTCTCGAACACTTGTGCTTTGAGTATTTTTAGCGTAATTTATACAAAGATGTTCACATTCCAAATCTTAACACAAAGATCTTAATTTATACTACTTAGACCCTAACGGTCAAATAATGAAATAATGCCACGTTCGCTGCTACATGTTCTTCGATTCTCCTTAGGTTTTCACACGTCCTTTTGAATAAGATTACTTTCAAATTTAAAACCTTTGTCTTCGACGCGCCCAACGTTCACGTGAATGTCGAAGTGCTCTTTCAACAATACTTAGAATGTTATTAAATTCAATGGTCTCACCAATGAAATTCTTGCCAACGTATATTAGAACGTGATACGATCTTGTATATTTTTATCTTAGATTTCCAACGTATATTAGAACGCGCCGATCTGATTCATGTAGCTCCAATTATGATTTTTTCATTGAAAACTGCTGATGTTGAAAAAAAATACAAAAATAAAATAAAGGAAAAAATAAACTAAATTATAAAAACATCATACAATAGAAAAATAAACAAAATAAACCATAGAAATTCCTAAGTATAAACTTAAGAGCATGTGCATTAAAATACGCTAACAAACTTTCAATTTTGTGGAGCATTTTCCAAAAAAACTCTTATAATTTCATCATTGTAAGATGCTAAAAGTTTTAAAAACTCAAGAAAGTTTCCTTGATTTCTTGAATTCTTAGTTTCATCGAGACCCGCCAAAAATATAAGCTTGAAGTGTTAACCAACTAACATTGTCAATTGAAGTCTTGAGACGTAGCTGGTTATTCATTCTTTGATTTAAGCTTTGCACTTGAATAGCATTTCGAATATGGCCATCTTGATGCAACAAGTCTTGACAAGCTTTCATTATAATATTGTGTGATGAGCAAGGATCCTTCTCTGTGTGTTTAAGAAAGGAGCAATTTTTTCTATTCCTAACTTTCTTTTAAGTTCTAAAATCCGTAAAACCGAAGACACGTGATTTGGGACGCCCGCTGGTTTTTTTTTGTTGCAAAAAAGGTAAAACAGTAAGAAATATGTAGCATCTTCAGATGGTGAATACTCTAACCATGAGGGAAATATGTTAAATCAAGTGTGTTGAAATCTTCTTGGATGATTCTCATTACCGGACACAGGATAGTTTTCTAAATGAAATTGATATGGACCTTATTTTAGATAAGCTCTTCTTATTGAATCAACTTGATTTGGTAGATATTGCCAAATGGGAAGACGCTTTCCAGGACCCCGTTCCAAAGAATTTTTAAAACCTTGATTCTCTTCAATTGTTGGATTCTGAATAACTGTTTCAGATTCAGATGTCGGGATTATAATTTCTTCATCTCTCTTTTCTCTTTCAATTTCACATGCCTTCCTCTTGAAAAAAGAATCATTTTTTTATGTTACTCATCATTAGTTTACCTGAAAAATTATAATCTCCAACTAAATTAAAAATTACCTGAAAAAATTTATAAACTAAAAGAGATCAATTGTAGTTTACTTGAGACCAATTGAAAATATTATACATCAATAAATTATGTTAAATTATAATTCAAATAATGTGTGTGTCAAATTAGATTTGATTTAGTTACACAGAAGATTTGATTTAGATCTAAAATATAATAGATTTGATTTAGGTCTAAATTAGATATATTTGATTTAGTTCCAAAATAAGTATTTTGGCCTTTTACAGTTTTGGGTTTTGACTTAAAGAGTAAGATAACCTAAATCTATAAATAGAGGGAGTAACCCCCTAATTTTATAACCAATCAAATTGTATTCACATAATTTGCAGTTGCAAGTGAATGAGAAGTTTTCCACAATTTATGGGCCGAGAGTTACTCTGCAGAAACCCTTATCTCTTTTATTCTTTAATTTTCTTTTCATTGTCATTGTTATTGTATGGTGGTAACAATCTTGTTCATCAAGATTTATAGAAATTTATCATAGGTTTTGGTGGATTTCCAATATCTGGTATCAAGAGCTCTGGCTAAGCGATCAAGGGAAGAAGAAGAAAATCAATGGCGATAATTATGCAAATGTAAATTTTTCATCAAATCTTTTAATTCTTAAAGGTGATAAATTGATGTAAACAAATGAAGGTTATATTATGTTTTCAAGGTCTTTAGGAACTTGTTAAACATGGATTAGAATCACTTGGTGAAAAAGCTTCAGAAGAAGATGAGAAAGAATACAAAGAATTAGAGAAGAAAAATTATAAAGCTCTCTTTATAAAGCTCTCTTTATAATTCAACAATGTGTCAGCCCAGGAAATTTTGAAAAGGTTAGTGATGTTAAATCTGCAAGAGAAGATTGGGAAATTCTGAAGAAATAATTTGGAGGCGCTGAGAAAGTGAATGAGGTAAGGTTACAAACTCACAAAAGAATATATGAATTGACTCGGGTGTAATATAGCGAAATATATCTGATTTCTTCACTAGGGTTACAAAACTAGTGAGTCAAATCAAGACTTGTGGAGAGACGTTAACAACAAGAGTTGTTGTTTTGAAGATCTTGAGATCTTTGGCTTCGAAGTTCGACCATGTGGTAGTTTCCATAGAAGAGTCGAAGGACATATAAACTTTGTCCAAGGAAGAAATTCAAGGGATGCTTGAATCTCATGAACAAAGGATGGTTGAAAGAGCGAAAGGAAAATCGAATAGTGATATGGCTTTGCAGGCTCAATCAACAAAACATAAGAAAGGAAAAGGAAAGTGGTTTGACAATAAAGGTAGAGATGTCTACAAAAATTCGACTGGTAGAGGGAATCAACACAAAGAAAATGTGTCGAATAAGTGAATACCATACTAAGGCAACCAAAGAGGTGGTGTTGTAAATAGATGAAAATGTGGTGGTCAAAAACCTGACAAGAGTCATATTTAGTGTTACAATTGTCAGAAGTATGGTCACTATTCGATTGATTTTCTAGATAAGAGAACGAATCAAGAAAGTGATGCAAAGTATGAAGAAGAAGAGATGTTGTTGATGGTCACAACAAGAGATCAAGAAAAATTTATGGGTCAATGGTACTTCAATTTGGGATGCTCATCACACATGTCTGGAAAGAAAGATTAGTTTGTCAACATAAAATCCTCAATGAAGAACATGGTAAAATTTGCAAATGACAATACTTTAGCAGCTGAAGGTATTGAAGATGTTTTAATTTTTAGGAAAGATGGCAAAAGGTCAGTAAGTTCAAATGTGTTGTACATTTCAGGAATGAAGAGCAACTTGCTCAACATAAGATAATTGATGTCAAGTGGGTATACAAAGTGAAGATGAATCACAAAGGAGAAGTAACTCGACACAAAGCAATGCTAGTGGTGAAATTATTTCTCCAAAAAGAAGGAATAGACTTCGATGAGGTTTTTGTACCAGTGGCTAGAATCGAAACAATTAGGTTGGTGGTTGGTCTAGCCGAAATAAATAGTTGACACTTATGTCATATGGACGTGAAATGTAAATTCCTTAATGGACCCTTAGACAAAGAAGTTTATGTTAAACAACCAGTTGCATTTGTGAAACATGAGGAAGAAAGAAAAGTGTATAGGATGCATAAATCCCTGTATGGGTTAAAGCAAGCTCCAAGAGCTTGGAACAAGAAGATTGATAGTTTTTTAAGGGAGAAGAAATTTGTGAAGTGCACAACTGAACATGGAGTATATGTAAGAAGAAGCACTAGTGAATTGCTTAAACTATGTCTCTATGTCGATGACTTATTAATAACAGGTAGCTGCAAGAATGAGATCGAAGACTTCAAAGGTGATCACAACAAGGAATTCGAAATGTCCGATCTGGATGACATTTAATATTTCCTTGGCATCGAATTCTACAAGACTAGTAGAGGTTTAATGATGCATCAAAGAAGTTATGTAGGATAAATTCTCAAGAGATTTGAGATGGAAGAATGTAACTAGACTTCGACACCTGCATAACCAAGACTGCAACTGTCAAAAGATTCAGAAGAAGATGATGTCGACCTAATCCAATAAAGAAAACTTATTAGGTTATTAAGGTACCTTTGTCACACGAGTTATGACTTAGCATAAAGTGTAGGTATGGTAAGTAGACTCATTCAGAAGAAAAAAATATCACACCTAGAAGAAACGAAGAGGATACTAAGGTATTTGAAAGGAACTCTCGACTATGCCATTTTATTTTCAGCAGTTGATAAAGGAAAAGAATGCAAGTTAGTGGGGTACATAAATTCAAGTTGGTGTAGTGATGTTGAGGATGAAAAATCCACAGCAGGATATGTGTTTATGTTAGGTGGTGCACCCGTTGCTTAGAGTTCCAGAAAATAACCAGTAGTGGCATTATCATCATGCAAAGTAGAATACATAGCTGATTCTTTTTGTGCATGTCAAGGAACATGGATGGTGAACTTGATCGAAGAAATCACAGGGAAAGATCATAGAGCAATTACCATGAAGATCAACAACATGTCAGCTATTAATTGGAAAAGAACCCGATTACACATGGTCGAAGCATGCACATCAAAATTAGGTTCCACTATCTTCAAGAGTAGATGGCAGATGGGAAAATGAACTTGGAACACTGTAGAACTGATAATCAGATTGCAGATATCACGACGAAGGGAGTGCATGTCAAAATATTCAGAAGACTAAGAGTTTGATGAATGTAGATAGCTTAGACACAATGAATTAGGTGGTGAGTTAAATTGTAATTCACAGTGTCGAATAATGTGTGTTGGATTATATTTGATTTAGTTACACACAAGATTTTATTTAGATCTAAAATAGAATATATTTGATATAAGTATAAATTAGATAGATTTGATTTAGTTCCAAAATAGGTATTTTAGGCTTTTATAATTTTGGTTTTTGGCTTAAAGAGTAAATTAACCTAAATCTATAAATAGAGGGAGTAACCCCTGTATTCATATAATTTGGAGTTGCAAGTGAATAAGAAGTTTTCCACAGTTTGTGGGCAGATAGTTACTATGCAGAAACACTAATCTCTTTTCTTCTTTAATTTTATTTGGGTTAGTTACCTTTTACTTCCTACCATATGAGTGTGTTTTGATTTGCCCCCCCTCCCCCCCTTTAAATTTTCTTTATGTCATCCCTTATAATACCAAGATTCTATCTCCAAAGACACCGATGCTACTATTGTGCTGATTGTGTAAGAAATCATCCTATGTGGCGCCCAAAATATTGATGACAGTGTATTAAATTTTATTATTTATTTATTAATTAAAATTCACAAGGAATTTAATTTTAATTTTAATTTATTTTTTATTTTTATTTTTTAATTATAGATTATATTTTTTTACCGTTAATTTTGTAAGAGTTATTATTTTTATTTTTGTTTTATTAATATTTTTTATAAATTATTATTTTAAATTAACAAAATATTATATTGGGCTCAAGTCTAAGTTTCCTAACACAACATCCCACTAGTTTAAAGAATTGGTCTTTAATGTGTAAAAGTTATTTATATACACTCCCTTTATATATTCATGTGAGACTATAGTTGATTATGCTATGACATGCTAGAGCCTGTTGTATCATCATCAAACATGTATGTTGCATGACTATTAACACTACCATCAACCAGACAACACCTCCATCTTCTTTTCATTACAACTTACAATCATTAACATGTAATATTGCGTACTGTATCTATCTACTATAATTGTCACTTTGAACTTGTTTACTGCTTCATTATTCACATTGCTTATTGTATTCAATAATTTGAGAACTTGAGGATCCACTTGCAGGTTGTTAGAATCATTCTTCCACTCTATTATCTGTAAAATGCAGTACAACTAAGTTTACCCTTTTGCCATATTAATGCTAATAAAGTGTAAAATCAACCATTTCATCAAAAATATTATGCAAAATTGTTTGTTACCTTTGGTGGACCACTAACAACATTTGTGCAATAGAGCCTAGCACTGTCAACAAGTTTGCAGTATCTTGGAAAGGCATTAGCAAATTTTTTGTGAGATTCCAATTGCGATTTCACCCTCACTGCCCTTTTTGTCACAATAGCTCTCCTGTCCAATTTTCAAAGAAAAATGTTAACAATCATATTTACAAAATCCAGTTACAATTTAACAACCACAACATTTGAAGCAGCTTCTGACCAAAATGATCTACGAAAACCATTTAGTTAGGGGAGAAACAGTGAACAAAGGTGAAGGATGCCAGAAGTAAACATAGATAGATTTTTTGGAGATTGACATGAATAGAAACAACAACACCACTTTCACTATAAACCTGAAGCTTGTAGCGCAACGCCATATTTCACAACTGGCTGGCCAATTTTTATCTTAAAAGAAGGCAAGCTGATGAGTGATTTTACACTCCCTGCAAGATGATGAATCCGTGTGAAATTCAATAGAGATATTCTTAAATTCACAATCACACGTTTATGCATGTTTAAACTACAAGGCCATATTATTATACTCCCACGATGGATTTGTTTGGACACAATATTAGTCTCTATATACCAGACAAACATAAGTCCATAATTGAAAATGGTTTGAAGACAAATTGAACATGATTAGTTGCTTTAAAACAAAATAGTGGGCTTAGACCCAAAAGTAATTTTTTGATAAATATAAAACAATAATTTATAAATAGTAATAATAAAATTAATTTATAAAAATTATTAAAAAAACAATCTAAAAAACGTAAAAGAATATAATGTTTTAAAAAAATTAAATAAATCAGAATTAAAAAAAGTCACTTGAATTTAAAAAATAATTCAAAAAAAAAATCACGTGGACGGCCACTCAGGGTCAGCTGAAATATTTATTTGTTAAGGTCTAAAAACAATTTTTTCCGCTCATATGATTAGAATAAAAGGTATTTAACCCATTTTATTTACATTGTTATTGTGTGGTGGTAACAATTTTTTTCATTAAAATTGATAGAAATTCATCATAAATTTTAGAGAATTTCCATCAAATGAGACTATCAGTAACATTACTGTCACATTACTGTCATTACATCAATAACAAAATAAAATATTATAAAAGTATCCATTTCAATTCTAATTCTAATACAAAAGTATCTCCAATACAAAAGTATAATTTCAATTCTAAGTGTTTAAGTATCAATTTCAATTCTAATTAATAACAATACATCAGTACAGTAAGAAAATAAAATATTATAGAAGTATCAATTTTATTTCTAATTCTAATACAAAAGTATCTCCATTTTCCATACAAAAATATAATTTTCAATTCTAATTGTTTAAGTAGCAATTTTAATTTTAATTAGTAACAACCAGTCCAGTAACAAAATAAAATATTATATAATTATCAATTTAAATTCTAATATAAATGTATATCCAATACAAAAATATTAATTTCAATTCTTATTCATTCACTATTAGTATCTCCAATACAAAAGTATCAATTTCAATTATAATTCGCCGTAGTAGTATCTCCAATACAAAAATATCAATTTCAATTTTAATTCACCAATACAAAAGTATCAATTTCAATTATAATTCGCCGTAGTAGTATCTCCAATACAAAAATATCAATTTCAATTCTAATTCACCGTAACTTCCAATGCTAGTAGTATCTATTTTTCAAATTCATAGTATCACTTCCAAAAAATAAAATTTAATCTCATTCAGTAATAATTTAAAAAAATGCAAAAAAAATAATAAAATATTTGGTCTTCGATTCTCAAAGTAAGATTTCAATTGTAAGATTATCTCTTTATTTGCAAATCGTCCATCGGAATCACACGAGACTAATCTGGAACATACTTTAGAAGTTGTGAAACATGGAATAAATCATGAAAATATGAAAGTTATGTGGCAAGGCCACTCTATAAGCAACCACCCCAATCCTCTCAAAAATCTAATACAGACCGATAAACTGAGGAGTAAGCTTTCTCGATTTCAGTGCAGGTCCGACATCGGTCACCGAAGTGACTCTCAAAAATACATGATATCCTTCTTGAAACTTAAGATCATTCCTTCTCTTATCATGGTAACTCTTCTGCCTACTTTGTGAAGCTTTAATCTTTTCTCAAATAAATTTCACTTTTTCAATAATCTGCTGAATGATATCAGGTCCATGCACTACATTCTCACTAGATTCATGCCAACATAATGGTGTCATACACCTCTGCCCATACAATGCTTCAAAATGTGACATTCCAATACTATAATGGTAATTGTTATTATAAGTAAATTCTATCAACGACAAATGACTATCCCAAGCACCTCATTGCTCAAGATCATAAGCCCTAAAAAAAAATCCTCCAATGACTGAATAGTACCCTCTGTCTGACCACCCATCTGTGGGTGATAAGCATAACTCAACCTCAACTTAGAACCTCGGGTCTCTATCAGAAACAATACTTAACGAAACTCCATGCAATTTTACAATCACACAAATGTAAATCTTGCCAATATATGCAAAGTAAAACTTATGATAATCAGAGTAAAATGTTCTGATTTCATTATCCTATAAACAACCACCAAAATTGCATCATGCCGTCTCGAAGTATTTAGTAATCTGTTGAGGCGGTATAGGCGGCAAACAAAAAGTAAAGTATTATTTTTACCAAGTGATATATAGGTTATATCGTGTCCACATAGATTGATTATTGATTCGCCGTTTGACAATTCGTTCGTTAATGAGTTTGGGGTTAAATGGGTTGTAAAGAAAAGGTATAAACAGAAATTAAATGCAAACATAAGTATAAAAAGGATAGACAACTTGTCTGGAATGAATGCACATTCCCCGTCATAGACTTAAACCAATCGTCCAATTATACTCCACCTACGATACTCGTCTTTGTCATCACTTATTGAAGCAACTCGATTTTCAAAAATCATTTAAAATGAATTTTCAAAAACAATGAAATCGCCACCTAATTTTATTTGTTCTAGAAAGAACGGGGAAATATAGATAAAACCCACAAAAATCGGATAAGGCGGTCTACAAGACCAAAAAGCATGGATTCGGGAGTCGGTTACGCAAGGGGAAGGTATTAGCACCCCTTACGTCCATCGTACTCGATGGGACCCATTTAGTTCAAAATGTGTTTGTGTGTGTATTCGCTAATTTCTAAATTATGAATTTAAGAAAGAAGAAAACGGTATTTGTTTGTTATTATTTTGAGTTTGACACGGTTTTGAAACCGCGTGCCTACGTATTCCCTCGTGCAATGGGAAAGTCAAAACTCCGTAGTTCTTGTAGAAAATGCCTTGGATTGATTGTATTGATTTTAATTGAAATGTTTTTGATTTTGATAATCGCATATGAGCGAAAAAAGGATTTGAATGGGTTGAATTAATTTTAATTGTAGATGACAAGTATCAAAACGTTGGGTTACCCTCTAACGATTCAATACTCGAGATTGGTGATTGAGGTCAACCGATCATCTCTCATCCAAAATCTTTATTATGAAAAGAGTGAGGTGAAACAAAGTTCACTTTTATTAAGTGTATGGAATAAAGTATTTAAGTCATTGGGTTACCCTCTAATGGCCCAAATACTTTACATTTTAATTAAATCGTCGGGCGAACCTCTAACAATTTAATTAAATACCATATCACTATGTTTTTTTATTATTTAGAACATGGATTTGAAGTTTCTCAATTTATTGGGTTACCCTCTAATCAATTAGAAACTTCGATTTGTTTTAATCGTTGGGCTAACCTCTAACCATTAAAACGAATCTTATCCAAGTGTTCTTTTTCTTGTAGAAAAATTGATTTTTGAAATAGCGAGTTCAATTAATTATTTTTGACTTGAAAGTGTATTGAGATTTGCGGCGTTGGACGTAGAGAAATGATATTTCGGGTTATGATTAACCAAGTATATGGACTTGATTAACCTCGTGAGGATAGGTGCTCCTATCCCCAACCATGAGACCCTGATGCATGGTGATTGATATATAGACCAATGTTGTTTTCGGGTTATGATCGATTAAAGCAACAAGGGCTTTAACCAATCTCGTGAGGATGGCCATGCCCATCCCCAACCATGAGACCCTTTAGGAAATCGGCGTATGAGCCAATCAGGATGAAATCGAATTGATTTTAATTTTGATTGTGTGCACAGTGTACATTGGTGAATAAATACTGAATAAGTAAATAAACAGACAAAATACCAAACAATACAATCGAAAATTTAAATAATTATTAGAGATGATTTTTTCTGTTTGATGAAAAATCGGCTAATAGTTTAATCGATAAATCATCAAATAAAAACTATCAGATCCAATAATTATTTAGTACATCGCAACAAAATTATTTACGACAAAATAGAATTAATTGAAATAGAAAGTTCAGAGATAGCCGATTGTCGTGATTACGGACGATGAAGAGAAATCCATCGAACTTTTGACCGGTCCGAAATACTTCCATATGCTTAGTAAACCGGATGCGATGATCTTGTTCCAAAATATTCGATGGTCCGAAACGGCAGTATTACGACATGTGCATATTTATTTAATATTAACATTTTAGTAAAATTATTTAACAATAAAAAAAATAATAAAAAGCATTTTTATTTTATCATCTAAAAACAAGGTGGTGACACTTGTCACCACCAGATTTAATAGGAAAATAAAATAAAACTTATTTCTTTTATATATTATTATTGTTTTTTAATAAAAAAGAAAATAGGAAAGGAAAATAAGAAGAACAGTTTTGTCTCTCTCACGCTTTCATCATCTCATTTCTCACAAACCTCACTCACTCGCCTCCGATCGCTCTCTCTCGCCGGCCACGATTCCTCTCTCTCTCTCACCAATCGATCCTGTCTCTCTCTCACCGATCGTGAACTCTCTCTCTCTCTCACCACCGCCGCGCCATCTCACCGTCGCGATCTCTCTCACTCACCTCGATTTCGTTTGCATGTTTATTCTTTGAATGTTTGATTTGGTTTTCCGAATGTTTGATCATGTTTGTGTTGACACAGGTTGGAACTGGAACGGGAGCGATGAACCCAAAGCGATTCCGGCGATGGTGAAAGTACCTGCCTTGGAGACGCTTCGACTGTGATAGCTCGCTTCTAATCTTGTTCCGGGTGAGACAATTCCGATTGCTTTCTTCTTCTTTCTCTATCTGTCAGAACATGCAATTTCTGAAAGAATACATAATCTGAAGGCGCTTAGGTTAGGAACATGATGAGTGTTTGTTATGTTTACTTGCTTTCGTTTGGTTGCTATTATGAACTTGGTTTTTGATTCTTGTGAGTTCTGATACTATGCTTGTTTGGTCTGATTTTGGAGGATAGAAAATACTACACTTTTGATTTTCTGGGTATAGAACAGAATGCTACACCTGACTTCTCTTTTTTGGTCTGATGATGGTTATCAATATCCTTTTCTTCTTGTGTCCTCTCCTGTCCCCTTTTGTTCTGAACCGATATTATATGAATCTTAGCTTGTCCATGTCTTTCCCAGTTGCTTGCTTTAATGGTTTAGAACCATGTTGTTATGATGAATCTCTGAGTTTCTTGACTTTTTGGGTTTATACCATACTGTCTCTGCATTTAGCCATGATGTTTTCTGACTTAACCATACTTTCTGCTCTGAATTTGGCCTGCTCTGATTTCTTGACTTATCTTCTCTCTCAAATTGTCCCTGCTATGTTGACTTGATATTCACACTGTGGGATTGGTATGGTACTTGATACATGCTTGCTATTGGGATTTTTGTGCCTCTTTCTTGCTGCCTGTTGTGTTGATCCATACCTGCTGCTGTTGCCTTTTCTTTTGACATGCTGGCCTTATATATGCTGCCTGAAGAATCATTGCCGCTTCGTATGCTGTTGGGATTTATATCTGCTGCCCGGAACTTTTAAACTGTCGCTTCGTATGCTTTCGGAAAATGTCGTTTCTTGCTCACTCATCGTATGCTGTCCGCTATGATTGCTATGTATGCTATACTTGTTTTGTCTTGCTGAAAATGTGCTGTGAACTGGTATATATTCTGCTGCCCGGAAAATGTCGCTGTTGATTTACTCGTTCGTGAACCGGGCTAGCCCGTGATTTGCGAGCGAGTGTTCTTCGCCGATGATTAATCTTTTTAAGATTCTGAGGCTTATCGTTTGACACCTGATTCCCGCCTAACCGCCTAATGATGATGTTCATGACAAAAAGAACAAACTTTGATAATTTTCCGCATTTTGCTTTGTTTGAATCTATGCATTGTTACTTCTAACTTGTGTTCTTTCTGTTTCATGTGGCAATGGATGGCAAGCTTGAAAAGAAAATGGCGAGGGATGAAGAATAAGCAAGCATGGATGAGGAACATGGATAGAGCTTGAAGACGGTGACAAATCGAAGACATCGCTATAATATTTTTTTAGGATTTAGGATCTTCTTTTGTAGAACCTTGCAAATTAAGAACACGCTTGTAACAAATCCTTTCTTTGTAATATTCAACATAAGACTTGAATGAATGAAATTCGAAATTCAAATTGCCAATGTCGATAATAGTTTTAGGACTTGTAAATTTGAGATGAAACATTTGTAACAACAAATCTTGTAGTTTGGAATTCATACCAATGTACCATTTGAGTTGAATAGATGTTGAATAATTCCATCATTGTTTGTAACAAACCTGAATTGTTCTTTTTTTTGAATTTTTAATAGAATTTTGAATTGGTACTTGAAAGTGTCATAACTTGTATAGCTCGCAACATCGAATTAATTCGAAATGAATATTCAAACTTTTCCTTTGTGCCCTTGAATCGTGTAACATAACCGTTCCAATCTTGTAATAACTTGGAAGCCCTTTGAAATTGGTTTGAATGTTGATAAGATTGTTCTCATAGTGAGCTTTGAATGAAACGAATCCACACAACTTGAATGATAAGCATTTGAATGGTTTGAGTAGAGCACAGAACTTTGATTCAGAACAAGAGGAAACAAATCGTAAAGATTCACTTGACATTTGAAAGATTTGAAATGGAGTCCATTTGAATTCTTGATTGTGTATGAGAATTGGAAATTCGTTATACATCAAATATCCCAAAAATTTGTCATGAACCAAAAATTAAATTGGTTAAAACAAACCATGTCGAAATATTGATTAACAAATGCGCCCAATTCCACTTCAAACTATAACTCCAATCCGTAGTCTTGAATCAAACGAGTGGTAACATGGTTGTCGATTTTTTAGAACTTGAATCCTCTAGTATATGAAGCTTGAGAATTAAACTCTAAATGCAAAGATGGTTTGATGACTTTGACTTGAATTCCTTTGAATTTAAGCTTTCATGTTTATCCGTTCATGTAGAAATTCGAGTCCTTCGCCACTTGAAACAAAAATCGAAACTCTAAGTTTCAAATAAAGTTCTTGATTCAAAACCTTAGTCAACTTGGCGATTCCATGATTCTTTAAGAAATGAGTGATAGATTCCACTTGAAATTAATGGGATTATCACCGCATTTGCAAATCGAAACATATTTAGTAGTAGAAAGATTTGAAACCAAACGAATTTCATAAAGAACTTCTGACTTTTCATTGAATGCCTTGAATCTCGTGAGCGATGATCGTGACAAGAAAAGATCTAAACATGTGGAAACTTGGACATTCTTGAGTCTTGTAAGCAAATACTCTGGATGAATATTTTCACATGCATCAACTATTGCCAAGAACGAACAAAGTTAGCGAGCAAACCAAATGCACTAGAACTTGAATTGTTGATCAATAATCGGATAATCATAATCCACCCTCTTACTCCTTGAACAATGAACTCGAAACAACAGCAAATCCAAAACCCGCGATGACTTGATCTCTTGAATCAGGAGGTAATGATATCTAATATAACAAAGCTTCCCTAGTTCCATCAAGAAAGAGACCACTCATTTCAGCAATCAAACATCAAGCCCCGAAAACCGATAGGTAAGAAAGGATAAGATTCATCATTAAACCTCCGTTTCACATATCCTAGATTGGTTGAAAGCACCACGCCTTTTCTGCTCAACGGAAAAAACTTTGGGAGTCAACTCAACCCGTAACCATAGAACCGTGGTATGAATGCATGTGAGTGTTATGATAAACGCGAAGCCTAAACCAGATAAAATCGAGATAGGAGGGCAAATTTTGGGGTGCAACAGTTGCCCCTATTTAATCGTCTTAAACCTGAAAGTGAGATTGGTGCTAGCCTTTCGAGCTTTTAAGGTAGAAGAAGATTAAATACTACAAGAACCCAAAAATTTGCGCTCCGAAGAACAAGTAGAAACATTTATGCTCTTCTTTTTTTTTTTGCATATATATATATATATATATATTTTTGAAAAAGAAAAGATTTCGGTACATCAGGAAACGAATACGCTTAAATAAGCGGCTTCGCGGATTAGAAATGAAAACTCATAGATCTTTGGAACGAGCATACTTCAATAAGTTGCTTTGCAGATCAGAAATGAGAACAGGCAGATCTTTGGAACGAGCATACTTCAATAAGTTGCTTCGCAGATCAGAAATGAAACCAGACAGACCTTTGGAACGAGCATACTTTAATAAGTTGCTTCGCAGATCAGAAAGGTAAGAACTCATAGATCTTTGGAACGAGCACACTTCAATAAGTTGCATCGCAGATCAAAAATGAGAACAGGCAGATCTTTGGAACGAGCATACTTCAATAAGTTGCTTCACAAATCAGAAAGGTAAGAACTCATAGATCTTTAGAACGAGCATACTTCAATAAGTTGCATCGCAGATCAAAAATGAGAACAGGCAGATCTTTGGAACGAGCATACTTCAATAAGTTGCTTCGCAGATCAGAAAGGTAAGAACTCATAGATCTTTGGAACGAGCATACTTCAATAAGTTGCTTCGCAGATCAAAATGAGAACAGGCAGATCTTTGGAACGAGCATACTTCAATAAGTTGCTTCGCAGATCAGAAACGAAACCAGACAGATCTTTGGAACGAGCATACTTTAATAAGTTGCTTCGCAGATCAGAAAGGTAAGAGCTCATAGATCTTTGGAACGAGCATACTTCAATAAGTTGCTTCGCAGATCAAAAATGAGAACAAACAGGAGTATATGTCAGGTAAAGATATTAGACATACACCGGAAAGAGACCGACCGAAGCAGACTCACTGGGGAGAAGATATATGGAATGGTAAAATCGTCGATCGAAGACGAATTCACGAGGAAAAAAAAGGCCAACCCAAAAGAGACTCTAGCAAGGATTGCTGAGCTACGTTGGACTTTGAAAGGTTGCAAATGTGCAAGAAATACAATATCCCTCAGGCCAGAGGTGGGGTGTAATTCTTCAAGAGCGGCAATTATATGAATTACCACACACCAAGTATGGATACTCAAACAATTGAGAAGCAAGAAAGGTTAGGCACCAACTCTTACTCGCACTCTAACGACAGAGGCAAACACGGGTAAGAATACCAAAATAAGAATTTGCAAAAAGCAAGACGCTTGGTAAATGAATTGAATTGAATGATGTAGGAGACCGACATAGGGTCAAAGATACAGATAGAAACAACAAGAAGATATGTCTTGAGGAAAACTGACAGGGAATACCACTTGGGGATATTCTTTTATGGATAAACTTCTCTTCGGAGACGCAAAAGGTACTCGCAAAAGACTTTAATCTGGCTTATGCTTAAATGCATGTTTGAGATTATTATATTTTTTTTTTTAAGCGTAATGCTCCATATCAATGGAAATGCTACGCTTTTTTGGATGCTATGCAATGCACTGATGCATGTTTTGATGATTCATCTCGGACTTAAAAGCACTTGTCAACTGCCGAGGAAAGAACAACCATCCATGAATTGAATGTAAATCATCTGGTCTTTATCCAAGAGATGATAGTCTGGACCCTGACAGGGGGATTGCAGAGTGGAAGTATCAACTTTCAATGATCAACATCACTGGGGAAGTAACTCTTGGAGATTAAAATTCATCTGGGATGACAATCATGTTGCATAGAGTTCCTGAAATTAACTCTAGATTACGAGCTCTTGCACACGAGGGGGTGACAACATCTTTTGGCACAAATGAGCCTTTGAAAATGATCTTGCTGATGTAAACCGCTCTTTGCGATCTTCCGCGTCGGGGAAGGGAGTGATAACATCCAAGGGCACACATATGCCATAGATAGATCTTGTTGGAGAGGAAGAAACTTTGTCGGCGACCAAAGCTTAGGCGCATGACGCTTTTTCATTCTAGAATCCTTGCATAACTGAAACTATAAAACAGGAGACATAACAAAAATTCTGTTACAGAGATCAACTTGTTTCATTCGTAAATGTGGTGTACCGAAATTCGAGTAACCAAATTATGCCACGTGCTGTTGGGGCACTGATGTTTTATATGCGAAGTTTATTAAAAATATCGGACGTCGTTTTTGTAAACAAAACAGTTTAAAAAAAATGAAAATGAGACAGAGATAGAATAATAGAAAAACGCAGTTTGGATGAAAGTAGTTTTATTGATTGATTAGCCCGTAAATGAGCATTTACATCAAGAAGCAATTCCTGAAAAGAGGCAATTGCTTACACATCGAGGTTAAAAGAAAACAAAGGTGACAATAAAAATCATGGATTTTTTGTCGAATCCTGAATCCGCCGCGCCCTTCACAACTTCAACATCCTTTAACACCAAGCTGTCCAAAATGCTCCGACTAGACCGACCCTCCATTTCTCTGGATTATCAAGTTATTGGTAAAGAGCCGACCGCAACGGGTGTCGTGCAGATTGTAGTCGTTCGCTTTGAATCCCTAATTTTTGCCTGAACCGCCCTTTCGGGTTTTCGATCCACCGGGATACCCTTTTTTGCCCAAGCCGCCCTTCCGGGTTTTCGACTTGCCGGGTGTACAATCTTTTATTTTTATCCCTAACTTTTGCCCGAACCTCTTGATTCGTCGGGATGCCCTTATTTTGCTTAGGTCAGTCAACCTAACGGGTCTCTTTTATGCGAAGTATTTTTTGACTACATCTGCATTGATCGGGTGAGGGAAATCCTCTCCATCCATAGTCGCGAGCAACATAGCTCCTCCAGAGAAAACTTTCTTCACAACATACGGTCCTTCATAATTTGGAGCCCACTTGCCCCGAGCGTCCGTATTGTTAGGAGGCAAAATTCTCTTCAGCACAAGGTCACCAGCTTGGAAATTCCGAGGACATACTCTCTTGTCGAAAGCCCTTTTCATACGCTTTTGATAATCGTCATGACAAACAAATGTCAATCTCTTCTCGTCAATGAGATTCAATTGATCAAGTTACGAACCCATTCACTTCATCGAGTTGCACATCTGTTAAAATCCTTAAGGAAGAATTTCAACTTCCACGGGTAGGGCCCTTCCATACCGTACACCAATGAGAAGGAGTTGCCCCGTTGAAGTGCGTATTGAAGTGCGATAGCCGTGCAAGGCATATGGCAACATCTCGTGCCAATCCTTGTAAGTGACAACCATCTTACATAATCCTCTTGATATTCTTGTTTGCCGCCTCCAAAGCACCATTCATTTTGGACGATATGGAGAGGAGTTATGATGTTTTATCTTGAACGTCACGCCTCTTTCATCATTTTGTTGTTGAGATTCGAGCCGTTATCGGTGATGATCTTCTCGGGAACCCCATAACGACAAATGATATTATGCTTGATAAAACGTGTGACCACTTGTCTAGTGACACGAGCATAAGATCTGCCTCAACCCACTTGGTAAAGTAATCAATGGCAACAAGGATGAATCGATGTCCATTAGAAGCGGTAGGCTTGATTTCTCCAATCATATCAATGACCCACATTGCAAAGGCCAAGGAGAAGTTAATACATTCAATGAAGCGGCACATGCATCTTATCGTAGACTTGACATTTGTAACATGTCCCGCATGGTTGTAGCAATCATTCTCCATGGTAGACCAATAGTAACCCGCCTCGGATTTTCTTAGCCATGGTGTGCCCACTAGAATGCGTCCGAAGGAACCTTCATGAATTTCTTCTATGATCTTATTTGCTTCGTCTATCCACGATCCGAAGCGTAAGAGTCATAGTTTCTTTTGTACAAAACACCCTCATTAAGGAAAAATTTAGCCGAGTACTTGCGCAGAGCCTTCTTATCAACGATGGAAGCATCTTCAGGGTATTCTTTCGTCTTGAGATACCTTTTGATGTCGTAGAACCAAGGTTTTTCATCCGCCTCACCTTCGACTTCATAGCAGAACGCAGGCTCATCTAACCTCATTATAGTGATAGACGGGGCATCATTCGCCCATCTGACTTTAAACATGGATGACAGAGTAGCCAAAGCGTCTGCCAAGTTGTTATCTTCCCTTGGGATGTGGTCAAAAGTGATCTCGTCGAAATAAGGGATCAACTTCAAGACATGATCTCGATATGGAATCAAATTCGGGTGGCGTGTCTCCCAATCTCCGTTGATTTGACTGATTACCAAAGCGGAATCTCCATATACCGCTAAGATCTTGATTCTTAGATCAATGGCTGCTTCAATCCCAAAAATACAAGCTTCGTACTCGGCCACATTATTGGTGCAATCAAAACAAATCCTGGCGGTGAATGGAATATGAAAACCTGTCGGAGAAGTGATAACGGCGCCAACACCATTCCCTAATGCATTTGACGCTCCATCGAATGCCATTGTCCATCGTGATCCTGGCTCGGGTCCCTCTTCAGGGCCAGGAATGTTACAATCTTTGATATACATAATGTCCTCATCAGGGAACTCAAACTTCATCGGCTGATAGTCATCTTCTAATGGTTGTTGAGCGAGATAGTCTGCCAACACACTACCTTTGATGGCCTTCTGAGTAGTATATTGGATGTCATATTCTGTTAGGATCATCTGCCAACGGGCTACCCTTCCTGTGAGAGCCGGCTTTTCAAAGATATACTTTATCGGGTCCATTTTGGAGATCAAGAGAGTAGTGTGAATTAACATATATCGTTCGAGCCGTTTTGCCCACGCAGCACAACAAGTCTTTTCAATAATGAATACCTCGATTCACATTACGTGAACTTCTTGCTCAAATAGTATATGGCATGCTCTTTTCTCGCCTCTCATCATGCTGACCGAGCACGCAACCCATGGAATTTTCTAACATCATAAGTACATAATCAATGGTCTACCTTCCACGGGGTGAGAGGATTAGAGGTTCTTGTAGGTACCTCTTTATACCGTCGAAGCCTCGACAATCATCGTTCCACCGGTTGTTGGATTCTTTCTTAATGACTTGAAAATGGGCTCACGTGTAGTGTAAGATGAGAAATAAACCTAGCAATGTAATTCCTTCCCAAGAAGCCTCGCACTTCCTTTTACGTCCTTGGCTCGCATCTCTTGTATCGCTTTTATCTTTGCGGTCAACCTCAACCTTTCTCGCTACAATAAAGCCTAAAAGCTTCGATCTCACCCCAAAGGTGCACTTACTTGGGTTTAACCTCGGCTGAACTTTCTCAATCTTTGAATAATTTCAACAAGTGAACTAGGTGTTCTTCTTACATGCGGGACTTGGCGATCATATCAACGTAGACTTCAATCTCTTTATGCATCATATCATGAAAGAGAGTGACCATAGCGCGCTGATATGTTGCCCCGGCGTTCTTCAAACCAAAAGGCATCACTTTGTAGCAGAAAGTTCCCCACGGTGTAATGAAAGTAGTTTTCTCCATATCATCGGGCGCCATCTTAATGGTTGTAGCGGAGAAACCATCCATGAAGGAGAATACTTTAGCTTGAGCAGTGTTATCGACCAAAATGTCGATGTGCGGGAGAGGGAAGTCATCTTTAGGGCTAGCTCTATTCAGATCCCTATAATCAACACACATCCTTACCTTGCCGTCTTTTTTCGGTACCGGTACAATGTTTGCAACCCATGGAGGATAAGAAACAACCTTTAGGAAACCTGCTTCCATCTGCTTCTGAACCTCTTCTTTGATTTTTCTTGACATTTCTGGATGTGTTCTGCGAAGCTTCTGCTTTACCGGTGAGCAGCCTTCTTTGAGGGGCAATTCATGCATAACGATGTCAGTATCTAACCCGGGCATATCTTCATAAGACCAAGCAAAGATGTCCACGTATTCATGTAGCATTTCGACAAGCTTTTGCTTAACTCCAACTTCCAATGCTGCCCCGATCTTGACCTCCTTTCGAGCATCCTCTGTTCCTAGATTGATCACTTCTAGAGCCTCTTGGTGCGGCTAGATGACCTTTTCTTCTTGCCTCAACATTCTGGCTAATTCTTCAGGTAATTCACAGTCCTCTTCGGCTTCTTCTTCAGCTTGATAAATCGGTTCGTCGAAATCATAATGAGCCACAGCGGAATCATCGTCGACAAAATCCGGGATCAACGAAGGATCGCATCTGCGTGGTTGGTAATTTTATTTTTATTATTACTATATATTTTTTTAATTAATTTTTAATAATAAAATAAAAAGAAAAAGGCAAAAGGTTTGTATAAAAAGAAAGTAAAATTTGATATTGTCACCTTTTTAAAGAATAAGTGAAGAAAAACAAAGAGAGAAAAATTTGAATGCAAAAAGGACGTCCTTTATTAATGACAAACTTGAAAGTTAAAAACATGGTGGCCCTACAGCATGATCACTACGTCTTGGGCATAACGTAGGAATTATGGCATGACATAAAAACAGAAAATTACTCTTCAAAACGGGTAACCACAGCAACGTCTTCAACGAACCAATTTGAAAGCTCACATCCTGGAACAGTTGGGTAGATCCACTTGTCCACATCATAGTCACCGTCTGCTTCACCATCAATTGCATCAACATCTTCAATCTGGATTCCACCTTTGACAAACTTGACAGGAGGAGACACCCCTTTGCTCATTAGGGTGGAGACTGGGACCTTCATTCCGGAGAAAACCCAAACCCTCTTATCCGTGCGGGTAGGAAGCTCTAGCACTCTTCCCCACCCTTCAGGATGTCCTGACTTGACAATAGCCTGAGCTTGCTTGTAGGATGCCATGGAGACTTCACCTTTTCGCAAAGGGATCTTATCGACTGATACGGCCTCAAAAGCTTGGCACGGAGTTTCGTGGATCTCTCCTTCAACTTCAACATATCGAAAGTTGCTCAGATGACTGACGACATAATCTTCTTCACCATAAATGGTGACCACCTTCTCATTAATCAAGAACTTCAGCTTTTGGTGCAAGGTGGATGTCACACCAGCCCCATGAATCGGGCGCCCAAGCAAACAACGAGGAGGGATTAATATCCATGACGAAAAAGGTGGCATCAAAACCTGCGGGCCTACCTTAATAGGCAAATCCACCTCGCCAAACACTGACCTCTTTGACCCATCAAACGCCTTAACTATCAAATCACTGGGTCTCAGCACAACCCCTTCATAATCCAATTTCAGAAGAGTAGACTTCGGAAGGACATTGAGGGATGATCCCGTGTCAACCAGCACATGGGATAAAGTAGTTCGCTATCTCCACGGAACGTAGCGCTTTGTTATGCTTCCTTCCCTCGGGAGGTAAATCGAAGTCAGTAAAACCGAGACCATTACTTGCCGAAATACTGTTCACAATGCCTCCAAACTGGTTAACAGAGATCTCTTGGGGAACGAAAGACGTTCCCAACAGCTGCATCAGAGCATTGCGGTGAGGTTCAGAATCCCTCAACAAAGCTAAGATAGAAATTTTGGCGGGCGTCTGGCCGAGCTGGTCGATTATCTTGTAATCGCTCTTCCTTATATACCTCATCAGTTCTTCAACATCTTTGGTCAATTCAGGGCTCAGAACAGGTTCTGAAAACTTTGGTGTTGACTCACCCCCAATCATGACTCCTTTCCCTTTTGCTTTAGCCTTGGCCAAAGCTTCGGGACTTTTCTCAACTGGATTGGGTGGAGAGAAGATTCGTCCACTTCGGGTAATCCGACTTTCTTCCGCAATATCATGCACTGCAGGCTCAATTCTTCCAATCTTCTTTTCAACAGACTCTCCTCCTTCAGAGGTCTTCACATTCAATTTCTTGCCGTCACGGTAGTATTCAAACCCATAATTCCACGGAATGGCCTTTTCACTAGCATAGGGGATTGGACCTGGCAAAGTGATGATCACAGGAGGTTTCTTAGTCGGCACAGGGATTGTAACGGGAATCCTTCTAGAAGTGACGGGGATAGTAACCACATCAACCTCATCTTCATCATTCTGCGCATCAAGCTCTTTCTGGACGAACTGAAGAGTCCCTTCAGTAATCAGACGCTGAATCTCGTCTCTTAAATTATCACAACCTTCAACTTGGATTAAACATTGTTTACAACCATCATCGCAACCAGGGAAATCTCCCCTCAACAACAATTGCTTCTTTACCCACCACAACGGAGTGGTCAAACCATTAACATCCATTATCAGGTTCAAACTTCCATCTTCGCAAATTGCATTAACAGCGTTTCCACCATGAGGAGGCAAAGGGTGCTGAATGACATTAGGAGTAGGAGGAGGTCCAAAGTTGATTGCCTCAGTGTCTAATAAACTCTGAACCTTGTACTTGAAAGCGTAGCAATTCTCAATGGAATGCCCCGGAGCATTGGAATGATAGGGACAGCGGGCATTCGCGTTGAAGTACTTCGGCGGGTTATCAGGGTCAATCTTTAGATGGCGCAATTCAATCATATTCAGACTTTGCAAGTGGGCAAATACCTCTGCATAAGACATTGGCAAAGGGTCAAACTTCTTCATGGGTCTTGGTTGATATTGTCTCGGGGCAACATCTTGTTTTGGAACACTAGCGGGAATGGTTACAGCAGCAACCTGACGATTGAATTCCTGGCGCTTCTCTTTCCCTCTTCGCTCACGCTCGACTCCTTCTTTCTTCTTCTGGTAACCACCAAAAGACTTCTTGGCGCCACCAACTTGATTCTTGTCAGTACCAACATCTTGAATTTTTCCTAACTTGATCCCCATCTCAACTCTTTCACCAAACATCACCATGTCAGCGAAAGTACTGGTCAGACTGCAAGAGGCATAGTATGGCCCATCTAGTGTGCCGGTAAACATTTCCACCATCTCTCGTTCCACCATAGGGGTTGAACTTTAGCTACCTCGCCACCTTCGCGTACTCTTTGAAAGATTCAGTTTTCTTCTGAGCTAAGTTGTGCAACTGGGTTCTAGTAGGCGCCATATCAGTGTTAAAGCCATAGTGTTGAACAAAAGCTACAACCAACTCTCTCCAAGTTCGCACTTGGGAGCTATCAAGGCCCATATACCAATCCAATGGCCCATCACTCAAACTATCTTGAAAAAAGTGCATCAAGAGCTTCTCATCCTTTGTATAAGCAGACATCCTCCTATAGTAATACCTCAGATGAGTTTTAGGACAAGAGTTGCCCTTGTACTTTGAAAGCTCTGGAATTTTGAATTTTGGAGGAATCTTCACTCCTTGAACCAATCCCAAGTTGGACATGTCGAAACCAAAACTTCGATTCTCAAAGGCTTGCATGCGCTCTTCAAGCATCTTCAACTTCCGATCACCGTTGGTTCTTCGACATTGAAAACCAATCCTCAAAGTTATCCTCCTCAACTGGGAGCAGGAATCGAATAGTCCTTCCGCCGGTGGAGGAATCCACCGAGCTCGGGCTGGCGATGTGTGGGAGAGGAGGAGGAACCACCAAGCGTGGTTCATTTGAAACTTGATTCTCTCTGTAAGATCCACAAGACCGGTGTTAACTTCCAAGCTAATTCCAGACAAAGCATTCCCTTGAGGGGGAGGAACAACTTCGACTCCTTCAGTAGTGGCTGCAGCGGGCCTCACAACCAAAGCTCTCAACTCCTCTTGTTGCAGAGCCATGTTTTGAATTATCTCCATCAATTGCCCTACGCGAGTATCCATTCTTGTCCCTAGGGCAGCCATGTCAGCTTCAATCTTCTCCATTAGTCTTTTCAAGTTGCTCCTTGTCTGGTACCGATGAAGGTGGAAATCTGCAATCTCTCTTCTGCGGAGAAGAAAATCAACGGCAGAAGTAAGATGACTGATCTCAATACCCTGTTATGTATGATATGTTATGGGGGTATGTATGCATGCCCATGATATGTTTTTTGTACATTTATTTTCAGGGACTCTTTGAAGATTCGTTAGTTAACAATAAAAATTAGAGAAAAGATTGATTAAACTGCAATTCAACGAAATCTCATAGAAAACCAAAATGTTAGTTGTGACTACAAGGCTGTTCAAGCTCAAACAGAGCAATAAGATTCATACTGGAATTTAAATCATTACATTAATTACTAGATTCAAATATTCAAAAAAAGACAAGTTGCTAAAAACTAGAAATGCTGTCCACGACGAGGCTTCAAATCTCTAGTTTCCGCCTTGAACCTGTTCACCACCTCTTGACAGAGGAAGAGGAAGTCACTCACAGCAGGAGGTATCGAGTTGCCTTCGAGGTCTTCTAGGGCCGACCTGAGCCTCCAAGGTACGTCGACAATCAAACGGTTACACATGTCAACCATTTCACTGTACTTCCAATAGAAATGCCCATTCTGTTCTTCTAGAAAGGACACTAGTTCATCCTTTTCATCTAACAGACGATTCAGCTTTTGGATCTCATCAATCCAACCTTGGCATTGCTCTCTAAGGCCTTCGTAAGCATCCCTATTGCTATCTCTTTCTTCCCTCGCAATGTTCAGCTCTTGAATTTTTTCAGCTAATTCAATTGCTTCCAATTCTCGGGCGATGCGGACTTTTTGGTTATCTCATTCTCTAGCATTTTATTGGTTCGTGCTAGAAGCTTCTAACTTTGAAATCTTTGCTTGAGACGTGCTTTTAATGCTCTTTTCTTCAACAGCCTTTCCTTCATCTAGATAAGCCTGGCCCCTTTGGTGCTGAGCAGCCTTCAACTGTCGACGGAGGTCCCTTGCCCCACTTGCAGCGCTCTTCAAGTTTTCAGAACATCTCATCAGGAGCTCTTCATCCTTTTCATTCTGTCTTCTTCTTCCCTCTAATTCTTCTTTCACCTCCTTGAGGTTAGCCTCCAAATTTTCACTCGAGAAAATGCGAGAATTAGAGCTTTGTAGCTCCAACCTTCCTCCTCCATCTTTCTGATAATTTCCTGAAGCCTCATATTCTCCTCTATTGGCACATGAGTGATTACAGGTTCGGGATGATCAAAGGGTACCTCCACAAAGTAAGGCAGCTTGATTTCTTGGACTCTCTCTATCACCCTGGCGATAAGATCTTCCATCAATTCCGCCCTCTTGATCGCCTCTCGGCTTCCCTATGGATTTGACCCAAGCTCTTGGATCTTCAATACTAGGTCCTTTTACCAAGCTCGTGTACAATGAAGCTTTCCAAGTGCTCGTGCCTTGGTTCGTTTTCCATCGGATACCCCAATTGTCTTGTTGCAAGTCTTGGGTTATAATTGATGCAACCCATAGACCCAATCAAAGGAACATTAGAATATCCACCACGGTGATAACATCAACGAATCCCCAACCGGAGAATGCCACAACACACCATCCAATGTCGGTGAGGCCAATTTTGAGACCAAGATAAGTTTCTCGGATCCTCCCATGGTCCGCTCGGAGGGATATGAGATGTCAACCATAAATACGGTGGAGAACAACACGTAACCACCCTCGCTTTTTAGATTTCTCTCATGGAGATGGTAAAGAACATCACCAACAAAGCAGAAGGGTTCTTTGACATGAATATACCAATAGCAGACGGCTCAAGTAACCAATTTCATTAGTTGGAAAGAACCACCCCAAAGATGAGCAAAGCAAGAATAGAGTGAAAGTCGCCAATCGCCTTGAACACTCAAACTTACCAACTTATCCTCCAAGTTTTGCCGAGAATACCTTTGTCGTAATCCAAGGTGCCACCTCCTTACAGGAAGAAACAAGGCAGCTACCTTAGCCTTATCCAAGTCTTGCCCTATGTTGAGGAAAGGAGGTCGTCCTTCAAAGGCCAATTAAGAATTCTCTCGAACTCTTCAATTGTAGGAAAGTGAAAGTCTTGGAAAGTGAAGCATCGAAGAGGAGGATCATAGTACTTTGCCGAGCAATCAAAGCTTCCATGTCCACATTGGTAGTCAAAAGATCTAGGATGTTCCCAAACCTTTTCCCAAAATAAGCTCTACTAACGGTGAATTCTTTCACTTTGAGTTACCTCCCCAACTTGACTCTTTGAATTTGAGACAGAACGATCTTCACAGTTGGATTCATTCTTCCTTTCGCCATCGCACCAACAAAATCTGTAAGGTTCCCGAAAATAAAAGTTATATGCTAAATGGTTTTGTGCAAATGTATGCAATGCATGTTGCAAATTAAATAGAATGGTTCAAAGGATCGGCGGTCATGGCTTCGACGCTCACCCAACAATTCCCCGGGTAAGGCTAATCTTATGTTTTTTGGCTAAATGTTTCTTGGGGTCTCAGATCCCCTTTTACAAATACTATCATCGTGCGAGAGGCCTACATGGTGATAATATTTGTAAAAGTATACCCCAAGAAACGGCTCTTAACGGGATGCTCGAAATCCAACATTTGAGCGTTTTAGTCTCGGTTAGGACAACATGAACAAACTTAGAGTTATAGGTCATTTGTCCAAAGATTGATGTCCTGCGCTAACGCGGGCCAACAACCTCCTTAAAACAACCAACTCTAAGCCGGAGTCTTCGCTTCGGGCCAACAAGACAATGGAGTCAAGTGGACCTAGGCTACGCAACCCCTCTATTCCTAAAAGGTGACCTAGAAGCCTGGGTAGTGGGCTTATCTATGTAACAATGCCCATGAATTTCCATCACAACAATATATCAATATACAAAGTATAGAGGAAAATAAGCAAATAAACAATAGATAAGCATAAAGAAGAAAGCGATAAACAAACACACAAACACGCGAAGAACTAAACTAGGGTTGACTCGCTTAGTCAAAAAGTTTTTTTTTAAATTTCTCCCCAGTGAAGTCGCCAACTGAAGCAACTCGATTTTCAAAAATCATTTAAAATGAATTTTCAAAAACAATGAAATCGCCACCTAATTTTATTTGTTCTAGAAAGAACGGGGAAATATAGATAAAACCCACAAAAATCGGATAAGGCGGTCTACAAGACCAAAAAGCATGGATTCGGGAGTCGGTTACGCAAGGGGAAGGTATTAGCACCCCTTACGTCCATCGTACTCGATGGGACCCATTTAGTTCAAAATGTGTTTGTGTGTGTATTCGCTAATTTCTAAATTATGAATTTAAGAAAGAAGAAAATGGTATTTGTTTGTTATTATTTTGAGTTTGACACGGTTTTGAAACCGCGTGCCTACGTATTCCCTCGTGCAATGGGAAAGTCAAAACTCCGTAGTTCTTGTAGAAAATGCCTTGGATTGATTGTATTGATTTTAATTGAAATGTTTTTGATTTTGATAATCGCATATGAGCGAAAAAAGGATTTGAATGGGTTGAATTAATTTTAATTGTAGATGACAAGTATCAAAACGTTGGGTTACCCTCTAACGATTCAATACTCGAGATTGGTGATTGAGGTCAACCGATCATCTCTCATCCAAAATCTTTATTATGAAAAGAGTGAGGTGAAACAAAGTTCACTTTTATTAAGTGTATGGAATAAAGTATTTAAGTCATTGGGTTACCCTCTAATGGCCCAAATACTTTACATTTTAATTAAATCGTCGGGCGAACCTCTAACAATTTAATTAAATACCATATCACTATGTTTTTTTATTATTTAGAACATGGATTTGAAGTTTCTCAATTTATTGGGTTACCCTCTAATCAATTAGAAACTTCGATTTGTTTTAATCGTTGGGCTAACCTCTAACCATTAAAACGAATCTTATCCAAGTGTTCTTTTTCTTGTAGAAAAATTGATTTTTGAAATAGCGAGTTCAATTAATTATTTTTGACTTGAAAGTGTATTGAGATTTGCGGCGTTGGACGTAGAGAAATGATATTTCGGGTTATGATTAACCAAGTATATGGACTTGATTAACCTCGTGAGGATAGGTGCTCCTATCCCCAACCATGAGACCCTGATGCATGGTGATTGATATATAGACCAATGTTGTTTTCGGGTTATGATCGATTAAAGCAACAAGGGCTTTAACCAATCTCGTGAGGATGGCCATGCCCATCCCCAACCATGAGACCCTTTAGGAAATCGGCGATGAGCCAATCAGATGAAATCGAATTGATTTTAATTTTGATTGTGTGCATGTACATTGGTGAATAAATACTGAATAAGTAAATAAAGACAAAATACCAAACAATACAATCGAAAATTTAAATAATTATTAGAGATGATTTTTTTTGATGAAAAATCGGCTAATAGTTTAATCGATAAATCATCAAATAAAAACTATCGATCCAATAATTATTTAGTACATCGCAACAAAATTATTTACGACAAAATAGAATTAATTGAAATAGAAAGTTCGAGATAGCTGATTGTCGTGATTCGGGCGATAAGAGAAATCCATCGAACTTTTGACCGGTCCGAAATACTTCCATATCGCTAGTAAACTGGATGCGATCTTGTTCCAAAATATTCGATGGTCCAAACGGCAGATATACGACATGTGCATATTTATTTAATATTAACATTTTTAGTAAAATTATTTAACAATAACAAAAATAATAAAAAAGATTTTTATTTTATCATCTAAAAAACAAGGTGGTGACACTTGTCACCACCAGTTAATAGGAAAATAAAATAAAACTTATTTCTTTTATATATTATTATTGTTTTTTAATAAAAAAAGAAAATAGGAAAGGAAAATAAGAAGAAGATTTTTCTCTCTCACGTTTCGTCCATCTCTCATTCTCTCACAAACCTCACTCACCGCTCGGATCGCCTCTCCGCGTCACGATTCTCTCTCTCTCACCAATCGATCCTGTCTCTCTCTCTCTCACCGATCGTGAACTCTCTCTCTCTCACTTCACCGTCGCCGCCGCTCATCTCACCGTCGCGATCTCTCTCTCACTCACCTCGATTTCGTTTGCATGTTTATTCTTTGAATGTTTGATTTCTGGTTTTTCTGAATGTTTGATCATGTTTGTGTTGACACAGGTTGGAACTGGAACGGGAGCGATGAACCCAAAGCGATTCCGGCGATGGTGAAAGTACGCTTGAGACGCTTCGACCGTGATAGCTCGCTAATCTTGTTCGGGTGAGACAATTCCGATTGCTTTCTTCTTCTTTCTCTCCGTAACATGCAATTTACGAAAGAATACATAATCGCTTAGGTTAGGAACATGATGAGTGTTTGTTATGTTTACTTTGCTGTTTCGTTTGGTTGCTATTATGAACTTGGTTTTGATTCTTGTGAGTTCGATACTATGCTTGTTTGGTCGATTTTGGAGGATAGAAAATACTACACTTTTGATTTTACGGGTATAATGAATGCTACACGACTTCTCTTTTTTGGTCTGATGATGGTTATCAATATCCTTTTCTTCTTGTGTCCTCTCCTGTCCCCTTTTGTTCTGAACCGATATTATATGAATCTTAGCTTGTCCATGTCTTTCCCAGTTGCTTGCTTTAATGGTTTAGAACCATGTTGTTATGATGAATCTCTGAGTTTCTTGACTTTTTGGGTTTATACCATACTGTCTCTGCATTTAGCCATGATGTTTCGACTTAACCATACTTTCTCGCCTCGAATTTGGCTGCTCGATTTCTTGACTTATCTTCTCTCAAATTGTCCTGCTATGTTGACTTGATATTCACTGTGGGATTGGTATGGTACTTGATACATGCTTGCTATTGGGATTTTGTGCCTCTTTCTTGCTGCTGTTGTGTTGATCCATACCGATTGCCTTTTCTTTTGACATGCCTTATATATCTCAAGAATCATTGCCGCTGTATCTTTGTTGGGATTTATATCCGCTGCCGAACTTTTAAACTGTCGTCGTATGCTTCGGAAAATGTCGTTTCTTGCTCACTCATCGTATCTGTCCGCTATGATTGCTATGTATGCTATACTTGTTTTGTCTTTGAAAATGTCTGGAAGGTATATATTCGCTGTCGAAAAATGTTGTTGATTTACTCGTTCGTGAAGGCTAGCCGTGATTGAGCGAGTGTTCTTCGCCGATGATTAATCTTTTAAGATTCGAGGCTTATCGTTTGACACCGATTCCCGCCTAACCCTAATGATGATGTTCATGACAAAAGAACAAACTTTGATAATTTTCCATTTTGCTTTGTTTGAATCTATGCATTGTTACTTCTAACTTGTGTTCTTTGTTTCATGTGGCAATGGATGGCAAGCTTGAAAAGAAAATGGCGAGGATGAAGAATAAGCAAGCATGGATGAGGAACATGGATAGAGCTTGAAGGCGGTGACAAATCGAAGACATCGCTATAATATTTTTAGGATTTAGGATCTTCTTTGTAGAACCTTGCAAATTAAGAACACGCTTGTAACAAATCCTTTCTTTGTAATATTCAACATAAGACTTGAATGAATGAAATTGAAATTCAAATTGCCAATGTCGATAATAGTTTTAGGACTTGTAAATTTGAGATGAAACATTTGTAACAACAAATCTTGTAGTTTGGAATTCATACCAATGTACCATTTGAGTTGAATAGATGTTGAATAATTCCATCATTGTTTGTAACAAACCCGAATTGTTCTTTTTTTGAATTTTTAATAGAATTTTGAATTGGTACTTGAAAGTGTCATAACTTGTATAGCTCGCAACATCGAATTAATTGAAATGAATATTCAAACTTTTCCTTTGTGCCCTTGAATCGTGTAACATAACCGTTCCAATCTTGTAATAACTTGGAAGCCCTTTGAAATTGGTTTGAATGTTGATAAGATTGTTCTCATAGTGAGCTTGAATGAAACGAATCCACACAACTTGAATGATAAGCATTTGAATGGTTTGAGTAGAGCACGAACTTTGATTCAGAACAAGAGGAAACAAATCGTAAAGATTCACTTGACATTTGAAAGATTTGAAATGGAGTCCATTTGAATTCTTGATTGTGTATGAGAATTGGAAATTCGTTATACATCAAATATCCCAAAAATTTGTCATGAACCAAAAATTAAATTGGTTAAAACAAACCATGTCGAAATATTGATTAACAAATGCGCCCAATTCCACTTCAAACTATAACTCCAATCCGTAGTCTTGAATCAAACGAGTGGTAACATGGTTGTCGTATTTTTTAGAACTTGAATCCTCTAGTATATGAAGCTTGAGAATTAAACTCTAAATGCAAAGATGGTTTGATGACTTTGACTTAAACAATGCTTGAATTCCTTTGAATTTCCCGGCCACAAAGCTTTCATGTTTATCCGTTCATGTAGAAATTCCGAGTCCTTCGCCACTTGAAACAAAAATCGAAACTCTAAGTTTCAAATAAAGTTCTTGATTCAAAACCTTAGTCAACTTGGCGATTCCATGATTCTTTAAGAAATGAGTGATAGATTCCACTTGAAATTAATGGGATTATCACCGCATTTGCAAATCGAAACATATTTAGTAGTAGAGAAAGATTTGAAACCAAACGAATTTCATAAAGAACTTCTGACTTTTCATTGAATGCCTTGAATCTCGTGAGCGATGATCGTGACAAGAAAAGATCTAAACATGTGGAAACTTGGACATTCTTGAGTCTTGTAAGCAAATACTCTGGATGAATATTTTCACATGCATCAACTATTGCCAAGAACGAACAAAGTTAGCGAGCAAACCAAATGCACTAGAACTTGAATTGTTGATCAATAATCGGATAATCATAATCCACCCTCTTACTCCTTGAACAATGAACTCGAAACAACAGCAAATCCAAAACCCGCGATGACTTGATCTCTTGAATCAGGAGGTAATGATATCTAATATAACAAAGCTTCCCTAGTTCCATCAAGAAAGAGACCACTCATTTCAGCAATCAAACATCAAGCCCCGAAAACCGATAGGTAAGAAAGGATAAGATTCATCATTAAACCTCGCCGTTTTCACATATCCTAGATTGGTTGAAAGCACCACGCCTTTTCTGCTCAACGGAAAAAACTTTGGGAGTCAACTCCAACCCGTAACCATAGAACCAGTGGTATGAATGCATGTGAGTGTTATGATAAACGCGAAGCCTAAACCAGATAAAATCGAGATAGGAGGGCAAATTTTGGGGTGCAACACTTATCTCTCACAACCTAAGTCATTTCTAATCCAAATTGAGAATCCTACTGCATCACCTCGATAGCAATGTCTCGCCTACCTTAAAAATACAGAAGTCAACCGTGTCACTCACATCGACTATGTCTCGCCTGACACTTCTGACACAGAGGCATTAAAATCAGACACTCTAAGTAAATGTCAGCTCTAAACCTATTTCTAGCATTCAGAAACTAACAGATAATCATCCTAGGTAAGAATATAAGCAGTATATGTCTATCACAACTCAAATCCCTAACACAAGGTAAAAACCTAAGACAAACACCAACACAGATTCATAAAGCAGGCTTTATACAATGCCAAAGGCGACAAATATACATGAGTTCATAGTAAATATACATACAAAACCCAACTAAAAGAGATTACACAAAGAGGAAGAGAAATGAACCACAAATATTTTAGTTTGTTGACGCCAATCAAAGAGAAATCCACCCTGGATCGTCCATATGCAAGATCCATAGCTGTTATCTAAGCTAATCTATCAAAAATATGAAGTTTTGATGAATTAGGACCAAAAATACCCAACCATAACCTAAAAAATATGTTTTTTTCGGCTAAATATGCTTTTCTGAATGTGCAGTTTCCCCCGACGACCAAAAAGCTTCGCCTTACGCTTGAAAAGCGTTTTACGCTATTGGTCGCCTCTGCGTTTCTCAGCGACCATGGGGCGACAACCAACAGTAAGTTGAAACACCAAAACTGTTTCGGCCATAACTTAAGAACCGTAACTCGGATTTGCTCACAGTCGGAAGCGTTGGAAAGCTTATTCAATGAACTATCTAACCATGAAAAAATATAAACTAAATAGATGATTTTTTTTTATTCTTTTATTTTGAGATTTATTCATTGATGAGTTGCTCAAAATTGCGCATTTGAAGCCGTGTCTTCGACACTTTATTGTTCATGCTCCAAATATGTATCAATACCTATAAAATGAATAGAAAACTATCAAACAATACAATATTTATGCAAAAACATGATTATATGCAAAATAAACATATTTACAAACAAAGTTGGAGTTATTCACTAAATATCAACAAAATAACGGATAAGTGCCATAAATTATATACAAAATAACAACATTTTGGGATTTATCAACTCACCCCAACTTGAAACATTGTTTGTCCTCAAACAAAGTCAAAAAACTCAAAGAAAAAAAGAATGATAATCGAAGAATCACGAAACAACAAGTTTAAAAATGGAAAACAAATGTATGGTTCAAACAAAAACATACATGCGAAGTAAATGCTTACCACATTCCTACAACGACAACATATAAACGAAACGAATCCTAAGTACAAAAATCATGCAAAACATTATAAAAAAGAAAAAGCTCACTAATGAATCACTCATAGTAAAAATTCATCGGTATATGAAGAACACACAAAGGTGAGGGACTTTTGACACTCATCCACAATCTTGCAAACAATAGACTAAATTTTGCATTCATCCAAAAACTAATATTGAAACTACAAAAGCAAGAATCACAAGGGCTTTTCAAGGTTGTAATGTGGCTTGGTTAACAAATAAGTGATAAGTCCTAAAGCTAATCGAAACAAAAACTAGCCAAAACCTAAGGGAGCAATTAATTCCACAAAGTTCCAAACAATACAATTCCAATTAAACTTCTTCTTCATCACAAATTGTCAAACCAAACCACCTCACTTATTAACACAAAATTATTCATTTTCTTTTTCTTTTTCTAAACTTTTTTTTTCTTTTTTCCTTTCTTTTTCTAATCTTTCTTTTTTTCTCATATTTTTTTCCTTTTTCTTTTTCTCAACCTCATCATACCAATCACAATATAAGCACATAAACAATTCTCTCCCCAACTTGAATTAAACCAACATTAATGCGTGAATACTCCCTACTTTCTAAGGCAAGATAAAAATCCATACAATCAACACAAAGTTGAGGGTTCAAGAAACAAAGAAATCAACATCCATACAAAAAAGGTGAATTGACACTCATAGACAAGTATCAAATTCAAATAAACATGGATATTGATAAAAGCTCAAAGGGGTTAACAAATGATCATACACTCACAAGGTGAATTGAATATTTGGTCAAGGTAGTTGTGCTCAAATTCAAACAAAAATACCTTGATGATTTTCATGCATTCATACAATCAACACAAAACAAAAGATTAAGCATAATAAAATCCAGTTAAAACAAGAATGTGGCCTCCATCATATGTAAACAATGGAAAACTTTCTCACATTTAAGGTTAAAAAGGGAACTATAGTGATTCAATTCATGAGTAAATAATGCAAAAAGAATGAATTGCATGGTAATTATACAAATGATAAATTTCGTAAACATGTTATGCTATAGAAAGCGATAAACGAGTACCTGCCGTGTACCAACTTTGAAACTATCATTACCATACATCCGCGAGTTGAAACGATCAAACTCGAAAAACACAAAATGCAACCTCAAGCTACCTGACCATAATTCGAGTCCAAACAACACTAAAAGAATTAGAAAAACAAAATTTACAACCAACAAAACTCCTCAAGCTAAACACGACAAGCTTGCAAAAATCACAATTTGACACAACAAAACAAATGGGTGAAAGTGAATTAACAAGTTGAAAAGTGAAGATTTGAAAATTTAGAACATTCCTTGTTTCAACTTGTTAAAACACAAGTCACCACACACATTAACAAACACAATAAAATATGCTTGGTTTATGTCGTAAGCTCTACGTCTTTATTATGTGAGCTAGTAACCTCCCCTCGTCATGTCATTGTATTTTCACACCGCGCAAACCTAAAGAAAGTGTCCTAACATTCACACAACAAATATTACGATACCGATATAATTCACAAAAATACGTGAAAAATAATGAAAAACACAAATATGCACAAGTATGAAAATTAAACACACAATATGTATAAGTAACAATATAAAAGTTCATATACAAAGTCTGTACAACATATACATTAATTAAAATACTCAAAAACAAAGGAATTATCGCAATGCAAAACCAATCCCCGGCAACAATGTCATTTTGTTGCGGTGGTATAGGCGGCAAGCAAAAAGTAAAGTATTATTTTTACCGGATGATATATAGGTTATATCGTATCGTGTCCACAGAGATTGATTATTGATTCTCTGTTCGAAAATTTGTTCGTTAATGAGTTTGGGGTTAAATGGATTGTAAAGAAAAGGTATAAACAAAAATTAAATGCAAACAAAAGTATAAAAAGGATAGACAACTTGTCTAGAATGAATGCACATTACTCGTCATAGACTTAAACCTATCATCCAGTTATACTCCACCTACGATACTCGTATATGTCATCACATATCTCTCACAACCTAAGTCATTTCTAACCCAAATTGAGAATTCTATTGCATCACCTCGGTAGAAATGCTCGCCTACGTTAACAACACAGAAGTAAACCGTGTCACTCGCATCGAGGATGTCTCGCCCGACACTTCTGACACAGAGGCATTAAAATCAGATACTCTAAGTAAATGTCGGCTCTAAACCTATTTCTAGCATTCAGAAACTAATATATAACCATCCTAGGTAAGAATCTAAGAAGTATATGTCTATCACAACTCAAATCCCTAACACAAGGTAAAAACCTAAGACAATCACCAACACATATTCATAAAGCAAGATTTATACAACGCCAAAGGCGACAAATATACATGAGTTTAGAGTAAATATACATACAAAACCCAACTAAAAGAGATTACACAAAGAGGAAGAGAAATGAACCACAAATCTTTTAGTTTTTCGACGCCAATAAAAGAGAAATCCACCCAGATCGTCCGTATGCAATATCCATAGTTGTTATCTAAGCTAATCTATCAAAAATATGAAGTTTTGATGAATTGGGACAAAAAATACCCAACCATAACCTAAAAAAATGTGTATTTTCGCCTAAATATGCATTTCTGTCTGTGCAGTTTCGCCCGAAAAGCGTTTTACGCTATTGGTCGCCTCTGCGTTGCCCGGTGACCATGGGGCGACAACCAGTAGTAAGTTGAAACACCAAAATTGTTTCGGCCATAATTTGAGAATCGTAACTCGAATTTGTGCATAGTCGAAAGCGTTGGAAAGCTTATTCAATGACCTATCTAACCATGACAAAATATCAACCAAATAGATGATTTTTTTATTTTTTGATTTTGAGCTTTATTCGTTGATGAGTTTCTCAAAATTGCGCGTTTGAAGCCGTGTCTTCGACACTTTATTGTTCATTCTCCAAATACGCATCAATATCTACAAAATGAATAGAAAGCTATCAAACAATACAATATTTATGCAAAAACATGATTATATGCAAAATAAACGTATTTACAAACAAAGTCAGAGTTATTCACTAAAAGTATCAACAAAAGAATGGATAAGTGCCATAAATTACATATACAAAACAATGACATTTTGGAACTTATCATAATCCCGTTACAAAGTCCATCGAAATTCTATTCCATTTCCATTCTAGAATATCTAACTATTGCATCAATCTTGCAGGCTCCTGGTGCTCTACTTTAGACTTCTGACAACTCTGACATACATACATAAACTATGCCATTTCACGTTTCAATCCAGGCCACCAAAATATCTTTTTCAATTTCTGATACATCTTTGTAGTTCCTAGATGGATACTCAAGCTACTTCTATGATTTTCCTCTAGATACATTCTCTTTAACTCAGAATCATCAGGATACAAATCCTATCTTGGAATCTCAACACACCTGACCATCCATTTTAAAGTCATTTTCCTCAGTTTGATTACTCCCAACCATCAAGTCTACCAACTTCCCATCAAACTTCTAATTCTCTTTAATATTGTTAAAAAAATAATTGTTGATATTGAACATACCCAACATCACACACTGAGGTGTAAACTCATATACCAAAGTCAATTCTCTAATGTGTTCAACAAGTTCCGACTCTCTAATCACCATAGGAGACATATGCAAAGACTTCTGACTTAAAGTAACAACCATGAAATTATCTTTATCGAGGTGGTAATTCAATCCAAAGTCATAATCTTTAAAAAATCCAAACATCTACGTTGCCTCATATTCAATTCTTTCTGATCAAACAAATACTTCAAACTCTTATGATCACTAAACACCTCAAATTTGGAACCATAAAGAAAATGCCTCAAAATCTTTAACACAAACACCACTACAACTAACTCTAAATCATGAGTAGAGTAGTTTCTCTCATGAAATTTCAGTTTTCGTGAAGCATAAGCCACAATATTTCTATCTTGCATCAATACACCACTTAAACCCATCATTGAAAAATTGCAATACACTACAAATGGTTCATTTGGTTAAGATAAAATCAAAATTGGAGCCGTAGTCAATCTCTTCTTCAACTCAATGAAAATTTCCTCACAATTAATGTGCCACAAAAACGCTTTACCTTTACAAGTTAGTCGAGTCAATGAAAGTGATAGCTTTGAGAACCTTCAATAAACTTGCTATAATAACCTACCAAGCCCAAAAAGCTTCTAATATTTGTAACCGACTCCAGAGCCTTCCACTACAGAGTTACATCTACTTTGGGCGGATCCACAACAATACCATCACCTGAAATAACAAGACCTTGAAAAATAACTTCTTGCAACCAGAAATCACACTTCGACAACTTAACATAAAACATTTTCTCCTTCAACACTTTCAACACAAGTCACAAATTCTCGACATGTACTTCTTCTGATTTCGAATAGATCAAAATGTCGTCAATAAAAACCATCACAAACTGATCCAGGTAAGTATGAAATATACGATTCATATATGCCATAAACATTCATGGCACATTAGAAACACCAAACGACATCACCAAATATTCGTAGTGTCCATACCAAGTCTTGAAAGCCATCTATTGAACATCCTCATCCTTAACCTGAAACTAATGGTAACCCGACCTCAAGTCAATTTTGTTAAACACATGTGCACCCACTCAGTTATCCATCATGTCATCTATTCTATGAAGTGGATACTTGTTATTAATATTTACTTTATTCAACTGTCGATAATTCACATACAATCTCATACTACTATACTTTTCTTTACCAACAACACCGAAGCTTCCCAAGGCGACACACTTAGTCTTAAAAATTTATTTTAAAGTAATTGTTTTAATTATTTTTTCATTTCAACTAATTCTGAAGCTGACATCTTGTATGGTGCCATAGAAACAGGTCTGGTACTAGGGACAAGATCAATAGAAAACTTCACCTTTCTTTATGGTAGTACATCTAATAGATCATCTGGAAACACTCCTGAAAATTCTTTCACCACTGGAAATTACCCAATCATAGCTTGACTTTTAATAGACAAGGATGCAAATAAAGAAAACATACGCGCTTTCTCTTGAAACAAATTTTCCACCCGTCTAGCAGACAAGAACAAACTTCTTCTTTCTTAACAGGAGCAAGAAATGTATTGTTTTGTTATAGAAATTTATATGAACATGATTGTACTCCAAACAGTTCATTCCCAAGATAAAATCAAGATCCCTTAGTGGCAAGAAAATAAGATCAACACCAAAATCTATATCAAAAAATTGACAGAGGATAATTCAAACAAACCAAAGAAGTAATCACTGATCCCTTAGCAGGAGTATTGATAACCATATCTATATTCATGGAGGACACTTAAAGGCCTAACCTTTTCACAGAATCAGCAAAAATAAACGAATGCGTAGCACCATTATCAATAATAGTAGTTAAAGGAGTACTATTAATGTAACATGTACCTTTAATCAACTTGTCAGTAGTGGAAGTTTGAGTTCCCGGCAAAGGAAACATTTTCCATCTGGATTGAGCTTGCTTTGACTTCTGACAATGAGTACTGTTGTGTCCTAGTTTGCCATAATTATAGGAAGTCACTAAATTATCCTAGCAATTAGCAATCAGATGTCCTGTATTTCCACATTGGAAACACTTCTTCACATCACCATTACATTCATTGGTGCAGTGACCCAGTTCACCATGCCTAATCCATTTGGGAGTAGCAAGAGAACCTCCCCCACCTGGCCTCTTACCATCAACAACCCTTTGTTTACCTTTCTCAACTAGGGAACTATAAGGATTCCCACGATTATGATGTTATTTCTCTCTATTCTCGCTCAGACTCTTATAGTGAGTCGACTTATCCTTACTATCTTCCAAGATGATTATAACTTAATCTCAGGACGCAACCCATTCTTAAACTTAATACACTTCAAAAACTCAGTAGCTGCCTCATTGAAATGAGGATAAAAATTAGCAAGTTCCATAAATCTAATAGTATACTACGTAACAGATGAACTTCATTGCTTCAGATCCAAGAATTCAATCCTATTCTTTTCGCGAACTTCTTCAAGAAAATAATTCCTCAGAAATTCACTGTTGAACACAACCTAAGTGATCACTTCACCTGCAGCTACCAACACCTGATGTGTGGTTATCCACCAATCATCAGCTTCCTCAGTCAGCATGTGCACACCAAACCGTACCTTTTGTTATTATGAACAATCCATTACACCGTAATTGATTACCACTGCGAATGTGGAAGATTTTCTACCATGCCAGTGTACGAAAATTAGTCTCATCCCAATTTCAAAATCCTAATTTTTATGAAATATTGTGTATTGAGATTCTACAGGTCCAATCCCATCAACACACAACATCATAACATTCACCAAATACCAATTCATCCAACATACAAAAAACATATTATCATACATTAATCAATTCAAAACCGAAAAGATATGAACACAAGCATAGATATAAAGCATTCCAACAAGAGCAATCATAAACCCTAACCCACAAATTATTATGAAAACTCTTATAGAATTTAAACCTTACCCTTACCTTGGTATTCCTAGCAAAGAGTTCTTCAACCTATAACAATGAAGTTTTTTCCCCTTGAGCCCTAGCCTTGATTTTCTATTCTCTTCTATATTTTCACGTAATGACACTTCTCTTCCCCAATTCTCTAATTTTCTTATAATAATAATAATAATAATATTATTATTATTAATCCCAACTAAATAAATAAAAAATATTCCAACTAATTACTTATTTAATTATATTACGACCAATATTATTTTATCTAATTAAAATTCTAATTTAAATCATAATAGTAATAACATTCTCCCACCACCCCCATGTTCTTCACTTTTGCTCACACACCCCCAATACATTTATTTCTAATTTCTAAGATTATCACCCTACACCGAAGGGCCCCCTAATACACCAAAACACCAAACACCAAACAATATTACAAAATATCGTGCAATTTAATTACAAAGAAATAATTAAATAAATCAGGCATTACAAGTTGCATACAAGATCCCATGAAGAGTTGGCCTTTAATGGCTCAAAATAAACTATAAATATGCCTTCCGGTGTTGTAAAATCGTACTTGCAGTGTAAGATCGCAAAACCCCTTGAAAATTACCGAAATCTCCTTTTTAAATTGTCAAGAAGTACCAGAACGCGTCAGAAATTGCCCAGAAAAGGAATGTGGTGAAAAAATCAAAGAGAGTCTTGAAGAGTTATGTCAAGTAAAAAAGTTACTAGATTGTTTTAAAGCAAATCATTTACAATCACAAATTCTAAATCTTGAACCACATTTTTCAGTAGATCATTCTTTGAGAGCTCCTACTAGTTCACAAATTCCAAATCTCCATTTACATTTTCCAATGGATCATTCTTTGAGAGCTCCTACTTGTTCTCAAATTCCAAATCTTGAACCACAATTTTCAATGGATTATTCTTTGAGAGCTTCTACTAATTCTCAAATTCCAGATCTTGAACCACAATTTTCAATGGATTATTCTTTGAAAACTCCTACTAGTTCACAAATTCCGAATCTTCAACCACATTTTCCAGTGGATCGTTCTTTGAGAGCTCCTACTAGTTCTCAAATTTCAAATCTTGAACCATAATTTTCAATGGATTATTCTTTGAGAGCTTCTACTAATTCTAAAATTCCAAATCTTGAACCACAATTTTCAATTGATTATTCTTTGAGAGCTTCTACTAATTCTCAAATTCCAAATATTCCAATATTTCACAATGTTGGTAATAACCCTAATTATTATCAAAATAGTGAAAATAATTCAAATATATCAATATTTAACAATGTTGGTAATAACTCTAATTATTATCACTGTGTATACCCCAATTGAAGAGGTGTGTGAAATATTGCAAAAACTTGTACCTTACGGTGACGGTCGAAAGGTAGAGAAGATCGAGTACCACTCACCATCGATTGGCAATGAAGGGAATCTTCAGTTCATGAACTGTGAACTGAAGAACGATGCTGATTTACAGACTATGTGGTCGACTTATCGAAGTATTCGGGAGAAAGTTCCAATCGAGCTATATGCAACTTTATCAAGAACTGTCAATGACATTATGAGGATGTTGCAACGTCTATCTGAATATTGATTTGTAATGTTTGATTTATATTTAAGTACTAAATGTATTTGCTAAGTTATATTTTGAATTATATGTATCTCTATGTTAGACAATGCAATGATGTTTTCTGGTTTTTTGTTATTAATAAAATTGGAAATAAAATTACGGTACAGATCCAGAAGTTAAATTCCAGTTTAATATAAATTTTATCAAATAGTATTGTGCACTGAAAATATACTTCTTATTTTCAGGAATATTTTAGAAAATTCGCATGGTGGATAAAAAGTTCACGAGGTAGAATAAAAAATTCACTATAAATATGTGTAAATATGTGTGGGTTGTCTACTAATGTCAATTGGGGTGTTTGCAATTTATTTTAGTTCCATGATTCACTTTTTTGTTTTTAGTTTTTAGTTCCAATGATATCACTGGTAGTTTCTTTTATTTAATTACTTTTTTCAATTCTTGGTTATATTCATTTACAATATGACCAGCAGAGTAACAGAAGTAGTTTCTACTCATGGAGTAACATGGAGTAACATAGACAGTTTTTTAATTCATGTTATTTCACTTATTATTTAGATTGTGCGTTTACTAAAATAATGTATATGGTTGTACAAATATATAGAGTAATTTTACAAATTTAGTGAATTATATTACAAAATTAGTGAATTTTATTTAGTACATTTCTTGCTGATTTATTTATTTAGGTTGTATGTCCAAGGTTAGAGTCACCAACAGTGAAGAAAGCATGGGTTTTTCATTCATTCGGGGAAGGAAGAAGCTGTGATTTATTTATCCTATTATGACTCTAATTATTTCCAGTGGTATTGTGATCATACTATAATTAATGAGTTATGACTCTAATTATTTTCAAATATAATCAGGTGTATTTTAGTATTCTTTTAGGATTTAAAGCAGTTGTACAACATTGGAAATAAGCCTCATAAGTGCAACCTATTTGAATACTGAGTTGTGTTAATCTCAAGAAGCCCATCTAATCACTACTCAGAACAAGAAGTACATTTTTTTAATGATTAATATTTATAAACATAAATTATAGTTATCATATCGATAAATAAAAATAATCTTAAGTTAGTTATTATTGATAAAAGAACCTATTATTATAAATAAATGGTTAATACTTGCATTTTATAACTTACAACTTTCACTTGAAGAAATTAAACATAAAAAATATACTTTCACAAATTAATTAATTAAAAGATAAAAAACATACTTTCACAAATTAATTAATTAAAAGATAAAAAATATAATTTCACAAATTAATTAATTAATTAAAGATATTTTTTTACATATAATTATTTTTTTAAAAAATGTTATAGTGGAAAAACTTTTTGACATTGAAACATAAAATTATGATTTCAAATATTTAATATATGTTGACGAAAAAATAATTTAAATTATATTATTGCAAAAAAATAATAATTTATAGTTCATTACTTAATTATTGAATCCATTGTAATTTTTTGTGATCATGATTGATTTATATTTTAGTGTGTATTACTAATAGTTAAGACAATTTGTAACATTATTATAATTTCATTTATAAATTGTCATAGTTAAGACAATTTGTAACATTATTATAATTTCATTTATAAATTATCAATAACTATAAATTAATTTTTAACATAGTAATATTTTTTCCGGTGCCTTGCATAGGTACATGCAACTAGTTAAAGTAGATAGTCTCCCCGTCATTATTGCAACTGAAGTTTAATTTATTTTTTAAAAATATACTTAATAATAACAGTGCGGATGGTGCATGGGAGGTCAACACAAATTTGTTACATGAAAATAAACTTAAAAGATAAATAAAAGAAACAAACTTTGGCTACATTTTAGCGTTAATGCATATCATGGAGAAAAAAATATGAGAGTTTGTTACTAATTATTTAAATATCTTATATCAAGGAGAAAAAATATGAGAGTTTGTTACTAATTATTTAAATATCTTAGCATTATAAATAACATGGTTAGTAGTCTCAAATTATTAATCTAATTAAACCATTATCACCATAAACCATCTTCTTCCCCTCTTTATTTCTTATCAATGGATATTATTAAACCAAACAAGGCATGTGCAGCATGCAAATATCAAAGGAGAAAGTGTTCATCACAAGATTGTGTTTTAGCTCCTTATTTTCCGGTCGATAAACCAATAATTTTTCACAATGTTCATTGTTTGTATGGTGTTGCTGGCATTCTGAGGATTCTAGAAGAAGTTCCAGAAGAGAAGAGAGATTTAGCAATGAAAACAATTATTTATGAGTCAAATGTTCGCGCGATATATCCAATTCATGGATGTGTTAATGTTATTAAGGAATGTGGAGAAAAAATCAAAGAGAGTCTTGAAGAGTTATGTCAAGTAAAAAAGTTACTAGATTGTCTTAAAGCAAATCATTTACAGTCACAAATTCCAAATCTTGAACCACATTTTTCAATGGATCATTCTTTGAGAGCTCCTATTAGTTCACAAATTCCAAATCTTCAACCACATTTTCTAGAGGATCATTCTTTGAGAGCTCCTACTAATTTTCAAATTCCAAATCTTGAACCACAATTTTTAAAGGATTATTCTTTGAGAGCTTCTACTAATTCTCAAATTCCAAATATTGAACCATATTTTTCAATGGATTATTCTTTGAGAGCTTCTACTGATTCTCAAATTTCAAATCTTGAACCACAATTTTCAATGGATTATTCTTTGAGAGCTTCTACTAATTCTCAAATTCCAAATATTCCAATATTTAATAATGTTGGTAATAACCCTAATTATTATCACAACAGTGAAAATAATTCAAATATTCCAATATTTAACAATGTTGGTAATAACCCTAATTATTGTCACAACAGTGAAAACAATTCAAATATTCCGATATTTAACAATGTTGTTAATAACCCTAATTATTATCACAATAGTGAAAATAATTTAAATATTCCGATATTTAACAATGTTGTTAATAACTCTAATTATCATCACAATAGTGAAAATAATTCAAATAGTCCAATATTTAACAATGTTGGTAATAACCCTAATTATCATCACAATAGTGAAAATAATTCAAATAGTCCACTATTTAACAATATTGGTAATAATCCTAATTATTATCACAATAGTGAAAATAATTCAAATATTCCACTATTTAACAATATTGGTAATAACCCTAATTATCATCACAATAGTGAAAATAATTCAAATATTCCAATATTTAACAATGTTCGCAGGTACCCTAATTATTATAACAATAGTACTGAAAATAATATAGAAGCTATGACGAATGCATCTCCACCTAATACAAATGGGAATATAAATTAAATGGATGCAAGAAGGGTTTCCAATAATAAAGAATCGGATCTTTGTGGTGGTGGTGGTGCAAAAGATGGTTTGAATGAAGAGGAAAAACAATTTGTTGATGATTTATTCATTCCAATAATAGTTTTTTCTCTCTTTTATGTAAGAAGTTCACTCATGCAGATTAATGGGGAGACAAAAAGCAAAACAATATTCTCATGGGTGGAAGATGTAATATCAGTGACAAATGATATGTCATTGATGCTTTGTTGAAGAGATTTGCCACAATGGCATGTTTTAGTAGAAAAGAAATTTGATATAGTTTTATTATTAACTAGGTTTTTGAATATGTTTATGGCATTTTGTATTATTACGTTTATATTAGTTTGATATAATTAATTGCTTCATTAGCTATTGCTTTTTCTTTTATTCAGGGTTTTTACTCTTTCTCCTTTAGAATTTTATACGATGATTTATGCCAATGATTTTATTTATTCAATTCAAAAACTAATTTGATTTATATTTAATTTTAAAATATTAATAAATATAAATCTATTAAATAACTATATTGACATGTACGTCATTATTATAGCCGATTTTCAAAAAGTTATCTAATATTTAATTTTGAAAAGCCAATGCATGTTCCGCTTTTTTATAAATAAATTTGTTTTCATTTATACTTTTTATATTAAACCAACCATTATAGAAGTAACGTGTCTTCCTCATTTAATGCCTATAAAGGCTTATGTCTTCCTAGTTCCATAACTAAACTGCTTTAAAGGTGTGTAATGTCTGTCGTTCAACAATGATGGTCTTAATGTGTAACGCGCGCCGCTAGGGTTAATGTGGAAGTTTCACTTGGCTTGAACGTAATGCTCACTTTATTAGTCAAGCTGATCATGGCTCGTATGACCGGACTGTATGCCCAGACGATACTCCGATCTCCATGCTTTCCATCCGAGGACCGTGCTCGGCTTCTTCCTTGTCCCTTCCGTCTTTATAGCTCGGCTAGGATTTTATGTAAGATCATAAGCCCCCCGAGCATACCACTTCATGCTTTTGAAGTTTTGTGGTCGATGAATATAAGAATCATGAATTTTAACCGAGGTACATGTCAGTTTAGGCGACCTATGAGCGCGTGTGTTACACCCCCTAGTTTCACTGAACAGTCACCTATTTGGGTATAGGTGTAATAATTACTGTTAGTGGGTTTTTAATTCCAACACGCTACCTCTTCCTTTTTTTCCTTTTATAACGTTCCCTTCCTTTTTCAAATCCTATTTCCTTCTTCACTTCTCTCCACAAAACTTTCGCTTCCGCATACTCAATCTGAAACCTTTCAAGTCTTTCAATCGTACTTTCAGGTATTTATTCTTTATTCTCTATTTTCTTCTTCTTTTATTTAACTCATGGGATGGTGATCATTAGAGAATGTGACGATTTAGGTCATAGGAAACATTTAAGTAGTGACGAGTGTAGAGTCTTGTGGGAGGAATGCATGTGTAATACAGTGGGAGAACTGACTTGTTTGTTTTGCATTTTATCACAAATGTTGCGGATAGCAAGAGTCGCCACCGACTTTTCTTTTATCCAATTAAGGGTAGGCGGAAAGAACAAGAAAAGACCTTCGTTAGATTCTGAGTACGAGTGGCAGTTATGAAAAGGGAAGGTATTAACACCTTTTCCATCCGTAGTTATCTACAGGCTCTTAATTGCTTAGCTCACTTTGAAATTTGCTTTCTCTGTGTGTGTGTTTGAAAAGATATTTTGAAAAGGCATTTCTCTATGACTTCGTAATGATTCTCGTTGGAATGTATACGAAGTGTTTGGAAATGCTTTGTTTTGAAAAAGTATTTAACTTTGTAATGATTCACGCTGGAATGTATACAAAGTGTTTGAAAATAGTGTGAGGTGTGAAAAGTATTTTTGAATTGATTGGAGCAAGCAAAAAAAGTCTTATTACCTACTCAGAATGGTCGTTTCCATGTTATTTTACTTTCCTTTAGGGTAGCACTATCCATACCATTAATTGGTAGGTAACTCTATCCGTTGGATGTAAAAGGGACGTTCGAAGGGTCATTGTATGGTCATAGAAGGCAACATGTAAGGATACCTTAGCATATTCGTAGGGACAATCATCACTTTTCGTAGACAACAATCGAGGGACGAGATTATGTATTCGTAGGCAACAATCAAGGTTCATCGAGGGACTATGATCTTTATATCGAAGGGACTATGATGATTTGTTTGTAGGCAACCGTGCTAACATATCCCTACATTCGAGGGACATGACCATGTTTCAAAAGGCAACAAGAGAGGATACCCTAAGGGGTGTGCATGTGTGAAGAGTGTATTGTGTGACACCCCAAAATAATTCGGTAATTAAATAATTATGATTTTTAAATTATTAAATTAATTTAGAACATAATTTATTAATATATTGAATTATTAAGATTAAATGATGGAATTAATTGGGGAAGAGAAGTAATATTTATTTTATTTATGATTAAAAGGAATAAAATAAGGAAAGAAGGAAAATATAATCATTTTTGGAGAAAACAAGATACGTGAAGTGAGAAGAGGAGAAAAGAAGGAAGAAAACCTAGAAGTGTCAGAATTCGAAGAACCCGCAAGGTAAGGGGTGATTTCGATTGATTATTGTTTATTATAGGTTTTGATTTTAATATTATAGATCATAGCATGTTAGGAAATCTATGTTTAGGAATTTCTAGGTTTCCATGGATGTATACATAATTGTGTCAGATTGTGTCAGATGGTAGGTCTAAAATGATTAGAGTGTCAGATACCAATTATGACTGATAGGAAGATGATAATTGATGTGATAAATGATGCAAATTGATGTATGTTGGTGTTTCCAATGATGGAATTCGTATGGGTAAAATTGGATTGATTGAGGATGAAAGGAATGTGTCAAAAGTGTGAAATGGCCTCAACACGTGGGAACCGGTTCATGGGGAGGAACCGGGTTCCACTTTGAAAACTTTTGAAAAACTGAAAATTTGTACACAGGAACCGGTTCCTGTGTGGAAGGAACTGGGTTCCACGTTGATTTTTCCAGAGAAATGAAATTTTATTTTCGGGAACCGGTTCCTACGGAGGAACCCCCCATACATTTTCCAGTTGATGGGAAGTTACTCTGTGGAGGAACCGGTTCCATCAAATATTTTTGAAAATTTCAAAACTTTAAAAATTCATAACTTTCAAACCGTAAGTCCGTTTTGAGCGCCGTTTTGGACGTTATTTCCTAAATTTAATGCTCTACCTTATAAAATGAAAATATTTTAGAAAACTTGAAATTATTTTGGAAAGGGTCAATTTGAAATAAATGATTTATTAACTGACACATAATGATGTATGTGTAGTAGAGGACCTTTGGTGATGGAGATACTGGTAATGTATGGATGTAATAGCATGTTTATGCTGATGTTAGATGTATGCATGATTGGTTGATATATCATGTTGATTGGTTTGCATGTTTATGCTGATGTTAGATGTATGCATGATTGGTGATATATCATGTTGATTGGTTTGATTCAGTTATGTTAGATGAATGGATACATAGACTGATTGATGTTTCATGCTAGTGATGTGTGTCATACCCCAAAATTTGCCCTCCATCTACTCAAGAGATTTCATACATCCATACTCAAGGATTCCTCAAGAGTTGACCAGACAAACTCTCTCCTAGACAATCAACCCAAACTAGGGTTTGGTACCTCTCAAGTCAAGATGGATTTCCAACCTCTCCAATGGCCTTCATGCCTCCTCATATGCTTCAAAGATTCTCCATGTCAAGTTTCAAGCTTCACAAGTCAAGTTTCCTCAGACAATTGCTCAGATGGTTGAAAATCAGTGTATGGACAAAAAGTCAACGTGGTCAACATACGTCAAAACTTCGATTTTTGGTCAACATCCTCATTTTGAAGTTACATTCATCATTTGATCAAGGGTTGATCATGATTCATCAAGAAAACTCAAGATTTGCCCAAAAGTCAAACTTTCTAAATTAGGGTTTCTAGATGAAAAGTCAACTGAACTTTGACCGATCATAACTTTCTCATACTTTCTCGAAATTTTCCACCACCTCTTGTTTTGAAGGAAATTCAATTCTCTACAACTTCATGTCTCACAAGAATGTCCAAAAAATGCTTCATTTGAGAGGTATAGCTCAAAACATTACAGGTCATTTTCAAAGTCAACAAAAAGTCAACTTTTTGTTTTGAAGATATATTGAGCATGGTAACTCCAAATGAGATGAGACCAAAGACATTGGTTAGAGGACTCTTAGAGATTTCCAAAAAGTCCAAGAACACTCAAAAATGTGGAAAATTGAGCAAGATACACTATTCAGAAGTTGGGCAATTTTGGACAATTGCACAAAAGGACATTTTGGTCAAAATGCAAAATTTTCCAAATGGGCCTATAATCTTTTGATCCAAACTTGTTCATGACAATATTTTTGACCCATAAATGCTTGGCCATGACAATTTTCTATTTTATTGATTTTATTTTGAATTTTAGAACATTTAATTCAAAATTAAATTATATAAAATATGAAAATCATATTTTTTCCAAAAGGGCTGATTTTATATGTTCCTTGAAGTCCAAGATAGCCCAATATACTTGCCAAATTCGTGCTTGATCTTGCATTGAAGAAGAAATCAAATTTTTTCAAGAAAATTGATTTTTATTTGAAAAATATTGAATGCTCCAAATCAAATCTTTTCCATTCCTTTTTTCCTCTCCAAACCTCTCTATAAATACTCAGCAATGCAGCCAGCCACGGACACGAACCCTAACCTAAAAACAAACCCAAAACTTTGGCAAAATTTTTCAAGAATCCAAAAATTCGAATTTTGTTTTCAGCAAGATTCAGCCCAATCTAACCATCCAATCCTCCTCAGGAGGTTCCCAGTAACTCAAACCACCCCTTGCTCGAAGCCAGATCGCCCTGAATCGTGCCAGCAAGCTCTCACCGGTTTGGTAACTTTTCAAATTTCGATTTCATAATTCCATGCATTATAAATCGTTGTCATGTATTTGTTTGTGTTCAGGGCATTCATTAGATCATGTGTGATGCATTACATGAAAGTTTCCACGTAGAAATCCAAGCATGCCATTGTTAGGGTTTTTAGAGCTGTGAGTTTCGAAACACGAGTTCCAGGCCGTTTCAGGACGAAAGGATTGCACCATCGTGCTCGCAAGGATCGAATTAGTCGATCTGGGTTTTTGTTTCACGTTGAATGATGCATTTTGCAGGTTTTTAGGGTTGAAGGGCAATCAGAGAAGATAACCGGAGCCCTAGCTCCGGCGTGGACTCCGGTGTTGAAAGTCAGACTGCACGCGTGGAAGTTTGGCTCACTCTGATTCGCTTACTCGTTACACACATGGGGTCCACACGGCTGACTGGGTTTGAGTTCAAATCAGTGACACGTTTACCTTCATATTGATTTGATTTTGAATTTCAAAACACCAAGTGTCATGTGGCTCAGTGGTTAAAGCGTTGGCTGTGTGTGGATACCCTCAAAGGACATCAGTTCGATCCTTCCCAGCGCTGGTTTTGTTTACTTCTTTTCAAGCTTGCAAACTTTTCCATATTTTCTTATTTTTTAATATTTTCCATTCATTTTAATTTCTTTTCTATATTTTATTTTGCATTAAAAAATTACCAAAATATAATTTTCTTTTTGCATTTATTCTCTAAAAATGTTTATTTAATTTAATAAATTAAAAAATATAATTTTTGCATGCATCTTCATTTTATTTTTATTTTAGCATTTAAATCATTATAAATTGCATTTTAATCATTAAAACTTTGCCAAAAAATCCCAAAAAAATTATTTTTATTTATTTATCTTATTTCCAGCATGTAGTAATTTTCTCATATTAAAACTTGCATTTTTTCTAACTTTTTCTCTTATTTCGATTTCATCATATTTTCCGATCTCTTATTCTTTCACAGGTTGTTCCGATTCGGACGTTTTCTTTTTATCATTCTATTTTTTCCAATAATGTAATTGTTCATGGGTTGTAATAGTTTAATCTAGGGTTTTATTTTCCGCAAGTTTAAATTATGTATCTGCCCCAAAGCCATGTAATAGCGTAGGATTTACATTTCCGCACTTTACATTCCGCATTTTACTTTCCGCACCCTATAAATTGCTAGTAATTAGGCGTGTATGGCAAGATAATAATTGGACATAGCTCACACTAATTTGCAAGATAAAATATTCTGAAATCAACACACTTCTCTCACACACGCACCCCTTAGGGTAATTCTCTCTTGATGCCTTTCGATACACCATGGTCATGTCCCTCGAACGTAGAGGTATTCTAGCACCATTGCCTTCCAAACAAATCATCATAGTCCCTTCGATACAAAGATCATAAGACCCACGATGTCGCCTCCGAATACATGATCTTGACCCTCGATTGTCGCCTACGAAAAATGATGATAGTCCTTTCGAATGTGCTAGGATACTTCCTACAAGTTGCCTTCTATGACCATCCGATGTCCCTTCGAATGTCCCGCTTACATCCAACGAATGGAGCTACCTACTAACTAATGGTATGGCTAGCGCTATTCTAAAGGAATGTAAAAGTACGAAAACGACCAATTCTGAGTGGGTAAATAAGTCTCTTAGTTGCTTGCTCTATCAAATGCTTTTCACATCACACACTTTCTTCAAAGTTCAAATTCTTTTCAAAACAAAAACATTTCCGAACATTTTGTATACACTCCTACATGAGTCATTACAAAGTCAAAGCGAAATGCCTTTTCAAAACATTTTTGTCAAACACACAGAAAGCAATTTTAAAAAAGTGATCTAGAGCAACTAAGAGCCCGTAGGTAACTACGGATGGAAAGGGGTGCTAATACCTTCCCTTTTCATAACCATTCTCCCGAACTCAGAATCTAACGAAGGTCTTTTTCATTACTTTTACCTTCCTTAATTGGATAAAAATAAAAGTCGGTGGCGACTCTTGCTATCCGCACATTTGGATACAAAATCCTACAAAGTCAGTTCACCGACATGTGGCGACTCTGGGAACGAGCCCTAAAGAGAGAATTGCCTTAGGGATTTCTAGATAACCTTTATTGCTTTTGTTTGACTTGTATGCTTTATCTTTAAGGGTTGCTTGGGTATTATATTGTTGGGGATCCTACACCGGATCCGGGTTTCCTTTTAGGTAAGTGGCATTAGATCATCGCGACCTAGGCGTATAACTACGCGGTCAACATGATGGCTACGTTAGCGTGACACTTTGGTTGTCCGATACTCTTCATTCCCAAGTTGAAGATAGTATTTGGCTTCGTGGTGTCATCAGCGCTAACTAAACTTTTAGAACCTTAATTGACCCATCTTGGCCATTAGAAGGTAGTGAGATGGCGGCTTTGGTGTAGACCGAGGTTGGTTGATACTCGATGCTACGCTCATTGAGGTTAGACTTTTGGGACATTTTCGATCGACCACTTGGCCGTCGATTGAAATAAGCGCCACGAAAGATCGTGATGTGAGATTCCTAGAACCCGGTTACTATTATAGGACGGGATGAACCAACTCAAACTTTTGGTGGGGTAATCACCTATACCTCATACAAGCCTTAACCCTAGGCTCATTGTGTGAATTGTTTGTGGGTGCTAAACATGACATCATGACATCATTCGCATTGCATATCATTTCTAACTATTTCAAGGACCTAGGATTTATCTTTGCTCTTTGTAGGGATTATGGCTTCTAGAAAGACTATCGAATTAACTTCATTGGTATCCTTCTCACTCAAAGAATTGGTTTGAAATTCCGACCATGCTCGATTCGGTTATCTACTTGATTTGGTTATCTCGGTTTTGAAGAAGATATGATGCATGTCCTATTCCAGCTTCTTGACCGAAACACCATTGCTTTACATTTCAGTTATCGGTTGGTTCCTACCTTAGAAGAGTTCTCTAAGCTACTTGGGGTACCTATTCTGACCAAATGCCATTCACGGTTTGGAAAAGGTTCCTAAGTTCGAAGACATCGCATCCGCCTTACACCTTAAGCGCTCAGACATTGAAGCCAATTGGGAAACAAGAAGTGGAGTTAAAGGTTTACTTTCCAAGTTCCTAATTAAGAAAGCCCGAGAATTCCTCAAAGTTATGAGTTTCCATGCATTTGAAAATATTGTGGCCTTGCTAATTTATGGTTTGGTTCTATTTCCTAACTCGGATCAATTCATCGATATCAATGCCATCAAGTTGTTTCTTACCCGTAATCCGTGCCTACTTTGCTGGAGATATTCTACATTCTCCACACTCGTACTACTAAGAGACAAGGAACTCTCATGTGTTGTGTACCGTTACTTTCAAGGTGGTTTATTTCGCACCTTCCTCCATCAGTTTTGAAGAATGAACAAAGGTTGAGATGGTCTCAAAGGTTGATGTCACTCTCTCATTCCGACATCCGTTGGAATCTTTTCTCTCAAAAGGATTTCACATTCATTGGCGTTGTGGAGAATTCCCTAATGTACCGCTACTTGGTATAAGGGAGGCATTACTTACAACCCTTCCTTAGCTCTACGGTTTGGTTTTCTCAAGAGATGGTCCACATGATATGCTTCTCCAAGATGTTGTGTTCGACTACAACCACGATCTCGAATTACCGAAGGTTTATACATGCTTGGGGCATGGTAAAGAAGACGATACCAAGACTTTGGGGCACCGAACTCTATTCCTGGGAACCTTACCTCAAATGGGTGCGAGCTCGAGCTCAAAACCTCATGATGCCATTCACTGTTCTACCGTAATTATGGAACTGCTATAGGTGACATACCTATTATTCTCCATCGACATGCCCCGATTTTGAAGACTTGAAGAGATCCCGGATTCACAAGAAGAGGGATACCTTTGAAGCTCGATGCTATGCAAGCGAGAAGAAAGTTCTAGAGTTGACCAAGCTACTCCACGAGGAGCGAAACATCAACGCTACATCGGCACCAAGAGGAAGCCCATGGGAGACTTAGAGCTTTAGGATGTTTATGTTTTCTTTTATTGCTTTGAACTATCTCTTGTACTTAAAAAGAAAAAAGAATAAAAAGAAGTACTAATAAATGTTTGCTCATTGCTTGTTTAACAAATTTAAATCTCTTAGGTCCTTGAAAACATTGCATTGCATTCGCATAAACATTGCATAGCATAGCATATACATTGCATCACAGGTACATTGGAGATTGGTTTTCTCATTTGCTCGCTATTTATTTTAGCGAAATGGCTCTTGAGCAGTGTCAAAGATCTCCAAGCTCGAATGCTCGGTTTAGAGATGTTCACCACTTGGTCCAAGGCCAAGAAGATCGAAGAAGCTCATCAACAAGAAGAAGAAGGTTGTTGGTCTCCTCAACATGGGTAGACGTTTCAAAGGGGTCCTAAGGTGGTCACGATCGAGCTCTCTAAAGGAAGTGTCCATACCGAGGGGAGTACCAAGGGTGATGAAGGTGATCGTGAGCCAAAGAAAGGAGGAGAGGACCACTCCGATTATAGCCAACACTCGATGAAGATGACAAGTACAAACAACTTGAAGTCTGAATCTTGTGGAAAACTTGAAAATGTCCGGCTGAACTTTGATGATCCGAGTCTTGTTCACCGTGTTGTGATTCCTCCCAAGTTCAAAGTTCTGCTTTTGCTAAGTATGATGGCATGTCTTGCCCTAAGTCGCATTTGAAGTCCTATGTCCGTAAGATCAATCCCCACACGATGATGAAAGTTGTGGATGCACTATTTTCAAGAGAGTTTGTCCGAACCCGTTGGAATGGTACTATCGCTAGAGAATGACCATATCCGTACTTGGAGTGACTTTGATGCTTTCTACAGCAAGATGAGTACAATGTTGAATTGACACCCACCGCATGCAACTACAAAGCATGTCTATGGGTCGTGACGAGAAGTTCAAGGAGTATGCTCGAAATGAGAGATCTAGCGTGAGTTCAACCACCCTTGTCCAATAGGGAGTTGGTTGATATGTTCGGGACACCGACAGCCCATTCTTCAATCATCCGATTGGAAATTCTTCATCCGGATTCACCGGTGATATTGACAGCGCATCAAGTGGTATCAAGAGTGGAAGATCCATGTAGAGTCATCTTCAAATGCTGCAAGAGATCTTTGGTGCTAAGAAAGAAGCCAATGTGTATGGTCGAAAAGCCGAGCCAAGACCGACCGTGCTCAATCTGTGGGGCCAGTGATCTCCAATCCTACATCAAGACAACCTCGCCGAGACAACGCGAGCGTAGCGCGCCACGAAGGCACAAAGATCAACATGCCTTTGTCGCAAGCCTTGCAACACATGTTGAACGCAGAGTTACCTTGAGGGATCCTCCTCGAATGTCAACACTTCCTCTCAAATACAATCCTAATGCTAAGTGTGCTTACCATTCCAATAGCCCAGGCACGATATCGACAATTGTTGGGCTCAAGAACAAGATTCAAGATATGATTGAAGCTAAGCATTGAGTTTGATCCTCCGTTGAGACCAATGTGATCAACGCTCCTATGCCTAACCATGACAAGAGTTCCAATGTTGGTGACGACACTTATGTTTTCAACATAGATGACTTGACCATCCCTCGATGTATTAAGAAGAATTTGTTGCAAGCGGTGTCAATCCAGATGCCCAGAATTGTCGTTGGTGCCCATCCGCACCGATGGTTGTGCTTGGTTGAGAAGACGTGTTCGATGCATGATGGATAACCGTGAGATACTATTTCAAACCACCGTGCGGTGTGTGAAGAAATGTCTAAGTTGAAGATTGACAATGCGAACGAAACTGCACCATCGTGGGATACCTTGGGGCAACCAAGTGGAAAATATGATTACATGGTGAAGTACACTGCTCTCGAAGTTACAAGATTCCTATTGAAGATGTTAAGGCGACCGGATGGGGTGACGATTTCCTAAGACTATGCCGATGTTAACACTATAAGGATTTCCTCTGCTGATCCCGTGCCTAGAGTGGCACCTCTCATTATCACTTCCAAGACCGCCCATATTCCTCGACAAGGCTATCCCTTGGAATTATGGGTGATGTTTACTATCATGGTGTCAAGCAAGATCCTCTCGACAATTGAAGATCTTATGAAGTTTCTATTCGACATTGGCAACATCACCGGATCCAAGAAGGTGACCGAACCGGAAGGGTATTCTCTCTAGATCTCTCCTCCAAAAGACATCATGACTCCAACGCATTCCGCCTACTCAATCAATGTCCCAGCTAGGGGAAAGAACCTGACTCATCCCTTTCACCAAGTACCAAAGGAAGTTGAAGACACCTCCAAACAAGAAATGGAGGAAATTATCAAGATGAAAAGGAACAATGTTGTGGACTCTGGTCCAAGATTTCCATGCTCGCTTTGCTCTCTGCTCCGAGGCTCACGCTAATGCCTTGGTGAAGTTTCAAGAATGCTCATGTGCCGCAAGACACTACCACCGACCAGTTCGAAGTTTGTATTGCTAGCCTGCCAACAACGGCCTAGGCTCGATGTCGATTTGACTCCTTCCGAAAGAAACATAACAAAGCCTTGCACATCTCTGAATGCAAGGGCACTACACTGTCTCATGTTTTAGTGGATACCGGTTCTCGCCTGAATATCCTTCCGAAGATTTTGATCGACTTGATGTCGGGGGTTGGTTCGAGACCCGGTGACATTATCGTGAGAGCTTTTGATGGTTCTAAGCGACAAGATTGGAGAGCTCACTCACTGTTAAAGTCGGTTCCCGACTTTTGACTCTACCTTCTTTGTCATGGACATCCGTCCGACTTACTCTTCACTCGGACGCCTGGATACATGGGGCGGCATTACCTCTACCTTACATCGGTCAGTACCCGGTGAAAGGAAAGGTTGTTACGATGTGGTGAAGAAGAATATATGGTCATCATCTACGTCATTCCGCTATCTCGAGATGGAGGGTGAATTCTTCGAGACTCCTCAAGCTTTTGAAACAATTCCCAGTCATGCCTTGACTTCCTCCACCTGAAGATGCTAAAGTTCCGCCTAGGATGGCCTCATTGAAAGATGCTCAAGCTCTTTGTTGAACAAGGAGGTAGTGCTATTTGGGGTCAGCTCCCGATTTTCCTTTCAAACCGACAAGGGTTTAGGCTTCACCATCAAGGTCAAGGTGATACGCGAACGCCGCCAACTTCCTTTCCGCATCATCGAGTGGAATCCATAGAAGACGGCGACAACGACTTCGACATCAGAAGTGGATCTTCCCAACTCCGGATCATGGGCTCGAGAATTGAAGATCAAGACGCATACCAATCTCCTTTAGTCGAGTAATTGCTCTTTGTTTTGTTTTGCTTTTCGTATTTCTTTATGTTTTGAACAATAAACTTGAAAGCCTAGTGCCTTGCCCGGGCATCATGGCTCGTTCAGGGTTATTATCTCGTTGTTTGATTTTCATTCAATAAATTCGTTGGACTTTTGCATTCAATTGTTTATTTTCTTTCTTTACTTTATCACCCTTCAAAAGCTATGTGTTTCTTACACACACCCGTGATACATCGCGAATCACTCCGAATCTCGTTAATAATGCTATGCTAGTGCTAAATATGACTTGATAATCCGATCTACCAAGCCGAAGACGAAGTGAGGAAGATTGTGAAGTGCCGGAGAACTTGCCGATCGCATAAAGAAGAAGAGCGAGTTATACACCCACATGAAGAGCAAGTTGAGGTTGTGAATTGGGTACCGACGAAGATGTAAAAGAGATCAAGATAGGCGGGTCTTGAGGCGTGTTAAAGAAAGGTTGGTTCGGATGCTACGAGACTATGTTGAGGTTTTGCTTGGTCATACGAAGACATGCGGGTTTGACATTGATATTGTGGTGCACCGATCACGAAAGAGGTTTTCTCCCAAAGGAAATGTAGGTTCGTCGATCGCCCGAGATGTCGAGAAAATCAAAGCCGGTTATGAAGCGATTCAACGATGTTTCTTAGCCGTTACTTCCTATCCCCTGCTAATGTGGTACCCGTACCTAAGAAGGATGGCAAAGTACGAATGTGCGTGGATTACAGAGATTTGAACAAAGCGAGTCCGAAAGACGATTTCCCACTTCCTCACATTGATGTTCGTTGACAACACCGCCAAGATAAGGTTTTCTCCTTCATGGATGGTTTCTCGGGTTACAATCGGATCAAAATGGCTCCTCAAGACATGGAGAAGACTACTTTTGTTACACAAATACCTTCAAGGTTATGCCGTCGGATGAAGAAGGCGCCACTTACCGCTATGGTTACATTATTTCATGACATGATTCATCACGAGATGAGGTCTCGTCGACGACATGATAGCTCGCTGCATCAAGAAGAGTATCTTGATCATTTGCGTAAACTATTTGATGATTGAAGAAGTACATGAGACTTAATCCTAACAAGTGCACTTTTGGAGTCGATCCGAAAACTCCTAGGGTTTGTTGTCGATGGAAAAGGTATTGAAGTTGATCCCGCCAAGGTTAGAGCCATTCAAGAGATGCCAGCCCCGACCGAGAAGGAAGTCGAGGTTTCTTGGGCCGATTGAACTACATTGCCGTTCATTGCACACCAAGCGCTACTTGTGAGCCAATCTTCAGTTACTAAAGAAAGATCAAGTAGTGGAATGGAACGACGATTGCCGATCTTTTGACAAGATCAAAGAGTACCTTGTAATCCTCCTATCCTCGATGCCACCGCTGAAGGAAGACCTCTTATCATGTACTGGCGGTTAGAGAACTCAATGAGGGTGTGTTGGGGCAACATGACGAGTCAGTCGAAAAGAGCATGCAATATACTACCTTAGCAAAAGTTTACCGATCGTGAAACAAGATACTCACACTCGAGAAAACTTGCAACGCTTGCTTGGGCCACCGACTAAGACGATATGTTGACTCACACTACCTTGTTGATTTCCAAGATGGATCCGATAAAATACATATTTGAGAAACCGCTCTCTCGGAAGAACAACAAGATGATCATCAACTTGCACGCAGCTCAAGATCAAACATCACAATTCTTCTCCATATCGGCCTAAGATGAATGGCGCGAGGAAGCCGCCAACAAGAACATTAAGAAGATTATACGTAAGATGACAAGCATTACAAAGATTGGCATGAGATGTTACCATTTGCTCTTCATGGTTATCGACTACAAAGACGAACATCGACGTGGCAACCCCTCTCTCTCAGACAATGTATGGAAGCCGTCTTACCCATCGAGGTTCGATACCCTCAACCGAGTCCTGGGAGGCGTAGTTGAGACGATTGGGTCCGGATCTTGCATTAATTTGATTGATGAGAAACGCTGCATCTATCGCATCGATAGATTTATCGTAAACGAATGATCGTAGCATTTAACAAGAAGGTCAAGCACCAAGTCTATCAAGTTGGTGACCTAGTAGTCAAGCGCATCATTCTTCCACAAGGTGATCCTCAGGCAAATGGACTCCACCCATGAGGGACCATTTGTAGTCAAGACGATGTTTTCGGCGGAGCTATGATATAGCACCATGGATGGCGAGGACTTCCCACACTCGTGAACGCAGATATAGTCAAAAATACCACGATAACGAGACCCGCTAGGTCGGCGAACCTAGGCAAAAATAAGGGTATCTCATGAACCAAAAGGTTCGGGCAAAATTAAGGATATATGCAAACATGTACACCCTAAGCAAGTCGAAACCCGAAAAGGCTTGGGCAAAAAGGGTATCCGTAGATCTAAACCCGAAGGCGGTCTAGGCAAAAGTTAGGGATTTAAGCGTGCGACTATGTTCTCTTCCGATCACCGCCTGCACTACTATTAGCATTCAAGGTTCAAATGGCTAAGATCTTCTACTCACTTTCTCATGACAAGGAGACGTAGATAGTTGAAATATATGAGTACTAGCATAGTTGGGACTTAACGAGATTGTTTGATAGCTTTTTACTTTTCGTACAAACTACTTGGCCATACGCCACATTTCAAATAAATGCAAGTTCTTGCTCTCTTTACAATTTTCATCGTTGTCGTTTGCAATAAGTCCAACGCTTGCTTTGAATGGCTATACGATTGACAATAAAAATCTCTTTGCAAACATAAAAAATGAACATACAAAAGTACTTACTACAGGTTCCGTGGAGTTGGGATGATGACGAAAGTCACCAAATAATTCCCCACGTAACATGATCCCCGCAAAGGTGTCACTCACAACACACCATCCCTATGAGTATAAGAGCGATTCCACTCAATCGAGCAACGTTACATCGCCTCCAAGCAAGAACACTTCATCCTCAAATGGATATTTCTCAATCCTCCCTTCTCCCAAGCGTGTATCCAGACTCAAACTTGGTCGATAGTGCATCTGAGGAAGCATACACCTTTATTCCCACCAGAGATTACAACGGACTGACTCTTCTAGCCCGGTCTCTCAACAACCATCAAATGCTCCAACAAGATCTACACGAATAAGAGCCTCCTAAATTTCCTCACAGGTTCTACATACAAGGTCCTCAATGATCGCCTCCCGCACTCTCCTCAGGTCTATATATGGGATCTCCGAACGAGCCTCTCAATTTCTACCTTCCTCAACAATATCTAGGCCCAAGACTTGGTCGATAGTGCATCGGAAGAATCCAGATATCTTTCTTCACTTTCAAAAGAGGGGTTCTCACCTCACTTCCCCAAGCAGAGTCGAAATCTTCAAACATCAGACCTTCTTCAAGATGGATATGTTTTGAAATACCACAACATCTATCATTCATACATTTCTCATAAAGTCATAATTCATGCATATGTCATTCATATACATCATGCATCATACTTTGCATAAAACTAACGAATGTTCTATCAAAGTTTCTCTTGTTTTCTCCAAACAGTAATAACTCGACGCAAACAGTCCAGATTAAGCCCGAATCGACGGAAAACTATCCGAAAGACCTCCTCTGTTATCCTCCGATAAAGCAATGGATCAACACCACATAATGTGAAAGTTTATCCACATTCTGCTAACTACAATCTCTCCCGTGAGTAATCGCTAAGATTTATTCGATTATCAAAGAACCACGTAGTCTAGCTGCGACTCGGTTGCCTTTGATGGCATCTAAGCCCATCTCGACTAACTTGTCAACATCTCTTCACTTTCGTAACGCTGCATATATGGTTAAAAATCAATACAAACCAATAACCCCATTCAAAGTGAACACGAAGTCTAACGATTTACCCATCCGTGTGGCATTTAAGCCCATCTCCTCTCCGCTCCCAGAACATCTACGAGTCTAACATACGACTCACTCCCCAAAGATCGACCTTCCAGATGGCATCTTAAGCCCATCTCCGCCAATTCTCTATCCCAGTCTCGAGTCTAGACGACCTGCTCCCCAGTATCCAACTTCTTCAAATGGCATCAGAAGCCCATTCCTCGATCATCACCAACAATGAGTGCAAATTTTCAGTAGACTGAGTGTTCAATCATCTTCACCTTCGTGTCACGAAAGACAAGCATGTCAATCTAACCTTCCAAAGACAAGAAGATTGAACAGGCAGCTGTCATACCCCAAAATTTTCCTCCATCTACTCAAGAGATTTCATACATCCATACTCAAGGATTCCTCAAGAGTTGACGACAAACTCTCTCCTAGACAATCAACCCAAACTAGGGTTTGGTACCTCTCAAGTCAAGATGGATTTCCAACTCTCCAATGGCCTTCATGCCTCCTCATATGCTTCAAAGATTCTCCATGTCAAGTTTCAAGCTTCACAAGTCAAGTTTCCTCGCATAATCGTCGATGGTGAAAATCGTGTATTGGACAAAAGTCAACTGTGGTCAACATACACCAAACTTTGATTTTTGGTCAACATCCTCATTTTGAAGTTACATTCATCATTTGATCAAGGGTTGATCATGATTCATCAAGAAAACTCAAGATTTGCCCAAAAGTCAAACTTTCTAAATTAGTGGTTTCTAGATGAAAAGTCAACTCAACTTTGATGATCATAACTTTCATACTTTCTCGTAAATTTTTCCACCACCTCTTGTTTTGAAGGAAATTCAATTCTCTACAACTTCATGTCTAACAAGAATGTCCAAAAATGCTTCATTTGAGAGGTATAGCTCAAAACATTACAGTCATTTTCAAAGTCAACAAAAGTCAACTTTTGTTTTGAAGATATATTGAGCATGGTAACTCCAAATGAGATGAGACCAAAGACATTGGTTAGAGGACTCTTAGAGATTTCCAAAAAGTCCAAGAACACTCAAAAATGTGGAAAATTGAGCAAGATACACTATTCAAGTCACAATTTTGGACAATGCACAAAAGGACATTTTGGTCAAATGCAAAATTTTCCAAACGGGCCTATAATCTTTTGATCCAAACTTGTTCATGACAATATTTTTGACCCATAAATGTCATGACAATTTTCTATTTTATTGATTTTATTTTGAATTTTAGAACATTTAATTCAAAATTAAATTATATAAAATATGAAAATCATATTTTTCCAAAAGGATTGATTTTATATGTTCCTCAAGTCCAAGATAGCCCAATATACTTGCCAAATTCGTGCTTGATCTTGCATTGAAGAAGAAATCAAATTTTTTCAAGAAAATTGATTTTTATTTGAAAAATATTGAATGCTCCAAATCAAATCTTTTCCATTCCTTTTTTCCTCTCCAAACCTCTCTATAAATACTCAAGAAGCAATGCGATTTAACCCTAACCTAAAAACAAACCTAAAACTTTGGCAAAATTTTTCAAGAATCCAAAAATTCGAATTTTTGTTTTCAGCAGCTTCAACCCATCTAACCATCCAATCCTCCTCGGAGGTTCCTGTAAGAATTCAAACCACCTCGTCAAGCCGATCGCTCAATCGTGCTGTAAGCTCTCACCGGTTTGAAAAATTTCGATTTTATAATTCCATGCATTATAAATCGTTGTCATGTATTTGTTTGTTCGTGGTATTCATTAGATCATGGTGATGCACATGAAAGTTTCACGAGAAATCCAAGCATGCCATGTTAGGTTTTTAGAGTCGCGAGTTTCAAACACGAGTTCCAGCCGCTTTGTGATTTAAAGGATCGCACCATCGGCTCGCAAGGATCGAATTAGTCGATCCGGTTTTTGTTTTACGCTGAATGATGCATTTTGCGTGTTTTAGGTCGAGGGCAATCGAGAAGATAACCGAGCCCTGCGGACCGTGTTGAAAGTCGACCGCACGCTGCGGAAGTTTGGCTCACTCGATTCGCTTACTCTTACATGGGGTCCACACGGCGATCGGTTTGAGTTCAAACCGACACGCTTACCTTCATATTGATTTGATTTTGAATTTCAAAACACCAAGTGTCATGTGGTTAAAGCTGGTCAGCGTGTGATACCCTCAAAGGACATCGGCCGATCCTTCCTACCGGTTTTGTTTTCTTCTTTTCAAGCTTGCAAACTTTTCCATATTTTCTTATTTTTTAATATTTTCCATTCATTTTAATTTCTTTTCTATATTTTATTTTGCATTAAAAAATTACCAAAATATAATTTTCTTTTTGCATTTATTCTCTAAAAATGTTTATTTAATTTAATAAATTAAAAAATATAATTTTTGCATGCATCTTCATTTTATTTTTATTTTAGCATTTAAATCATTATAAATTGCATTTTAATCATTAAAACTTTGCCAAAAAATCCCAAAAAAATTATTTTTATTTATTTATCTTATTTCCAGATGTAGTAATTTTCATATTAAACTTGCATTTTTCTAACTTTTTCTCTTATTTCGATTTCATCATATTTTCCGATCTCTTATTCTTTTCACTGTGTTGTCCGATCGGACGTTTTCTTTTTATCATTCTATTTTTCCAATAATGTAATTGTTCATGGGTTGTAATAGTTTAATCTAGGTTTTATTTTCCGTAAGTTTAAATTATGTATCGCCCCAAAGCCATGTAATAGCGTAGGATTTACATTTCGCACTTTACATTCCGATTTTACTTTCCGCACCCTATAAATTGCTAGTAATTAGCGGTATGGCAAGATAATAATTGGACATAGCTCACACTAATTTGCAAGATAAAATATTCTGAAATCAACACACTTTCTCACACACGCACCCCTTAGGTAATTCTCTCGATGCCTTTCGATACACCATGGTCATGTCCTCGAACGAGGTATTCTAGCACCATGCCTTCCAAACAAATCATCATAGTCCTTCGATACAAAGATCATAAGACCCACGATGTCGCCTCCGAATACATGATCTTGACCTTGATTGTCGCCACGAAAATGATGATAGTCCTTTCGAATGTGCTAGGATACTTCCTACAAGTTGCCCTATGACCATCCGATGTCCCTTCGAATGTCCCGCTTACATCCAACGAATGGAGCTACCTACTAACTAATGGTATGGCTAGCTATTCTAAAGGAAGTAAAACCACCACCTCGGTAAATAAGTCTCTTAGTTGCTTGCTCTATCAAATGCTTTTCACACCACACACTTTTTCAAAGTTCAAATTTTTTCAAAACAAAACATTTCCTAACATTTGTATACACCTACATGAGTCATTACAAAGTCAAAGCGAAATGTCTTTTTCAAAACATTTTGTCAAACACATGTAAAGCAATTTTAAAAAGTGATCTAGAGAACTAAGAGCCCAGAGGTAACTACGGATGGAAAGGTGCTAATACCTTCCCTTTTCATAACCATTCTCCCGAACTCGTAATCTAACGAAGGTCTTTTTCTCACTTTTTACCTTCCCTTAATTGATAAAATAAAAGTCGGTGGCGATTTGCTATCCGCACATTTGATACAAAATCCTACAAAGTCGGGCTTCATCAGACATAAATGTGCGGCATTTGCATTGTTGTGAAGTTAATCTCTCATTGGCGGAATTTGACTGGATTGCCGATAACCGATACCCGAGTGAGGATGGTGGTTAGCCGGATTCGTCCCGTGGTTATGGACGAATCGATGGAACCTTATCCTATTGATGATGGATCGCTGGGTGACTTGGTCAATGCGGTCACACTGCACGCATGAGTTTGCATTGTATTTGTATGAAGTGGTAACATGTTAGATGTCTTCCGTTACTCTTCTTGGATTGTTATGATTATGCATATGAATATGGTCAGGTGTGTGAATCAATTTATGTTGCTGGTGAAATAATATGCTTGTGATATATTATTGATTGAAAGACTTATATGTTTTAATTATGAGAAGTCTCACCATTTTACCATTTCAGCAAGGTTAAGCAACAAGAGTCTGGTGAGGATGGCTCTGAGCTTATCGCTTAGTCTCGGTGTCGTTGTCACGCATGCTCGATTAGATTGTAACACTGGGGAACATTAGATGAGAAATTAGACATTGGTTTATTGTTTAATTAAAATTTTGTGGAATACAATGATTGAATTATTCCGCTTTTGGTGATGATATTTTCCACCGTGTAAGACATGGTCTTAATTTGAATCAATTATTGAAAATGTTGATCCTCGCAGCATGGCTATCTTGAATGAAGTTTATTATCTATTAATTGACATCCCGCATTTGCCGTGTTAACTCGATTAAAGATGATTTAGATATTAATTTGATTAATATATTCGGTATTTACTGGTGTTACAATAGTGGTATCAGCATACATCGGTCTCTGTCTCCGTGTCGTTATCCCTTTAGTATGCGACTAGTGAAGTGAAACCGCCGATACTTGTGTCGATGTGTATTGTTTTGTCTTGTTACGTACAATGGCCAAGAGGTAACGGAAGGAATGATGATGCCATTGCCGAGGCTTGGGAATGTTATCGGAGTACTTCGGAACCAACAGGAGTCGCGATTGGCCACCGACAATCGGGGAATTTTCGAGGAATAATCCTCCATTGTTCAAGGTGCACATGATCCCAAGGTGCTCAAGTGGTCAAGGAGATCGGAGGATCTTCTGAGTGATTGACCGGCAGAGGGTCAAGGTGATATGGAACTCACATGTTACCGAGGAAGTCGATGACCGTGGGTTGCTACCGTAACCGAATCGAAGATGGTGTTGGTCGACTGGCCGTGGTTCAAGAGTTTTATGAGGAGGTATTTTCCGAGGACGCCGAGGTAAGAATGAGATCGAGCTCGAACTCGCTGTACAAGATTTATGCTCATTACCCTAACGATGCAGATGGAGAATTTTCCAAATGTATCAAGTTTGAGAATGGTCTTCGTGATGAAATTAAGCAGGTATTCTGATCAACGATCCAAGATTTTCCGATCCGTTGACCGCAGAGGATTCAGAGGAGGATCTTGCTAACACTAAGTCGAATGCTCGAGGGTATGTTGATAGGAAAGGTAAGCAATGTATGGATCGTGGTAAGCCTTATGATAGGAATAATCGAGATCCGAGGTTGGAAGAAGTCCGTGGAGGAGATTCTAGTTCTTCCGCGTGCTACAAGTGTGGTGAGACAGACATCGATGGTGGACCGTAAAGAGCAATGATGTAAGTGTTTCAAGTGTGGAAAGTTCGCCACGTGGCCAATGAACGGCAGTGAAAGTGGTGACTTGCTACAACTGGGGATGAGGGACATACTCGCCTCGGCACAAAACCCAAGAAAGCAAGTCGGTGGTAAAGTGTTTGCATTGTCCGATCAAATAAACCGATGATCGTCGATTAAAGGTACATGTTTTATTAATGGCATACCTTGATTTCGATTATTGATAATCGGAGCTACGATTATTTTATCGCTAGATTGCTAAGAGATTGAATTTGGAAATTTCTAATATGGATGGAAGTATGGTTATTGATACCCGCCGTCGTTCAAAGGACTACTTCATGTTTGTAGAAATTGTCCCTGTGATTTTTGATAGGGTTTTCTATGGATTTAGTGCCTACCGCTAGAACAACTTGATATCATCCTTGAATGAATCGTTGAATTCAACCAGTTCATATCAACTATTTTGAGAAGATACCATTTTCCCCAAGAGGTTAAGGTCGAAATGAGATTATGTCGCATGCTGCATTAACCTAATGTGAAAGATGGTGCGTGGTGTTTATGTTGATTCCAATGCGAGGGAAAGGCAAAAGGTGATGGATCGCTGGTGAAAGAATTTCCGTATGTTTCCTAAGACGTTAGTGAATTGCCACCGAGAGAGAGGTAGAATTTACTATAGATTCGATTCCTCGAACTAGTCCGGTCGATGGCGCCTATCGCACGTCGGCATCCGAATTAAATAATCGAAGCAGCTAGAGGAATTGCTCGAGAAGAAGTTTATTCGTCCGAGTGTTTCGCCGGTGCTCCCCGTGTTATTGGTTAAGAAGAAGGAAGGTTCAATGAGGTTATGTGTCGACTACCCACTGAATAAAGTTACAATCAAGAATCTGTATCCTTGCCGAGGATCGATGATTCGATGGATCACCTGCTGAGCGTGTGTGTTTAGTAAGATCGATTCGAGATCCGATATCATGTATTCGTGAAGTCGAGGATATTCGTAAAACCGTTAGAACGAGGTATGACATTATGAATATTCCATTATGCCGCTTGGAGTTACTAATGCACCGGTGGTTTCATGGAGTATATGAATGGGATATTTCATCCAGATCTTGACAAGTTCGTAGTAGTGTTCATCGATGATATTCGATTTATTCGGAAAAGCGATGAGGAGCATGCGTAACATCTCGTAGTCAGGTTGGAATTGTTGAAAGAAAAGAAACTTTATGCGAAGTTGTCCAAGTGTGAATTCGTTGGAGGAGGCAGTTTTCGTCATGTAATTTCCAAGAATGGAATTGCGGTGGATCCTACGAAGGTAGAGGCGATCTCAGGAAGCGCCAAGAATGCTTCGAGATCCGTAGTTTTCGGGCCCGGCAGTTATTACCTAAGTTTATTGAGGTTTTCCAAACCGGGCGCCATTGACTAAGTTGACCGTAGGGTCGTGTTTGTTCGGGATGTTGAATGTGAGAAAGGATTTCAAGAGTCAAGAGAGGTCGACAAGGCTCCGATCTTGATTTTGCCGATCCGACTAAGTCTTTGTGGTGTATTGTGACGATCATTAATGGATTAGGTGGGTGTTGATGCAAGATAAGGTGTGGGCTTATGCTTCGTGATGCTTGAAAGTGCATGAAAGGAATTATCCGACTCATGATTGGAGTCTGGACCGTTGTATTTGTTTTGAAACTATGGAGACATTATTTATATGGTTCTCGGTTCGAGGTATTCAAGGATCATAAGAGTCCGAGGTATCTCTTTGATCGTAAAGAGTTGAACATGAGGCGTAGAAGATGGTTGAATTCTTAAAGGATTACGATTGCTTGAATTACCATCCCGGTAAGGCAAACATTGTCTGGATGCTTTAGTAGAAAGTCCTTGCATATGTCGGCGTTGATGGTCCGTGAGTTAGAATTGGTCGAGCAGCCGTAGATTCGAGTTTGTTTGTGAAACTACTCCTATAGTGTGAAATCGTATGTGTCGACTAGTGGTATTCTCGAAGAGATTAGAAATGGATGTAAACTGATGTTGGTTTAGTTGATAAGTCGACGCTGATCAACCAAGGTCAAGGAGGCGAGTTCGAATTACGAGAATGGTGTTATGAGATTTGGTGATCGGTGTTCCGGATGTTGCCGAGATTCGAAGAGTATTTAGAAGAAGGGCATCGAAGGGGTTGAGTATTCACCTGCTACTAAATGTACCATGATTTGAAAATGTTGTTTTGGTGGCCGGAATGAAAAAGGAAATTGCCGAGTTTGTGTATGCTTGTTTAGTTTGCTGAAGTCAAAATAGAGCATCGGCCGGATCGAGGAGCCGTTGTTTGTTCCGGAATGGAAGTGGGATGGAATTCTATGGATTTTGTGTCCGTTTCACGAGGATAGCTAAGAATTGTGATTCTATCCGGTGATTGTGGATAGGGACAAAATCTGCCATTTTATTCCGATAAGAATGGATTACCCAATGGAGAGATTAGCGTAATCAGTATGTCTAAAAGGTTGTGAGTTTGCATGGTATTCCGCCTAGTATTGTGCCTGGATCGATCCGAGGTTTACATCTAAGTTCGACGGATTGCAAGGAGCCTGTACCAAGTTGCTTGAGTTCCGCTTATCATCCACAAATGATGGTCGAATGGTTAACGCATTCTACCGCTGGAAGATTTGCCGAGCTCGGTGTTGAGAAGGGTGGAGTGGGATAGTTATCTCGCCGCTGATCGAGTTTACCTACAACAATAGCTTTCACCGAGTATTGGTATGGCCGCTTGAGGCATTGTATGGTGAGGTGCCTGACACCATCAGGTTGGTATGAAACCGAGAGAGTGTTGGATTGGACCTAAATTGTTCAACAAACTTCTAAAAGATTAAGATGATTCAGAGAAGATGAGAACTTCTAGTCGCCGAAAAGTTACCATGATAAGAGGAGGAAAGATCTTGAGTTTAGTGAAGGAGAACATGTTTTTATGCGAGTTATCCGATGACGGTATTGGTCGAGCTTTGAAGTCAAAGAAGTTGACTCCACGATTTATTGGTCCTTTTCAGATTACCAAGAGAGTCAAGGTTGATATCGATTGCTTTTTCCGCATTACTTCATGAATTATGATGTTTTTCATGTATCTCAACCGAGGAAGTACATTGCCGATCCGTCTCATGAGATTCGGTAGATGATATATGTACGAGAGAATTTGACCGTGGAAGCGTGACTGTAAGAATCAGGATCGAAGTTGAAACAACATGAGGCAAAGAGATTGCATGGTAAGAGTGGCTTGGGAGGACCAAATGATGGAAATGTCACTGGGAGCCGGAGAGTCGATGAAGGACCGATCCCGAACTATTCGTTCGGGTATATTTTCGAGGACTAAAACTCTTTTAAGTCGGAGTTGTGGACCCAAAATAATTCGGTAATTAAATAATTATGATTTTTAAATTATTAAATTAATTTAGAACATAATTTATTAATATATTGAATTATTAAGATTAAAATGATGGAATTAATTGGGAAGAGAAGTAATATTTATTTTATTTATGATTAAAAGGAATAAAATAAGGAAAGAAGGAAAATATAATCTTTTGGAGAACAAGATATGTGAAGTGAGAAGAGGAGAAAAGAAGGAAGAAAACCTAGAAGTGTCGAATCAAGAACCCGCAAGGTGTGGGTGATTTATTGATTATTGTTTATTATAGGTTTTGATTTTAATATTATAGATCATAGCATGTTAGAAATCTATGTTTAGGAATTTCTAGGTTTCCATGGATGTATACATAATTGTGTCAGATGGTGTCAGATTGTGTCAGATGGTAGGTCTAAAATGATTAGAGTGTCAGATACCAATTATGACTGATAGGAAGATGATAATTGATGTGATAAATGATGCAAATTGATGTATGTTGGTGTTTCTAATGATGGAATTCAGATGAGTAAAATTGGATTGATTGAGGATGAAAGGAATGTCGTCAGTGCGTGTGAAATGGCTCTGAACACGTGGGAACCGGTTCCCAGTGGGGAGGAACCGGGTTCCACTTTGAAAACTTTTGAAAAATTGAAAATTTGTACACAGGAACCGGTTCCTGTGTGGGAGGAACCGGGTTCCACGTTGATTTTTCCAGAGAAATGAAATTTTATTTTTCGGGAACCGTTTCCGAGGAACCGGGTTCCCACACATTTTCCGTGGGCGCTGTTTTTCTCGATCAGGGAACCACATCCTGTGGAGGAACCGGTTCCACCGAAATATTTTTGAAAATTTCAAAACTTTAAAATTCATAACTTTCAAACCGTAAGTCCGCTTTTGAGCGCTGTTTGGACGTTATTTCCTAAATTTAATGCTCTACCTTATAAAATGAAAATATTTTAGAAAACTTGAAATTATTTTGGAAAGGGGTCGAATCAAATAAATGATTTATTAACACACATAATGATGTATGTGTAGTAGAGGACCTTTGGTGATGAGAACGGTAATGTATGGATGTAATAGCATGTTTATGCCGATGTTAGATGTATGCATAATTGGTTGATATATCATGTTGATTGGTTTGCATGTTTATGCCGATGTTAGATGTATGCATGATTGGTGATATATCATGTTGATTGGTTTGATTCATTATGTTAGATGAATGGATACATAGACCGATTGATGTTGCATGCAGTGATGTGCGTGCATTTGCATTGTTTGGTGAAGTTAATTCCTATGTGGTGAATTTGACTGGATTGCCGATAACCGATACCCGAGTGAGGATGGGTGGTTAGCCGATTCGCGTCCGGGTGGTTATGGACGAATCGATGGAACCGTATCCGTTGATGATGGATCGCTGGGTGACTTGGTCACGTGTGCACCGCATGCACGAGTCTCGCATTGTATGAAATAGTGGTAACATGTTAGATGTCTTCCAAAGGTTACTTTCTTGGATTGTTATGATATGCATGATGAATATGGTTGTGTGTGAATCAATTTATGTTAAGTGGGTGAAATAATATGCTTGTATATATTATTGATTGAAAGACTTATAATATGCTTTAATTATGAGAAGTCTCACCCTTACTTTACCATTTCTGATTAAGGTTAGCAAACAAGAGTCAGGAGGATGGCTCTAGAGCTTATCGTTTAGTCCGCGTGTTAGTGTCATGCTCTGATTAGATTGTAACACTGGGGAACGTTAGATGAGAAATTAGACATTGGTTTATTGTTTAATTAACATTTTGTTGGGAATACAATGATTGAATTATTCCGCTGTGATGATATTTTCCTACCGCGTAAGACATGGTCTTAATTTGACTGAATTATTGAAAATGTTGATCCTCAGTGTAGCATGGCTACTGTTTGAATGAAGTTTATTATATCTATTAATTGTGACATCCCGCATTTGCCGTGTTAACTCTGATTAAAGATGATTTAGATATTAATTTGATTAATATATTCGGGGTATTTAGATGGGGTGTTACATATTTTATTCAGATATGTTATGTTGTGATTAATGTGATCTATCTTGATTGAATTAGTCTTGCCATACATGCCTAGTTACTAGCAGTTAATATATGTACATAAATTAAAGTGAGGAAATGTAAAGTGCGAAAGTAAACCCTAGACTATTACATGGCTTCAAAGTAAACATAATATGGAAAGTAAAGTAAATCCTAATTAAGCTATTACATTCCATGAGCAGCTATATAATATTGAAAAAATGCAAGAAATTAAAGTCCTAACTATTACAACTTGTGAACACATAATATTTAAAAATAATTTTATAGAAGGATCGAATTGTAATAGAATATAATGTTAGTAAAAAGAAAATTTTGAGTTAGGAAAAGTTTTAGAGTTAGTAAACCTAATTAAATGAGAAAAATATTTTTTGAGAATTTTCTGGATTAATTTGATATGGAAAAAATGATTTAGAAGTTAATTTTCGATTAATTAACAATTAAATAAAACATGAGTGAAAAATAATATTTTTTGATGAAAAAATTAAATTAAGGTTTTTCTAACCTAATTATGAAAAGAAATATTTTTTGTGGTTTTTTGTTGTATTTAAAAAAATATGTTTGAAGGAAATTAAATAAGAAAAGAAATAATAGGAAAATATGAAGAAAAAAAAAGGTTAGTTTGCAAAGGTGTAAACAATAATGGACAGAGCCAGGAATCAAACCCAAGCCCTTTCCCTCACAATACACGCTGCTTTACCAACCGAGTCACCGCAATTATGTTAGTAACATAGAATCCAATAGGCTATACCCACGATTTCTTCCATTGCTATAGCTTACCTACTTGATTATTATTCAGAGCTAATTCCCTGCAAAAATCAAATTCCAGTAATATGCAACATAAATTTGTTATGGAGACAAGGATCAACTCAATTTGATCCTCTGAGTATGATGGAGTCATTAGTTTCGTCCGATTTTTCCTAATTCACAAAGCCCTAATTCCAAGTGAACCCTAGCCATGGCGTATTCATATACTTGTACTCAAACTTAAATCGAACCATGCAAAGCTTCAAAATAGCATTAGGAACACAAATATATAATCAAATCATGTTGAAAGTGCATGAATCATTGAAACCGATTTTGAGTTTAGAGTATGCAAACCGTAATCGTGTTCTTGTGATTGTGGATGTCTGGATGCTTGGTGAATGGTTGGAATTGATCGAGAGTCAGAACCGTGTTGCAAGACTTGAACAGCTTGAATTGATCCAAAACTATGGTGCTAGTTGCTTGCAAGTCATGTTTTTTGAGGTTCTTTAGGTTCTTGGAGCGTAATTTTCTCCTCAGCATCCGGGATCGCTGTATATATACTAGAGTGAATTAGGTCAAGAATCGAAGGAATTATATGCCAATCAATGAGAAAATATTTGATTTGTAATGAAACCAAATATTGCCTTTTTGAATCAATTTCAATCAATTCTCTTGCCAATCTCAATAAATCGACAAACAGATGGCTTTGCTTGGACCTCAAGAATGATAAAAAGTCAACCTTGCACTTAATATTTTGATTTTACATCTTTTATTTTAATTAAATTGGTTTTAAATGAATAAAAGTCTAAAATAAATAAAAATAAAAGATAAAAGGCGTGGCCTTGGGCTTGGAGGTTCTAATTCAGATAAGAAACAAGTTTGAACCAAGAAAAGTTAGGCCCATTTAGAAAAAAAATTGATTTTCTCAAGTATTTATCTTCATGCACCTCCTCAAAAAATGTCAAACTTACACAACTTGTATCTTGCTTAATTTTTAACATTTTTGAGTGTTCTTGGACTTTTTAGAAAGCTCAAGATGTCCTAGAAACACTAATTTTGGTTTGATCTTCATCGAAGTTTCCATGTTCATTAACACTTCTTTTCAAAAGATGACTTTTGTTGACTTTTAGAAGGACTCTGCAATGTTTTGATCCATAACTTCCAAATGAAGCATTTTTACCAAAGCTTAGAGACATGAAGTTGTAGAGAATTGAATTCCTTCAAAATTAGCTTCGTGGAAAAATTTCTCGAGAAAGTATGTGAAAATTATGTCGTCAAAGTTCGACTTTTGTTTGAAAACCCTAATTTAGAAACTTTATTTTGATCAAATCTTGACTTTTATCGAGGAATCATGATCAACCCTTGATCAAATGATGAAATTAATTCAAAATATTGGTGTTGACAAAAACTATGAAGTTTGACTGTATGTTGACCATAGTTGACGCTTTGTCCAATACATCCGATTTTCAACCATCTAAGCAATTGGATGAGCAATTTTGACTTGTAAGGATTGAACTTGACATGGTGATCCCTTGAATCATATGATGAGGTATAATGACCACTTATAGCACCGAAACCATTTGGCTTGAGAGGAGCAAAACCCTAGTTTGATTGATTTTCAGAGAGGTTTGTCTGGTCAACCTGAGAAACCCTTAAGTATGGAGATGTGAATTATCTTGAGAAGTAAGGGAAAATTTTGGGGTATGCCAGTTTCCCCTGTTCAATCTTCTTGTATTGGAAGAGTTAGATTGGTATGCTCGCCTTTTGTGACCTATAGGTAGAAGATGATTGAACACTCGAGTACACCTGAAAATTTGCACTCGCTGTTGTATGGAATGAGATCGTCATTTGATGATGCGTTAGAACGGCCTTATAGATGCCATTTAGAAAAGCTGATGCTAGAGAGTGAGTTGTACGCTAGACTCTGCGTTCGTCTTTTGAATGAGAGAAATATAAGAGATGGGCTTAAAGATGCCATTCGGAGAGATGAAGATGTGTAGTCGGAGATGGGATTAAAGATGCCATCCGGGGCGGTTGATAATAAGAGAGATTCAGAATAAACCTTTGTCTTGGCTATTTTTGAGATGAATAGTTGTCAACACGTAGATAGTTTTCCGTATTGTTTCGTGTTAATCTATGATCCGTTGTGAAGTAATTTGTATGGTCGTCTCGATAGTTCTCCTCCTGCTTGTTTCGTATTAATTGACCTTCCATTCGAAAGTAGATTTTACCTACTGGGAAATAAATCTTAACAGGATATGGTTAGTTCTATGCGATTATGATACATACGCAGCATATGACAATGTTCGCGGAATGATATATGCATATGTTATGATTTTTATGAATAATGTATGAATGTTGATGTTGGGTATTTCAAAACATATCCATCTTCAAGAAGATAGAACCTCCCTACTAGAGAATTTGATTTCGCTTGGGGATGAAGTTGTTGAAAACCCTGACGGGAATAAGAGAGATGTGAATTTCGATGCACTATCCGACCAAGTTTCGAGTCTTGATATTGCGTCGTTGGGGAATGATAATCATCGAGAGATATTCAACTAAGGATGAATATCTTCGTATATAGACATTGTTGGGGACGATGTGGTATGGAATAACCCTGTTACTACTTAGAGACCGATGTAATTGGTTGATGTGTTATTGCTCGGGAATCAGAACCGATGACTTGACAATGTAGATAAGTCTGATAGGATCACCGCCGGTCTTACGTGATGACGTAGAGGATCACCGCCGTGTGACCAAACGTGAAGTCAAGTTTACGTGATCACTTGCGGACTAACGGATGTAGTTGATAGGATCAACGCCGTGGACCAATATGATGAAGTTTCTATAGGATCATCGCTCATGAACTAACGTGATGAAGTCATAGGATCACCGCCGGGACTAACGTGATGAAGATGTGATCAACGCCGGGACTATCGGATGAAGATCAAGTGTTTGAACACCGCTTGGAGGAGACGATAATGTAATACTTAGTTGAGAAGATTTGGTCTTTGTAGGGAGGGTTATGGCTCCGG
>CM038792.1:222262305-222296592 GCA_021764765.1 Vicia sativa
TGTTGAACCAAGAATCAACTCAAAAGTCATCTTTTGGGGCATTATGTTAGAACATTAAAGCTCATACCACCAATTGATCATTTTCGAGTCGGGACAAAAGAAAAATAAGATGAAGAAAAGAAAGAAAATATTTTCAAATTTTATTTTCGGATGAACTTATCTAGTCTAACCGTCAAGATCAATCAACTCTCTTGGTGGATTTGGCTAAAAGGCTATCAACACCAAGTTCCATTGATATTGAAATTTATGTCTCTAAAATAAATTCAAAATTCAGCAAAATAAAATGAAAATAAAAGTAAAAATAAAAAGGTTTTAAATAATGTTGAAATTAGGTTATTTTAATTGAACTTTATTGACAAAATACATAAATAGTATTTTTTTCATCAAAAGAAAATTTCAAGAAAATTCCCTAAAGTCAATCAGAGGTCAACAAGTGTTGACAATTTTTTTCATCATTTTTAAAAGTCAAAAACTATTTTAAAATAAAAATAAAATGATGGAATAAACCAAAAAAATGAAAAAAAAATAGTAAAGTCGGAAATAAAAATAAAATGAGGTCACCAATATTTGTCAAATGGCCATTGGATCCTTCCATAATTTTTGCAGAATTTTTTTAATGTCAAAAAGTATTTTAAAACAATTAAAAACATCAAATAAAAGAGAAAAAATCATAAAAAGTATCAAATCTAAAAATAAAATTATGAAAAAATAAAATTCAGAAAGATAATATTTCAAAATATTTTTGTGAATTTTTTCATAATTTTTGGACTAGAAATGAATTTTATATGAGTTTTTGAAGTTTAAAATATTTAAAATTGAAAATCGAAGAAATAAAATAAAAGCCAAAAGAAATATGGACCATCAGTCATAGTCAAAACGCATTAGTAAGCTAATTCAATGGATCGAGACACGTTGTGTTTGATATGGACCTCTTTAAAATCACCTCGGATCACCAATTAAATTAAAATAAAAAAAATAAAATCGAATTAATGTTAAGCGTTGGATGGAGTCGACTAATAAAAGTAATCGAGATCCAAGGGCTCCACATCGCGTATGGTAGAATCAAACACGGATCCAATTTGAAAAATTACATGTCACTCCTTTATTGGTTGAAGGCAGAACCATGGGTCATCTTGACCTCCGATATATTCATCGTGATCCTCGAACTATGAAATAAATTTCCCATCTCGGTACCATTGGCTGTCTCTTCAAGGCGATTCTAATGGTATCCTCATAGTTTGTTTCACCTATCTCATGAACAATTTGGAAAAAAAAGGAATAATAACGAGCACTGTTTCTACAAATGATGTTTTATTTTGCAAGATTTGATGGAGATTTCTACCTGAATGGAGTTCACTTTCAGAGCTCTGAAACTGGACTTGGATAGCACGATTCAGGAGGCTTCAAGGCACAATTTTTGTTCTTTTAGCTTCAGTGATGTTCAAGGAAGAACAATAAAGGGTTAATTTCAAATTGGAAGTGGTCTAAACATGAATTCAAAGTTACATAAAAATTGGTTATGTAGGAAGTTTAACAGAGGTTTTTTGGCTATCAAAGCTTGAGAAATGAGTGAGGAATGATCCTCTATTTATAGGAGAGTGAGTGGTGATGAAAATGAGAAGGAATGTTGGTGAATTAGGTACAAAATGATTTGGTTGAAATCATGCCAAAGCGATGTGACTTCGAATGGCATCAAAATGACCTCATTTCAAGTGCAATTTGCTTCAAAATGCATCTGGACAATTATTTAAACATGTTTAGCATCTAAACTTTGAGTAATTTGACTTGTAATCCAAGTTTACATGTTACAATTTTTCTTATTCGAAACAAAAATTGGATGACATGGAGCCTCCTTCAAACATGTATGACTTATTACTCAGGGACCTTTATGATGCAATATTGGGCTCTTTGGAAAGTTGAGATTGCAAGCTTCATAATGCACTTGGAAAGGTAACATTTGGCAACTTGAGCTGAAAGTTGTGATCATTCGAAATCACCAAAAACCACAAGGGTTGACCAGACAAACCCTCTCCTAAGCAATCAATTCAAACTAGGGTTTTACTCCTCTCAGGTCAAAATGGATTTTGAATGCTTCAAGTGGTCATCATACCTCATCATATGCTTCAAGGGTTCACCATGTCAATTTTTAAGCCTTACAAGTCAAATTTGCTCACTCAATTGCTTGGATGGTTGAAAATCAGCTATATTGGACAAAAAAGTCAATGGTCAACATGCGGTCAAACTTCATAATTTTGTGTCAACATCAATATTTTGAATTAATATTCATCATTTGATCAAGGGTTGACCATGATTCCTCAGGAAAGTCAAGATTTGATCAAAAGTCAAAGTTTATAATTAGGATTTTTCAAACAAAGTCAACAGAACTTTGACCAAGCACTTTCACATACTTTATCGAGAAAGTTTTCCACAAAGCTTATTTTGAAGGGATTCAATTATCTACAACTTCATGTCTCACAAGCTTTAGTCAAAAATTCTTCATTTGGAAGTTATGGATCAAAACATTACATGTCCTTTTAAAAGTCAACAAAAGTCATCTTTTGCAAAGTGTTCATGAACATGGAAACTTCAATGAAGATGAAACCAAAAGGAGTGTTTATAGGACATCTTGAGCTTTCTAAAAGTCCAACAACACTAAAAATGTTGAAAATTGAGCAAGATACAAATTGTACAAGTTGAGCATTTTTTAGGAGGTGCCTGAGGAAAATACCAAGCAAATGCAAATATTTTCGAAATAGGCTTAAGTTTCATGATCCAACTTGATCTTGACATTATCCATGACATTCCACTCATTGCCACGCCTCCTTATTTTTATTTTTTTATTTTTTGAACTAAATGGCTTAAATTCAAATTTAATTAAATAAAATGTAAAGATAATTGGTAAGATGAGTTGGGCGGTTTCTACTTGTCTTGAGGACGAGGGAAGCCAGCAGAAAATTGTCAAATTGTTGCAAGTAAGGCAAGATTGAGCCAAGTTTGGAAATATTTCATACAAATTTCAAATCAAATATTTCTTCCATCAATGCATGATATTTCCTAATTATTTATGACAAAATCTCATGCTCTATATACTCTACACAATCACAAGCAAGGACATGAAACCACAGCCTCACAAACCCTAAAAAATCTCAAATTTTCTCAAAACTTGCAACTCGGATTCCAATTTCCGGTAGCTTAAGCCTTTCAAGCACTCCCGTGCTCCAAGGGTAAGTTGAGTAAGTATGGATCATTATCCATGGCCATAACACGTTGAACCATGCCATACATGAAGCTCCGATTTCATACTTTTCATATTTGATTTTTAATTTTATTGTGTTTGGTGAAATCTAACTATGCTAATGTATCCTGAGGTTGATTAGAACATGATTGAACCATTGTTCGCAAGGTTTGGTGGCCAAGTTGAAAATGCCATTGTTAGGAAAGCAAGTTGTTGAGTTTCAAAACCATAGCTACAGAGTTGTTCTTGAGCGAACTAACCCGTCATCGTGATCGTAGGGTCTAGTCTGATCAGGGATTTTACTTTTCATTAATTGATGTGTTTTGCGGGTTTCTAGGGTGAAGGTCGATCGGGAAGATGACCGGGCCCTAGCTCGGCAAAGACCCATGGCGTTGAATCCTTGATCGCTGGTGTGGCATGAAGGTGCCTTACGATTCGCTCGTTCAATAATTGGGCCGCGGTTTGACTTGTTTTGAAATTCAAAATGAGCGTTGGATCACTTATAATCGTATGGATGTATTTCCATGACAACAAAGACAACTAGACAGATGGTAAAGCACACGCTTGGTAACGGGAGGGTCCTGGTTCGATTCACAGTGACCTTTCTTTTTCTCACTTTTCACTTTTCTTATTTTTTCTTATTTTTCTTAATTTTCACTTAATTTTCTTTTCAAATTAATTTAACCATTTTCAAAAATCACAAAAACATTTTAATTTCAGATTTAGGTTAATTAAACATTTAATTAATTTTTGACATAAAAATAATTTATTTTTCTCATAATTTAAATTATTTTTCATAATTAATTAATAATTAACTTAAAATTAGGTTTTATACATTAAAATCAATCCAAAAAATATCAAAAAAATATTTTTTCTTTACAATTAGGGTTTAGATATTTCTTTTTGTTGTTAGACATTTTTTCTACAATTTATTTCTTTTATTTCGCATTTAAATATTAGAAATCGTTATGCGTCATGAGGATATTTTGTAATAGCGTGGGATTTATTTACGCTTTACTTTCCGCACCTCTATTATGTATCTATCCCAAAGCCATGTAATAGCGTAGGACCTTTACGTTTCCGCACTTTACTTTCCGCATTACTTTACTTTTGTATTTAATTTGTTAGTAACTAGGCGTGTATGGCAATATTAAATCAAACAACATAGATCGCTTCTAACACAAGATAAATATCTGAATACAACACACTTTTCACACATGCACCCACCTTAGGGTATCCTCTCTTGTTGCCCTTGAATACATGGTCATGTCCCTCGAGCGTGGGGATATCTTAGCTATGACGCTTACAAACATATCATCTGAGTCCATTCGATATAAAGATCATGTCTCGATGACCCTCGATGTTGCCTACAAATACATGATCGTCCCTCGATTATTGCCTACAGTGATGATCGTCGGATTCTAAGGAAGCAGGCACAATGGCTTTCCACACACGAGTTGACTATTGGTGACTCGTGACCAACAGTTTACGTTGAAATGTTTTGGTAATGAGACAGTAAACAAAAAAAGCGATAAAGATAAAGTTAAAGTAAATTGATTTGCATTAAAATGGAAAATATGGTGATTCACGTACATCAAAGCTTGAGTTACTCTTTCTTCCTTTAGCGCGGAATTGAGGCGAGTTTTGGAAAGCGAGTTTGAGAGTCTGAATGAACACCAATCTTCAACATTCTAACTTATTTATAGTAATTACAAAAGTAAGCTACTGAAACTAAATCAACGGACAAGATTTAAGCTTAAGCATAACTTCCATACGATTTAGCCATCCGTGTTAGAACTTCAACCCACGATCTTTTAGGCAACTACCACGATCTCCTCATTTGACTTCTTCCCTTCATGACTTGGAAGGCGCTTTTAGTTCGATTCATCCTCTTGAGACATAAAAATTCCTAAGTCCCCTAGTTTGCATCTTGACAATTTGGAGCACTTATTTGATGTCTTCGTTAAACAACTCTATTGAATGCGACTACCCGTACAATTTGTGACTTAGTCTTATTTTGACAGCTTTTCGCTCTTAATTTGTTTGGTCGATTTGGTTTGACCTTGACCCGGCTTCTAAGCCGGCATGTATCTTTCTGGTGCTTCTAACTTGGTCTTGTAAAGTACCTTGAAAGTCACTTTATCTAGACTAGTCTTTAACCTATAGGGACATTGCCTTTGACCATGCCCCCAAACATCTTCACAAATTTTCAGCTAACAAAATGCCCCCGGAGATACCATTTTCGAATTCTTGACATTGTCGAACATGAGACAATGGTATCTATGAAGTTTCACCTTGCGTCGGTTCAGTCGTTTCCACTACCTTCGTGAAGACAACTCACTGCTGCAGTCTTCTCATGACGTCAAGCAATCATGGAAACGTATATTGCTTTATCTCAAGACATGTGAGCATTTAATGCTTAAACATCATGACTTAGGTGGCCGAGTAGCCCAGCGCTAGAGCTTTATCTTCCTACATGTGTCCCTCAGCGGACACGATTGAAAACCTAGGGAATCGCCGATCACTTTTCCTTTTCATTATTTTCACTTCCACGCCTATAAATAGACGTTCCTCTTATTTCTTTTCTTTTCTTCTGCGTTTTCACTCCTTAAACAGCAAAACCCAGAAAAAATCTTCATCTTCTACACTCTCAATCTCCGGATCAAAAACCAGGAACAACTTCAAAAACCCTAACGCTTATTTCCTTCATCTTTAGCTATCAAAAGTTTTCAACGTCTTTGAAACTTTTCTCTCAACCAGAGACATCGATCTTCGGTTTTCACCTTCTCTCTCGTTCAAAACGAAATCTTAAAACCCTTTTTATTTTACCTTCTTCATCTTTATCAATGGCGGACCATAATATTTCCATGACTCCTTGCCAACTCTTCAACTCATGGTGGGTGGCAAACCCTCGTCCCGAGCCACCGCTCTCGAAGAAAAAGCTAAGATTTGGCAATCACGGTACTCATTCCTTCCGGTTGGTCAATGAATCTTATGCCTTTCTAGGGACACTACCCATGGGCGTCCTTGAGATACATGTAGATGGCGAAGGTGCTTTTCCTACCAATCATGCGGTTACCTATGATCCTCAACAAACCCCATTTCACTACAGTTTGTTGGCGAGAACTTCTTCGCTCCCTGCATTGCCCTAAGTTTAGGGCTTGGATGGAAAGACTAGAACCACACAGGGCCAACAATGGAGGCAAATGGGTATCGACCTACTGGTGGCACACCTACTCACAGTGGCATGTTGTTGGCTGCCTTATACTTGGGAGGATCCACCAACACTTTTCATACAAAGTGGTATGATAACCCCACGTTCTTTGGATGTAGTGCTTTGTGAGCGTGGGCTGCTGGCTATTTTCAACCACAGAGCCGAGACAATTCCCATCAAATCGGCGTTGGCGAATCCAAACATCCAACACACCAACCATCCACCACCATCACCGTGACTACGAAGAAATTTACGATGAGGAGCATGTTGCTACGACTCTGGCTATCGCTTGTTTGTTGAGGTCGATGTAGATAGCCAAACAATTTGCTCATTTGGCTGCCCGTTGCATAGGGGTGAAATATTTATAGGCCAATTAATTTTGGCCTCTTTGTACTTCTATGACCAATGTGGTCGGCCAAATAAAGAGTTCGATCGAGATCCAAAAAGAAGAATGTCTTTGGTTCATGGTCCCTTACGCTCTTGCAATTGTGGCTAAATGCCATTACGAAGATGTGAAACCTTTTCGACGGAAAAAGGTTTCAATTTCTCAAAAGCAGGGAGACCTTGTGGCCCGATTACTTGCCCTTAACTCCTATTGACAAGACTTCTCCAAATGTGAAGTCTTCAAGATGCTCTTCAATATCATCTTGTCTGATTTCTTCATGGATGCCTTCTTGATGGCAAGAGTGGGCCATTGTGGCTTCTTGAATCCTTTCCCGATTAGAAGAAAGGCATCAAAAATATCTTTGATCTTTTGGAGACTTTTGACTCCCTAGTTTCTCACATTCGCCATCACTCATGAGCCCTTGCTTGACACCAGCCCAACTTGGTGGCTAGACAATTTGGGCTCATCGGATTATGCCTAGGTCACTCTATCCATCCTATGAATTACTTATTGACGTGTTAGATGACCAAGGTTGGGATGTCATCGGGAGGCTAGACACACCCTATGGGTTCGTCGAGCCAAGCTACATTCACCCCATTTAAAACATCCTTTTACCCAGAGTTTAAAACTTGGTGGCGGTCATATCTTATTACCTTTGTGAATGATGTTGATGGCAAGATGAATGAGCTTACTTGCCTTCAATAATTTTTAGGAAGACAACAAAATGTAAAGCGATTCACATCGGAGAAATTCAAGCTTTCGAAATTTTTAGAGTGGTGTATTTGCCAAAAATCTTTGTCGAACCATCCGTGAAGCGGCCAGAGCTAAAGGAGAAGGTAGCGAGAGTTCCTCATCTCAAGATCTAAATTACGCTAAAGACAAATATCTTTACGACTTCACTTTGGAAAAGTCAAATTTCCTCTTCTGAAATAGCCCTTTGGCTCGCGGCTTTTCAACCACCTATTCCAGTTGGTGGTATAGATCTTAGTCAAACATTTAAAATGCTTACAAAAGAAAGGCGTGGGGTGGTTACGGCGAAGCATTGGTTGCCACACTCCGGGCATTCTTCATATCGACCCTTGAATATGTGAGAGAGCTTGATGTAGTACATTCTTGCGGGAAAAACCTCGTTAAATATTTTAGGGATTTGGAAGCTCAAGTGTCGTAACTCAGGTTCCAAGCTTATGATTGTCTTGCTTATCCGGCGGAAACCCTTATATATGTACTTCCATGGAGCCATCTTTCCCTTGTAAGCGCCATGATGCATTTAACCATGGCTTAAAGGTAGGAAGTTAAGCTATTCAACTTGATGATTCGTTTATAACGTCTCATAAAAGGCTCTTAGGATTCTTCAAGCTAGCGACAACGTTATACTCACCCGTGCCTCCAACTCGGATAAATCGGCGAGATACATCTGGGACCAATCGACCCCGTTCTCTACCCGGGATCGGATCGAGATAAGAACCTCGTCCTTGGGTCCGAGACCTATCTCGGGTCTCGGCATTCCTCTTCGGACTACTATCTCGGCTAAGTTTTTATCGTGACTCGTGCCTCGACCAGCGGTCACTGTATCGAGAATGATTACCCTATAAATAGGGAAAGGCGATTTCGCCTTCTTTCCTCACCTCATTATATCACATTTATTTGCTCCCCAAGAAATTCTCCTCTACATATTTCCACAAGCCCTACGCATTCTTGCCGTCACCTCAAAACCCTTCTTTCGGTCAATCGATCATCAACTCAATGTATCCTCTTTTCTTTACATTGCTTTTGTTTTAATCGAAACATGAGTCGTTATTAGGAATCGCGATGATTTTGGTGTAAAATCCACTTAGGAAGCGAGGCAAAACTCTGTTTGAGGAATGCATCGCGAGATGAGTGATGCCAGAATGGCCGGCCTAAAGAAATTCTGACGGGGTTTGCTTGAAGTTTTACCGATAGTGATTGACCACGACTCTTGAGGTTGGTGGGTGATAATGAAACCAACCGATTGATCAAAGGAAAATGTAACTTTAAGCAAAATCGTCTGGATGAAATCGGCGCTCTGCGCTCTCTGCGGAATGTCTGCGTCTACGAAGCGAGGATGGCGTGATTCTAGAATCTTGTGAGTCAGGGAGGTGTTTGTATGATCCGCCCTAAGGGAATTGGAATAGAATGGTTTTACTCTTTGAGTCATCGAGGAGTTTGGAATTCAATTCCCTCTTTCCGACTTTAAGCGGTTCTCCGAACCATTAACTTGGCACCCTCGACTCCGTCCAAGCGATTTGGGGTTTATCAGACCTTTGAAATTTTCGAACCTTATCAATAGCCCCACCATCAGTCTGTTCTTTCCTTTTTGAGATAAAAACGAACACAGGCGGGTTGCCATGGTGGCATCTCAAAAAGAAGTTCCTCAAGCCTACATCTCCAGCTTTTCTACAAGCGTTTTATTCGAGTAAGATGTGGGTCTCGGTGCCCTCAAGTTATATGGTCTTGATGGGCATCATAAATTCCCTTTATCTTGGACTGTGACCCACTTCCTATTTCCGGTTCGATTATGATCTGAGTGCTTAGGACCCTTTCTTTAAATCTTGGACTCCTTGAGGGCCGATCGGTCAAGTTACTTTGTCTCAGGAAGTCCCCCTAGGTAAGATTTTCCAATTAACTGCTACTCTTTATTTGTATGCTTAATCTCTTTCTTTTGTTTTATTTCCAAGACAAAATAGTAAATATGTCCGTGAAAGAAGCGAAGCTAATGGTATGACTCGTCTTTGCTTGCGAATAGATGACGGCGGTCCCTCCGACACCAAGTCCAACGAGGTCGGGTGGAAGTGCGCATCCAGAAGAAAAACGTCCGATCCGTGACCTGTTCGAGACTACCATCATCAGCTTCCCAGGCATACCGAAACCCGCTGACCCCGAGTCTATCCGAAGAAGCCGTCATGGAAAGCGAACAACTCGGCATTAGGCTATTTCAATTTGCTAAAGGAGACGATGATAGTTACGCCGAGCTTGGAGAATCGATTCTGGGCGGCTGGTTTGATGGTCTTAAGTTCTTGTATGACCATGTCGCGCCACCATGTGAGAAAGCTGACAAATCTAGGTTCTAGCGGATCCTGGCCGGTGAGTTCATACACGATGAGGTGTCTTGTACTCACTTTCATGATCTGTTCGAATCGGGTGATAATGTGGAGAAGAAAAAGACCGGTGGAAGCGAGAGGTCGAGATTAACCGACAGCGAGCAATTCCTTTTCGATGCCAACAATGTACTCAGAATAAACTCACAGGCTGCGACACCATCACGAGATCTTGAGAAGAAGAACTCGGAAGCTAACAATAGGATAAAGGTTTTGGAAGGCGAGCTCACGAGGCGAGAGATTCGACCTCCGAGATGTCAACCAAATTTCAAGATTACGAAGTCATGCTCCGGTGAAAAGATGCATTGAAGAAATCTCGGATGGGTCTTTGGATGCAGGGATTTGGCTTCGACCAAGCCAAAGCTCATCAATTGCCTATATCACGACATAGATATCTCGGAAGTTGATTTCTTCAAGACCATCGTAGATGGAAAGTTGGTGGAAGTCGATGAAGATGATAAGCGAGACCACGGTTAGTGAAGGAACAATGTGGATGCCAATCCCAACCTCACAATTTTCTTTGCTCCCTTTTATGTTTTAGTATTTACGTAGTTAGTCATCCCTTTTGGTGGATGCATTTTGTACTCCATATTTGCCTGCCGACTATTTTAATTATTTTTGATGTTTTGCTATTGATTTTAATGCTCCACGAATGCTTATTGCGTGCATAGTTGTGAACTTTTATGTAGCACTACTAGCCCCGAGCCATAGGATCGTGAGCAATCCTAATGGTTTTGAGATGACCACATAACAATGGTTCGCAACTCTAGCATACACCTCCGGGTAACCACAGTTCACAAGAATGGAGAAAGCTTTGAAGGCAGCGTGAAACTCGATTAAGATTCTTCGCCTTATCGTTTTGAAGGTTGTTAGAGGAGGCGAGCCTTTTGAGGTTTAGAGCCTCTATAGGGTTGATCAGGCAGTTGAGCCAACCGAGGTTGACGGAGGGTTGAGCCTCGGGGTTGATCAGAGGCAGTTGAGCCCAACCGAGGTTGACGGAGGGTTGTTCGGTGGAAAGCGAGCCTTTTAGAAGAGGTTTTACCGTGGCGAGAGGCGATCCGAGACCGAGCTCGTGATGCGTACCTAATGATTCCGCCATTTCTTTCTAAGGATCGGATCTTTCGCAATACAATTTTATTTTATAGGTGCCTCATTAAAAACCATGGCCCTTGCCTGGGAAAGAGTGCACCGTTTATTCTTCCATTAAAATGCTTAACTAAAATAAAATTTAAGATTGACAATGTTCGAGGTCCTCGGCAACTCGATCCGTCCGTGTTTCCGACTTGTAGCTCAGTTTGTAACTCCTCAAAGGACCTGAATGGTCCTTCCCAATTGGGATCTAGCTTACCCTTCTTGGTAGGATCAGTCACTTTTTTAAGTACTAAATCTCCGACCTTGAAGCCACGTTGTTTCACCCGTAAGTTGAAACGTCTGGTCATTCTCTGTTTTGCCGCCATTTCCACGACATAAGTTTTGTGTCTTATCTCATCAAATATCGCCTCTTCATTCAAAGCTTGCTTATTGGATTCTTCTTCAAAGTTCTCCCGTCTCCAAGAGGGTAAAATAACCTCCACCGGTATCATGGCATCGGCTCCGAAAACCATCCTGAAGGGAGTCTCTCGGTCGTGGAATGAGCGGGTATGGTATGCCCACACACTTCATGTAAATCATGCCCAGTCCCTTGGCGAATCCGACTTCTTTTTATAGCATTCAATATTACCTTGTTAGCCGACTCGGCCTGACCATTTGCCTATGGGTGCTCTACAGATATAAATTTGTTTTGAATTCCGAGCTCCTTGCAGAACTCTACCACCGAGGCATTTGCAAACTGCACTCCGTTATCTGAGACAATGACTCGAAGTATGAGGAAAATGATACTCCTCTAGTAAAAGCATGAACTCGATCCGGTGATACGAGACAACGCCTCTGCCTCCATCACTTAGTAAAATAGTCCACAGCTACAATCGGGAACTTGACTGTCCGGGGCCATTAGGGCGGCCCTAAGATGTCGATTGCGATAAAAGGCCACGGGGCCAAAGCGTCAGGGAACTCGGATGGAGTGTGAATTCTTGGGCGAATTTGACACTTTGAGCAACATGCCACGTATTCGGACAATCCTTTGTTAAGTAGGCCGATGTACGGTGCTTAAGATCAATGGCTAGAGCTCTTCCCCTCCATGATTTCCACAAACTCCCTCATGAACCTCTTTCACCACCATTGATATATCCCTTACGCAGCGTAGCATAGGGCTACTTACGTCGGCCGATCTGATTTCGGACTCCACCACAAACCTTGATGAGACCTTCTTGATTCGTTTGGCCTTCTCTCCGTCTTGAACTGCGTATCTTGTTGTAGATGTCGGTGATCGGACTCATCCACCGTCATCCTCTTCATGAATAGCGAGGACTCTTCCTTTTCAATCTTGAGCACGGGAAGCACCTCTCGTAACCCGACTTGTTTATCCGAATCCTTAGAACTGCCAGCGGACGGAAGATCGGCTTGGGTATTTTCTTCTCGGGCTACATGACATATTCAAAGACATCGAACCGCCGACTTAGTGAAGCGACTTCTTTGTACATACTTTGCTAAAGTAGGGTCCTTAAATGAAGCGATCCGTCCACACTTGACCACTAGCGTGATCAGTGCGAACCAGCGGTGAGTTACTCCGACCTCAAAGCTAGCCTCGGACCAGCCAGTGAGCCTCGTATGCACGATTGTTACTTCGAGAACCCAAAGCATGAATACTCTAACACCATTCCCCGGGCCTTCGGAATCACCTGCACCACTGCCCTTAGATTAGACAAACCATCAGCGAGAGAATCCATTTTGAGTAGGGACCTCTCCGTGAAGTAAGCTCCACCATGAAGTCGGCCGGGGATTGGGATTTGATCTTGCGAGGGAAAGGCGATCTCGTGCTACGATGGTTCCACGGCCAGGGACACCATCCTTCCGGCCGTCGGCTTCTTGAATACACTGCTTCAGCGGAAAATTGGTCTTCACTTGGGCGGGATGCCCGAAGTAATGCACGAGCTTTAAATGCGATCGTCACAAGTGCCGTAGCTAATTTCTCAATCTTACGGTACTGACTTGCCCTTTTAACACTTTGCTTACAAAATAAACGGTCGCTCCCCTCTTCCGTGTCTTAGACCCGATGCAGGCCCAGATTGCGCCGTCCGTCACCGCCAGTATAGTGTCGATTGAGAACATGGGTGCGATTATGCCGGAGAGTCTTTGACGATGGTGCTTTAATCCGTTGAATGCTTCTTGTGCGCTTCCGTCCACTCGGCTGGGCTCTTTTCTTAATTGCCGAGAAAGTGGATGGACTTGTCACACGCACAAGATAAGCGAGACAACGCGGCCAAGCGCCGATTAGTGCTTGTACTACCGTCTGAGAGGTCGGACTCCATGTCAATGATTGCTTGACACTTATCGGGTTGGCCTCGATACCACGATTTGTAAGCATGAAACCCGGGAACTTCGAAACTTGTACCCGACGTACACTTGTCGGGTTCATGTGCATATTGAACTTCCGCCTTTGCGAAGGTCTCTAAATGTATGTCATGATACGCTCCGAATGGTTTTGATCACCATGTCATCTCACGTACACCTCAATATTCCGACCAATCGAGGGCAAACACCATGTCCATCGACCTCTGGTAGGTCGGCGTCCGTTCTTGAGGCGAGCGGCATAACCTATAATAAAAATTCTTCGCTCATGTCAAGGCGGTCTTTGATGCATCCAGGGTTCATCAATTTGGTTGTGCAGATGCGCATCAAGAAACTCGGGAGGCGAGCAGGAAGAGCCGATCGACCGATCAATGTGAGGGAGGGTAAGGATCCTTTGGGCATGCTTTGTTCGGTCGATGAAGTCTACATATTCTCCACTTGCCATTCTTCTTCCACCATAACCCGTTGGATAGCCAAGTTGGGTCGCACCTCCTTGGCTGAAACTTGTGACTTTCCTACTTCTTACGGACTGACTGTCCCTTTCTTCTCCCATCTTCCGCTTCCTTTGATACCGGCTTGACCCGGGATCAATTCATAAATGGTGGCACATGATCTCTAGGTCAATGCCGTATCCAGAAGCGGTTTCAAAGCGAAAAGGTCTAAATTCTACCTTAACACGGACTATCTCGGTCTCCTCCTCCTTTGTTAATTGAGTTCCCGGATGGGTGACTGTGAGGTGTGACCCGATCTGGCGTCCTTGATCTCCTCGAGGGTGAGTCCATCCTTTCGACCCTTCTCTTGGATCGATGTCGACTATGGACTTAGTGTTTCGGAGGGCCTGCGATGGACTGACTTCTTCTTGGCCTTGAAACTATCTTTATAGCATCTTGGGCGGGCCACGGTCTCCATGGACTACCCAGCCCGTTGCCAAGGGATACTTCATAGTGGGAACAATGTTGTGATCTTGCAAGTGCATTAAGCGATGAGCGTCCATGATAATATTATAAGGTGATGGCGCATTAACCACCAAGTACCTAACGAGCAGGTTTGGCACTTTCTCGAAAGTAGTTAGCGGCGGGGAATGCGAGAACACACTCGCGGAGAACCCAACAAGGGTCCGCTAAAGGTAACAACTCATTCGGCTCAAAGCCCGTTCCGCTTGAAGGCTTCGGTGGGGACATCCATGGAACTTCCGGATCGATCAACACTTATTTGATCCGGTTTGAACCTCGATCACCATGGGATCATTTTCATGTGGCAAAACCTCTTTGGCGTCTTCACCGAGAAGGTTATCACCACAGGATCAAACCTCGAAGTTAGATCACGAGAATCTGCGGACCCATGGCGTACCTCTTCTGGGCACGAACTAGTGGAGCCGCCTCCATAAAGCCTCCACGAGATAGTGTTGAGAGTGTGCTTGGGTTGATCTGCCTCTCACTTCTTCCACGGCCTTACCCTTTTCTTGGACACGGAATCGAGGCAGGAGTCCCTCTCGGGGATGAGTCACGTTTACTCTCCTGGGATATTCCTTCACGTATGTTGACAACTTGCCTCTTTGTACTAACTTTTCAATCTCTCTCACAAGCTGTACGGGGATTACATGGTATGTCCCTTAGACGATGAAACTCGCACCATGCTCGAGTCACTCCCAAAACCATATTAACGGTCCACTTCTTGTTCCAGGAGTGAGTAGCGATTTCAAATGATTAATATCACGGAGGATGTCTTACGGTATTAAGGGGTGTGAGCACGTCTCCACAGGGCTGAAGGCGACGCGGAACACGGCTGCAGCCGCCTGTCCGGGCTCGTTCACGAGGGTGGCAACATCTAGTGGTCGGGTCGGTTCACGCCACGACCCCATCCCTTAGAATCTCGACACGCTTCTCCATGTTGCTCTTTTCTCATAGCACTCGGCCGGGTAATCTCGTCCATGCTCTTGGCTGGTTTTGGGCTAAAGACTCATTGGCCAGCCCGGCTTTAAGGCCATCTTGGAATCGACCACAAATATCTCGATTAGGGTGTGAGACTTTTATTGTTTCCTCGTTGAACCTAGCCATGAAGTCCCGTAGTGACTCGGAAAGTGCGCTTCATGTTGAAGAGGAGGTGTTGGCCACTTGCGATGTCGATTAGCCGGAAGCTGAATGATCTTTCAATTGAAGTCTTGATAGCTCACCAAAGACAACAAGGCCCATATACCGCGTAAGGCCGTTCTCTAAAAGGTACGACCATCGGCTTGCACTTAAGGGATCGGTTGCCCCAATAAGCGTCATTGTGTTGTTAACCACAATGATGTGTTCTGAGATCATCTTGCCATCATACGATGCCGATGCGGGTTTGAAATTATCTAGAACGACATCCTCCAGTTTCCTAGGACAAAGTTTGTGCTCGGAGGTTACGCTTCATGTTCCTCTTTCGTCCAAACTCTTGGTGAAGGGCTACCGTTGTCTGAAGAGTTTCATTATCTTGGCAGATCATTGATCATGGCGGTGGTGAGTGAGATCGGTGGATACATTGGTGAATTTGAGACATTGTCGATGCATGTGTTTATGTGTGTGTGCGGCTGGGATTGATTTCATCGAGGCCCCGGTGGCGTCAATGTTCTTACGGAAAAACCTCGTTAAAGATATTTTAGGGATTTGGAAGCTCAAGTGTCGTAACTCGAGTTCCAAGCTTATGATTGTCTTGCTTATCCATTTGGCGAAACCCTATTTATCTCGTACTTCCATGGAGCCATCTTTCCCTTCGTAGCTTACGATGCATTTAACCATGGCTTAAAGGTAGGAAGTTAAGCTGTACAACTTGTGATGATTCGTTTATGTAACGTCTCATAAAGGCTCTTAAGTTCTTCAAGCCCTAGCGACGTTATACTCCACCGACCTCCACTCGGATAAAGGCGAGATACATCTGGGACCAATCCGCCCCATTCTCCTACCGGGATCCGGATCGGATAAGAACCTCGTCCTTGGGTCCGAGACCTATCTCGGTCTCGGCATTCCTCTTCTCGGACTACTATCTCGGCTGGATTTTATGCATGATCGGTACCTAAGGGTAACCACTTTTGGAAAGTTTTGTTTCCTTTCACGGTTTGACTTATCTTTATTTGACTCGACTTCTTTTCTAGTTGTACCTCTTCCACGGTAGTTGCCCCGAGCAAGAACCCTGCTGCTATTGAAAGCCAAGAAGGGCCGTCGACCAAGCCGCTAAAACCAGCCTTGAAGGAGGCCCTTGTGATCTAAGGTATGTTTACTCATACTTATGTTCATGTTTTCTTATTCGACACCTCACTTATACATGATGCCTTACGGTTCACACCCATTCACACCTCTCGATGATGAACCAATCTACTTTTTTGTTAAGAAAGCTTATTCTTCTATAAGTGTGAATATCTATACTGACATCTTGTATTACACCAATCCCTAATGTCTCTATTTCTCTTGAAGCAGTCGAAAACATTCATGGTTTGGATGCTCCCTCCACTATATCCAAAAGGTCCAAGAAGGACAAGAAGTCTCACCATGTGGGAGGCGGGGTAAACATCTTATCACTTTTGATTCTTGTGATGAAGGATTTAAGATTTCTCTTGATATATTCTTTATTTCTCTGACCATCCATAAAGACTCGATTTTCAAAAATCATTTTAAATGAATTTTCAAAACAAGCAGTGAAATACGCCACCTAATTTTATTTGTTCTAAAAAGAAGAGCGGAAATATAGATAAAACCCACGAAAGAAAAGGATAAGACGGTCTACGAAATTAAAGAGATATAGGTTCGGGAGTTGGTTATGCAAGGGGAAGGTATTAGCACCCCTCACATCCATCGTACTCGATGGTACCCATTTAGTTCAAAGTGTGGTTGTGTGTTAGTGTGAAAAATTTTACGATCTTCTAAGGTTTGAAATGAGAAAGAAAGAGAGGAGAAATGTTTTTATTATTTTGAGTTTGACACGGTTTTGAAACCGCGTGCCTACGTACTCCCTCGTGCAATGGGAAAGTCAAAACTCCGTAGTTCTTCTAGAAAATGATTGTTTGTTGATTGATTTTAAATGAAAAGACAAGTCGTCATTTTAAAGGAAGACTCGTCTAACGTCCACAGGTGTGATAAAGAAATAAAGGACTACGCACCAACATGAGGGAGGTTTGAGAACACCTCTAGTACTCAAGTGGAGAAGTCGAAAACCTTGGGAATAGAGGAAGAAGCATCTCAATTATAAATGAATCATGTCTAATCTTGAAAAGGGTTTAAAGGTAAATGGTGCTTGGAGCACAAAGAAATTTGAATGTGTTAGAATTGATTTTAAATTGTGGATGACAAGTACCAAAGCGTTGGGATATCCTCTAACGATTCAATACTCGAGATTGGTGATTGAGGTCAACCGATCATCTCTCATCCAAAAATCTTTATTATGAAAGAGTGAGCTGAAACAAAGTTCACTTTTATTAAGTGTATGGAATAAAGTATTTAAGTCATTGGGTTACCTCTCAATGGCTCAAATACTTTACATTTTAATTCGTCGGGATATCCTCTAACAGTTCAATTAAATACCATAGCACTATGTTTTTGTTTTAGAACATGGATTTGAAGTTTCTCAATTTATTGGGTTACCCTCTAATCAATTAGAAACTTCGATTTGTTTTGTCGTTGGGCTAACCTCTACCATTAAAACAAATCTTATCCAAGTGTCCTTTTTCTTGTAGAAAAATTGATTTTTTAAAAATAACTCGACGTTGGATCGAGGTTTGAGAAGAAGACTCGACGTTGGGTCGAATTTTATTGAAAGTGTTTTAAGTACTTGGTGAATGGAGAAAGAATAGGATCGAGATAATTGTAAATCACAAGTAAAATCAACAAAGCCCATACAAGGTGGCCAACCTAAGTATAAAATAATTAAATTACATGTGTACTAGCAAAGTGGGCTAGTCTACTAAGACGACCAATTGGGACAATTGATCGAAATAGGCTCCTTGTAAGAGGCCCGGAATCAAGCGTACATGTGTGCATGTGTGGTCACCTTGACGCTTCTTAGCTTTGTCGATTCTGAGGTTTAAAATGATTTACAATTATTAGTTTAAAAAAGATTTTTGGTTTTGTGTAAGTGACAGTTAAATTAAAATAAAATAAATGTGCACTAGATGATTATTACAAGATTTGTTCTTGGGAGAGGGATACATCAAATATAAATAGGGATTAAGCGATAAAATAAAAATGGAAAAGCGGTAAAATTATTTACAACACAACAAGGGAAATTGGGATACATTTTTCCAAATGGGATAAATTGAAATTAAAGAGAAAAAATAAATTGATTAGAATAGAATCACGGAGAAATTTAAATATCAATTATTGTATTGTATTATATTATATAGAATAGATTATATGAACTAATTCTAAGAAATTAAATAATATACTTGTGCTCATACATATTCAAAAATTAAATTGAATTAAAAATTTAAAATTTGCAACACAAAGATTAATATAATTAAATTCAAACTTATTCTGAATTAATAGATAAGGAATAATAATAATAATATATATATAATAAATATTTACAATAATTATAAAATAAAAAAAAAAAACATGTATAATATATTTACAGTATAAAATATAAAATAAAAGTACTAAGTATTTTAGATACACATTACTAAATATTAAATAGTAACACAAATATAAATGACAGTATAAAAATGTGTATAGATGCCTTGATATAGGAATGTATGCTTGATCATCTCGGCTATCTTCACAAATGTAGAATATTAGTAACACAGTATGAGATGAAATAGAAACAAAATGGAATTGCAATGAATCGAAAAATGGTTAGTAGGCGATGAAATCAAAATGCAATTAAATGAATGCTCATGGATAAGCAACCAATTGTAATCGAAACCAAAGAAAAACATGAACAAGATATTATTTACAAAGTATAAGATCGGGATAAATTACATGAATGCAACATGAACATCAAATTGTCAAACAATTATCATGATTATCGATTCATGAACGAAACAAGTTGGAGATTCATGCCATAATTTAAACAAAACGGAACATAGAAGAAAAATGAATTTTAGACAAACAATGATCATAAACATTAAATCCGGGCAGCCACTAATGAACTTGATAATGCTCAAAACTTCATCCCACAAAGTGTTCAAAACAAATTAAAAATGGCGATAGAAACAAGCGGCGCCATAGTTTCTCGGTTAGATGTACACGCGAATAAACACGGTTAATCAATAAACCATCATGAAACCAACCTAAACATCATTCAACCATAAATTCTACTTGAAATTAAAAAGAAATGAGCATACAACATGGTGTTCTAATATGCTTCTCGGCTAGATTCGCAGTTTACAGCATCATCATTTAGCCTTCATCGAAACAAAAGCGGATTCTTATCACCAATTCAAAGAAAACAAAAATAACATGGCTGCTTGACGGTTTCTCGGTCGATTTCTATGCATACAAAAATGCGGAAATAAATTTCCTTCATCGAAACTATACAACCTTCATAAACTTCAATAAAAAGTGAGAATAACGCAATAACACGGTGCTGGCCCCAAATGGTTTCTCGGTTCAAATTACACGCAGTAACGCGCTAAACATAAAACCTTCATTGAAACTATTCTGAAAATTATTCAAACACAAACTTTAATCGAATTTAAAAATGAAAACAAAATGATATCCTCTTGATTTCTTGGTTAGTTTCTACGCGGATAAGCGAAAACATTACCTTCATGAAACGGAACAAATTAGCATTCAGCGCGGTTCCAATTGAAATATGTTAATAACATAATATCCTAAAGCTAATATCAACATCCCAACAGATCAAGTAACTCGAGCGGCCACAGCGGTTTAAACACACTTATCCACAATAATATGTCATCATCATCTAAAACTCCAACACAATGTTATCGGTCTAGAACCAAAATCACCTTTAAACAAAAGCATATAGAGCATTGTTACTTCAAAATAAGCGAATTCTACGATATGGACACGAAGCATTATCAACCGGTTATTCGGCATAATCAAATGGAAACAAATAAACACAAGTTAATGAATAGAGGTAATCTGAAGATTACCGAACAGCGCGAAGACTCTCGATTTAAAAGTTGGAGCAGTGAGCGTTGAAGGATGAGAGGTTGCGGCTGTTGGGGAAGCTCTGAGCGTCGTGTAGTGTGGTGGTGTTGATAAGTAAGCGAGAATGTGGGGTTATAATGAAGATGGTCCGATGAAGAACAAAGGGTTTAGCGGCGTGGGTTATGGAAGATTCGGAGGGATGTCGCGGTTTGAATAGAGGATGCGTGAATGAAAGCGATGGTGGTCCGCAGCGATGGAGAGGAAGCGGAAGATTGAGGGTGTTGAGGCGGATGGGTGTGGAGAAATGGGTCAGGCGATTGGAGGAAGGTGAGAGCGGGATGTAGCGAAGAAGATGAGGTTGTTGTGGACGGCTGTGGTTTGGAGAAGATGAAGATGAGATATGGGTTAACGGTGGGAACGAAGCGGATGGAGGTGATTGTTTTGGAAGAAAGAAGATGGAAGGAAAACGGCTGAAAGGAAACAGAAGGGAATGGATGGTAACGATGAAGGCGGACGGTCCGTTAGAAGAGAGGATGAGAATTTTTTTATTTTTTTCTTTTTGTTTTCCGCCACAGCCGTTATAACTCTTCTTTTCAAATTGTCAAACAATTATCATGATTATCGATTCATGAACGAAACAAGAAGTTGGAGATTCATGCAATAATTTAAACCAAAACCGGAACATAGAAGAAAAATGAATTTTGAACCAAACAATGATCATAAACATTAAATCCGGGCAGCCACTAATGAACTTGATAATGCTCAAAACTTCATCCCACAAAGTGTTCAAAACAAATTAAAAATGACGATAGAAACAAGCTGCCCCATAGTTTCTCGGTTAGATGTACGAATAAACACGGTTAATCAATAAACCATCATGAAACCAACCCTAAACATCATTCAACCATAAATTCTACTTGAAATTAAAAAGAAATGAGCATACAACATGGTGTTCTAATATGCTTCTCGGCTAGATTCGCTGCAGTTTACGGCATCATCATTTAGCCTTCATCGAAACAAAAGCGGGATTCTTATCACCAATTCAAAAGAAAACAAAAATAACATGGCTGCCCACGACAGTTTCTCGGTCGATTTCTATGCATACAAAAATGCGGAAATAGAATTTCCTTCATCGAAACTATACAACCTTCATAAACTTCAATAAAAGTGAGAATAACGCAATAACACGTGCTGGCCCCAAATGGTTTCTCGGTTCAAATTACGCGATAGCCTAAACATAAAACCTTCATTGAAACTATTCTCGAAAATTATTCAAACACAAACTTTAATCGAATTTAAAAATGAAAACAAAATGATATCCTACTGATTTCTTGGTTAGTTTCTACGCGGATAAACGCGGAAACATTGTTACCTTCATCGAAACGGAACAAATTAGCATCCAGCGGTTCCAATTGAAATATGTTAATAACATAATATCCTAAAGCTAATATCAACATCCCAACAGATCAAGTAACTCGAGGCGGCACAGTTTAAACACACTTATCCACAATATGTCATCATCATCTAAAACTCCAACACAATGTTATCGGTCTAGAACCAAAATCACCTTTAAACAAAAGCTGTATAGAGCATTGTTACTTCAAAATAAAATTCTACGATATGGACACGAAGCATTATCAACAGATTATTCGGCATAATCAAATGAAACAAATAAACACAAGTTAATGAATAGAGGTAATCTTGAAGATTCCGAACAGCGTGAAGACTCGATTTAAAAGCTGGAGCAATGAACGTTGAAGGATGAGAGGTTGCGGCTGTTGGGGAAGCTACGGTGGCGTCGTGGTGAGGCGGTGGTGTTGAGCGGAAATGTGGCGAGAATGTGGGGTTATAATGAAGATGGTCCGATGAAGAACAAAGGGTTTAGCGGCGGGGTTATGGAAGATCGGAGGGATGTCGCGGTTTGAAGAGAAGCGAAGAAGATGCGTGAATGAAAGCGATGGTGGTCACGGCGATGGAGAGGAAAGCGGAAGATTGAGGTGTTGAGGCGGATGGGTGTGGAGAAATGGGGTACGGCGATTGGAGGAAGGTGAGGCGGATGTAGAAAGATGATGGTATGGACCGGTGTGGTTTGGAGAAGATGAAGATGAGATATGGGTTAACGGTGGGAGCAGGCGGATGGAGGTGATTGTTTTGGAAGAAAGAAGATGGAAGGAAAAGCGGTGAAAGGAAACAAAAGGAATGGATGGTAACGATGAAGGCAGACGGTCCGTTAGAAGAGATGAAATTTTTTATAATTTTCTTTTTTTTTTTTGTTTTCCGCCGTTATAACTCTTCTTTTCAAATTATTTATGAGGTAGCTTAACACATATATATAGTAATAAATTAGGTTTAACATATTTTTAAATGCCAAAGCCCTTTTCATGAAATGGGCCACACAAATGGTTTGGGTAAAAATAAAGCCCAATAATTTTTGTTTGGATTTTTGAGATAAAAATTAGACACTTAAAATTTTCAAAAGGTAAAAGTTCGGACGATAAATTATCCGAAAAATAATATGAACACATTAAAATAAACTACGGGTCTTATAAATTAAAGAAAAATTATTGAAATGGTTAAAATTGAAATAAAATGATAATAAAGAATATCCAGATTTTAAAAGCGTTTACGGTTAAGCGAGGCTAAAAATGTATCGAAAAATTAGGAGAGCACATTTTCATGATCTCTGGCGACACGTAGATTCATAAAGCGATGAGTAAAAGATAAAAATTTGAAATATTTTTTCATAATTTTCCTTGTGATATCAAATTGCTTTTAACGATCATTTTATAAAATGAAATATCGATATCACGAACATATAAATAATTTAAAATCAATGCAATAAGCAGACAGAGAGGTAAAAATCGTGGACTAAAATAACGGGTATTTTACAATTTAAAGCGATGTAAATATCGATTTAGACCGACTTTTGATCGGTTTAAATCTGACGAAATGATGCATATTAATATTGAATAATTTTTTTAATTTTAAATATAATGCAAGTAGAAAAATAGCAGGGTAAAATTTGGGGTGCAACACCATCACTTAATGCTCACTCTCCCCACTCCCGAAAATCCGAAGACCACAAAAAAACACACTTCTGTGCCTAAGGAAAAGGCAGCAAAGAAGAAAAATAAAGCCCCCACGACCGAAGACTCAGGAGTGAAGGTCGACAACCAGGTTGCGTCAACAATGGTCGATGAACAACCACTCATCATGAGACGACGAGGTAAAGTGCTCTTGACTCCTTGTCATGACACTGCCTTACTTTCACATGCTGATAGTAATATCATAATAAATACAACCATTGTAACTCCCGACCCTGCGCTTACGCCTGAAGTTGGTAAAGTGAAAAAAGACACTAATGCTCCCTTTGGGCAGACCCAAGTCCCTTCACCACCACCACAGGTACTTATTGTATCCTCTAATGTATCTTGACTTACTGAGTTATACCTATCTGATGTTTATACTTTTTCTAGGTTGAAGCTTGAGCAGGCGCATTTACACGACTACACTCTGCGCCTTCTTCACCTCATCATAGCAGGCTCCCAGCGTGGTTCTTTGGTGAGATCGTTTACATGGGTTTCTCTTAGTGACCCTGACTCAGTCACTAGTCCTTCCAGGCATGAAGATTATTGTTTAACTAGCTCTGACTCTAGTCTTTCAAATTCCCTGCAGGATTCAGAGGTTCCTCAAACCGTCACCGCGCCACTCAAATTCGGAATCTTTACGAGAGGGATGGTGGCCCTTTTGGGGCGGAGGATGTTCGGCCGACATGGATATTGATGATTTCGATGCCGCTTTGGCAAGATTGGATCAGTTTGTGAATCAGTACGTTTCATCTTCAGACTCTGATCACTCCCAGGTCTATGGTGACAAACTGGGTCCTGAAGCCACTAAAGTGAAGCAACTGACCGACACCATTCATACCTATGCCTTCAATCTGACTTGCCTCATTGCTTCCACGAGGATTCAGCTCTAGGACCGAGCTCATGGACACTATTACTCAACTAAAAGTTCTTGAGACTTTTGAATTCTCAAAGCTCATGGTGGCAGCATTTGAAAACATCCTTTCTCCCCTGCTGGCAAATATCACCCAGATAAAGGAAGCTGAACAGTTGGTCGACATCAAACAAACAACAGTGAAGAAGACCAAGGCGGTGGTCGAAGGGATAAAGTCCCGCATTAATCATAGACGACAAGAGCAAGGTCCTAAAAGGAAAAGAGTTGTTGAAATACGCAGTCAAATTGCTGCGTTGACGAAGGAGCTGGAACTTGTTGAAAAACAAGATAAGGAAATTGACCAGGCTAATGCTCTTGATCAAAACAAAATGCGTCAATTGACCAAAGATGCCCTTATCGTCAGTACTGCCACAACTCGAGTCGAAGAGGAATTGCATACTCTTAGGATAAGAGTTGCGGATTAACCAGTGTGTTGTTGTTCGTCGAGAGTGATTTGGGCGACTTCAAAGAAAATTTGGCAACTTCTGATTAATGTGACCTTTTAATGTACTTGTTTTGTGGTTCCCCATCTCTTGTAATATGAATTTTCAATTTATAAAATACCATTTCTTTTGGCATTCTGGTTTTATAATTTTGCACAATTAATATTTTTGTACAGTTAATATGTTGGCTCTGTTATTGCTATGTTCCAGCTCTGTTCGACACACATGCTTTACGTGGTCGTAATTGATATTTCTTGAAGAATAGGTTTATATTTCTTCAAGTATTTACCATTTACCCTCAGAATACGTCGATTTGGGGCCAATTCTTCAAGTTCATATGCATTATTGGAAAAAGCTTGGATTATTTTGAACGGTCCTTCCCAATTTGGGGACCATTTCCCTAACACCCTATCGTTTACATCCATAGTATTACTTTCCAAAATAAATCATCAACATGAAACACCTTATCCTTTACCTTTTTATTATAGGCTTTGGCCACTCTATATTTTGCCTCCCAAGGCATCAAGGGCCAACATCCTTTCTTCATCCAAATCGACCAACTCATCAGTCATCATATTCCAATAATCTTCAGATGGTATTTTATGTTGTCGTTGAATCCTCACAGATTGAACATGTATTTCTACTGGTAACACAATATCGTGTCCATATGCCAGTCGAAATGGGGTTGCCCCCGTTGCCTCTTTAGGAGGCGTTTACATGCCGCATGACTTGATCTAGCATTTGGTGCCAGTTTCTTGGCTTTTTGCCCACACGCTTCTTGATCAAACCAATTATTATTTTATTGGCAGCTTCGACTTGGCCATTTGCTTGAGCGTAATAAGGGGTAGAAGTCAATAATTTTATTCCAACTTCCTTTGTAAAGTCTTGCATTTCTTCCATGAACAACATGCCTTGGTCGGTTGTAATTGTTTGAGAATTCCAAGCCGACACATAATATGATTTTGTATAAAATCAATCACGACCTCTTAGTGGACATTTTTTAACGCTTCTGACCTCGACCCAATTTGTAAAATAATCAATACCGACCAAAATGTATCTTTGTTGTTTAGATGACTTTGGTTTTATTTCGCAAATCACATCTAAGGCCCATCCTCAAAATGGCAACTTTACAATGGCATGTAATTAGCTTGTTGTACGTCTGGATGCCCCCATGTATTTGACATTCTTGGCATCCTCGGAAAATTCGATACAATCTTTCCATTGAGGGCCAATAAACACCGATGCGCATCAATAGCCATTTCATCTTGTGTCGACTTGGTGTACACGCATGCTCCACTATGCACCTCGACACTACTACATATGCTCGCTTTCTCCTAGACATTTAAGTAATACCCTTGACGGTTTTCTTGAATAATTCATTTTCAATCAAAACAAAACTCGGGGAACGATATTTTATTTTACGATCATCAAACGGTGGTGACATGATAATCGACCAAGGGTTTTCATAAACACTTTCTTGCCCATTATCAATTGCTAAAATTTCAAAATTTTCTATATCTATTGTTCCTAATTTTATAATTGATAAATCACGAAGGGCATAATGAAGTAGCTCTAACCTTTTTCTTTACTTGGATAAACTCTTCATCTTCATTCTTCTTGTATCATGAGGCTTCTTGTGCTAGATCGTTAGCTTCTTGATTTTCTCGTCGGGTATATAGAAGGCTTGCTTGTTCGAACCGTTTTAACAACCTTATGGCAATCACGAAGTACATAATTAAATTCTCCTTAATGCATCTATATTCTTTTTATACTTGTTTGATTACCAATTTAGAGTCTCCCATAATTTCGACACTCCTTGCCCCAATTCGAACAGCGATTCAAGTCCGTAATAAGGGACTCATATTACGCCTCGTTATTGATGCGATGTCGTCGATAGTGTATTTGAACTTCTGCTTGGAATTCCACAGGAGAAATTATAACTCCTCCAATCCACTGCAGTTTTTGTGACTAGAACCATGAAATATAATTTCAAAGGCACTAAATCAACAAAATTTTCCGGCATAGCCACCATAGAATGGTCGACTAAGAAATCTGCCACTATTTGTCATTTCATTGCTTTTAAAGGCACGTATGTTAAGGAATATTTAGTTAATGCTAAAGCCCATTTACAAATTCGACTATGCAAAATTGGTTTAGACAACATATGCTTAATAATGTCGAAATGAGAAGAGATATAAACATCAAGTGGCTTTATGTATTGCTTCATTTTGATACAAGAGAAATACAAACACAGGCATAGTTTTTCTATGTCACTATACCTAGTTTCAGTACCATTTAACATACGACTAAGGTAATAGACAGGACGTTCAACATGATTATCGTCCTCTTGAACTAACATACTACCTATGGTGGATTTAAGTTTTATAAACAACCTTATAGGCCTATTTCTAAGTGGAGGTGCCAATATAGGAGGCTTCACGAGATACTCTTTTATTTTGTCGAAAGCTTCTTGATGCTCCTCTCGCCATATAAACTCCTCGTTTTTCAGTCGAAGTAGTGGTGCAAACGCCTTAGTTTTGCCACTTAAGTTGGAAATGAATCTCCTCAAGAAATTTACTTTTCCCAACAGTGACTGAAGCTCCTTTTTGGTCGAGGGTGGTTTGACGTCCACGATGGCTTTGGTCTTGCTTTGGTTGACTTCAATGTCTTTCTTATGCACAACAAAACCAATGAAATCTCATGCCTACACACAAAAGCACATTTTAATGGATTCATTTTCAACCCATATTTTCGCATTCTTTCGAAATATTTCCGAAGGTGCTCTAAGTGTGTCGATTTACTATTCGACTTGATTACAATATAAATCGATGCAAACTGCATGAAATTTTCAATGAAATCATGGAACCTAGTATTCATACCCTCAGATACGTTTCTTGGCATTCTTGAGCCGAATGGCATGACTACCATTCATAGGTGCCTAATGCCCACAGGCAACGAAGCGCCGTCTTGACATCATCATCGCAATAAAGATTTGGTTATAACAGCAACCATTAAGCATACTTAAATACTCAAAGCCGGCGAGATCGACTAGTATTTCACTAGCATGGCATATTCATCTTTAGGAGTGGAAACATTTAAATCTCTAAAATCAATGCACACTCTTAGCTTTCCATTTTCTTAATAAGCGGCACAATATTGGTAACCACTCGACATACCTTGCATTTCTAATGAACTTGCTTAGGAGGAGTCTTTCCACTTCCTCTTTGATCTTCGACATAACTACAGGTGCAAATTGTCGAGGCGTTTATTTTACTAGCTTCTTTCCAACTTTTATTGGTAATCTCAATTAGACCAATTCCCTGCTCAAACCTGGCATTTCATTATAGTCTCAAGCAAAACAATCTTTAAATTCTTTTAGTAAAGATATTACCTCGATTCAGAGCTTTTGGTCGATAATATTGGTCTTTTATCACCCTATTTTCTTCAAAGGATCTTGTGGGTGCATTTTTGGTGCCATAGGATCTTTTTGAACCTAGTGGTTCATCGTCGTATATGCAATCTAGACGTTGCTCACCGACACTTTTGTTGACCATCTTGCTTTTATCACGGTGGTTACGGATCTACGACGAAATTACTTCCTCGAGACGAAAGTTGGCGTACACGTGGTCATCTTTTCTTCTTCAGCCTCTCAGGCCGAATTTATTTTATTTTCGGCAATGTATGCCGAAATCCTTCTCAGAGCCTCTAGCTCAGACATCACCATCGTGATGGTTTCCCCAGCCTGTCAGCACAGGTTCCTCTGCATAGGGATCCTCTAAACGTTCGACATCCTACACGAATCCGTGGGTTTCATGCAGCTTCAACGAAACGAATGCCTCATTTAAGTCGGCATACACTTCTTCTACTGGATGGCAGGGAGCGATATTGGCCAATTTCATGTCTAATTGGTTCTGGCCAACAATATTAACATCCGCCATAAAGTACCCTTGATTAGCTTCGATGTTCTCTACAATACCATCTTCTCGCCATATGATCAAGCATTGATGCATAGAAGAAGGCACAACACCGACTCCATGCAGCCATTCTACGCCTTGTGATTATAACAGTGGAGCCTTGGATGACCATAAATATTGTCGGCCTGAATTCTTGAGCCGATGGTGATATTTACGGATTACACCATGGTAGTTTTTTCCTTCCCTCGTGATGCGACAAGACCACATTATGAGACCTTATATCGATTGTCGAATTTATCGATCCTCTTGAGAATGTGATGTGGCATTATGTTCATAGTGGCGCCATATACTAACACCTTGTTAATGGATGTCTCTTCAACCTTTGCTACGATCGCGATGACTTTAAATGGCTTCATAGCCATATCGGCCTCTCGAAAAGGTATCACGGCTCTCAATGGAGCATCGTTCATCACAAACTAGCAAGTTGGCTTATGTAAAGCCATTTCGGTGACATCGGATCACTAGTGTTCTCCATACATCGGTATGTTACTCTTACGGGAGTATAGAGACCACGTTGACCAAGATGTCTAAGCACGTAGTCGGAGGAAAAATCATCAATTGCCTCATGAGCCATGGTGGACTAGCTTATTAACACATTCTTTAATTTGTTGATTAACGATGAGCTCGACCTTTGGCTTGTACTGTCGAGGGTTCTTGCCTTTGTTGACAGCATTTTGTTTAGTAGAAGCAGCGGCTTGTCTTTCAGCCTGCTTTTTCCTCTGGAAACGTCTCCATTGAGTTTGAATCATTGGATTTTTTCCCATGTAATTCTCAGATACATGGCTCTTTCTCTTGGAACGCACTTCAAGTCGGTAGCTCATTGGTGCTTTCCCTTTTGCCTCTCTGATAACACTAGTAGCATTTGATGGCCCAACGACCATTTGAGGCTTGATCCATCTTCCTTTTGGTGCAGTGGCCGACGGAAAAAAAATTTGGCCTAAATTAGGATGATTGCCTTGGATCTCTTTTGTTCCATTGGGCTCTTCCCCTTTCCAGCTGCATTTTCTAGAAGTTTTCGTGACAACTCACGTCGATGACATGCTACATCGAGGCACAAACAACTTGAGCACCCTTGTTTTGCACGTCTGAGAAAATTCAACAAGTCTTCATCATCTACGGGTGAGCGTCGGCTAAATTGACGTGTGGACTCTCATCAGTGCTTTCTTCCAACATGGTATTGTCAGGCACTTCAGGGATGTCGACCATGTTGATGTCAACAGGTTCAGCAAACAAGGATTCTTCTTGCCTCAGAGGATCAGTGTCAATCTTACATTTTCTTGCGTGAATTTCAAGCGACCCTCACGGGTGACTTGAACCGGATCCACGAAAAGAAAACATTGAGAGATTGTGTGACCAAGATAATTATGATATTTACAAAACCTCTATTTTCCTTTGTTCTAATGGTGGCAATTTAGAATTTGGGAGCACTACTATTTGACCATCTTTGAGTAATAAATCAAAATCTCCTCGCATTTCCTAGCATCGAAAGTATAAGTTTTTGCGGGGAGTTCTTAAACTAGTTTCGACAGTAGGGCCTTTTCCTTTGACGAGGAAACAACAATTTACATTCATATCTTGTACGATTTTAATTCCATACATCCGTCGCCCTCTATCGGCGACATATAATCGACCTACGTATATGGGATCCGAATCATCGAAATTGACAACCTTATCTTTCTTAGACTTAGCCTTAGTATCTAACTTTCTCTAGTCGAAGGCGCTCAAGGTGTCGAACCTATCGATAATGTGACATACTCTTAACGAAAGTTGGATCTATTTTCTTCCTAATGGAGTAGTCAAACCTCCAACGACCATTTGAACAAGTTCATGCTCAGGCACTTGGGTAAAGCACCTTGCTTTTAACGATCTAAACCTATTTAGATAATCATCTATTGTCTCAGCAAATTTTCTCTTAATGCTTGACAATTCAACCAAACTAATTTTCGAATGCCCCTCATAAAATTGTTCGTGGAAGAGTTTCTCCAACTTCGACCATGAGTCGATCGAATCAGGGGGCAAGGTAGTAAACCACATAAAGGCTGCTTTAGTAAGGGACGAAGGGAATTTTTTTACCCTTAAGCCTTCATTATTTGCCATGTCTCTCGACTCAGTCAGGTATCTGGCGATATGTTCGACCGTCGACTCACTCGTTTCTCCTCCAAACTTAGTGTATTTAGAAAGTTTCCATCCTCTAGGGTTTTCGGTCTATAATATGTACGTTGATAATGAAGAAGAGTATGTTGGCCTTGGCATTGTATTCATACCATTTCGGGCCATGATTCTCTCGACAATGTTGGTTAAGTTATTCTCAACAACCAAATCTTCCTGTCGAACTTGATCAAGGACTTGATTAGCCTCTTGATGTCTTTGCACTAAAACCCTAGGTGCGTTGACAACGACATTCCTTTGAGGCGTTGCAGCTTGACCTTGGTATACAATTTCTTCTTTTGCTGCCCCCGTGTCTCCTTGGACATGTATTGGTTGTCGAACCGGATGTCCCTGTCGAGAAATCGCTTAGGGGCGCTTAAGAAGTTACATAGATGTGTTAACTGTGCAATAACCTAGCAAACTGCCTATTAGTCTCAACCGATTCTTGCACTATGGGGTTAAACATATTTCCCATTTGGTTAGTTAACATATTTACTAACTCATGGTTGCTATCATCCATTTGTTGCCTTAATCTTTTCTGAGGTAGTATTTAAAGGACAAAATGCGCATGTATGTGGACTACAAAGATACGAATAGAGCAAGTCCGAAAGACTATTTCCAACTTCCACATATTGATGTCTTGGTTGATAACACCGCTCAACACAAGGTTTTCTCCTTCATGGATGGTTTCTCCGATTACAATCAGATCAAAATGGCTCCCGAAGACATGGAAAAGACTACTTTTGTTACACAATAGGGCACGTTTTGTTACAAAGTTATTCCGTTCGGACTGAAGAACGTTGGCGCCACATATCAATGTGCCATGGTAGCTTTATTCCATAACATGATTCATCACGAGATAGAGGTCTCGTCGATGACATAATAGCTTTCGGTCCTGGGCGAAGAAGAACATCTCGATGATTTGCGAAAATGTTTGATAGTAATCTGAGACTAAGACTTAATCCTAACAAGTGCACCTTTGGAGTCAAATTCGGTAAACTCATGGGATCGTTATGGGTGGTAAAGGTATTGAAGTTGACCACCTTGAGTTAAAGTTATTTAAGGAATGTTGGCTCCCGTATCGAGAAGGAGTCGGAGGTTTCTTGGGAATGACTAAACTACATTTCGGATTCATTGCACATCGCGCCACTTGTGAGCCAATCTTCAAGTTCTTGAAGAAGATCAAGTAGTGAAATGGAGCAGCGATTGCCCGGACAGCTTTTGACATAATCAAGGGAGTACCTACAAAATCCTCTATCCACGATGCCACCTATCAAAGAAGACCTCTTATCATATAGTTAACGAGTATTAGAACTCAATGGGGTGTGTTGGGCAACATGACGAGTGCAGTCGAAAGAGTATGTAGTATACTACCTTAGCAAAAAAGTTTACCGACTATGAAATAAGATACTCACGGCTTGAGAAACTTGAAGCGCTTTGGCTTGGGCTGCTCGCCGACTAAAATAGTATATGTTGACTTCGCGCTACCTGTGTTGATCTCTAAGATGGATCGATAAAATACATATTAGAAACATGTTCTCTCGGAAGAATAGTAAGATGGAAAATGATCTTTGCCGAATCGACATCGATTATCTACTCGGTGATCAAAGGAAGTATAATGTGCGATCATTTTGCTCATAAAGGCCGTAGATGACTATCGGTCTACATGCATTTCGAGTTTCAAATGAGGATATTATGGTAGTGTTGATTCTGAAGAACTGGACCAGACAAATACGAGACCGGGATCGATGGACCATGGTCTTTGATGGAGCCTCAAATGCACTTGGTAATGGTATTGGGCGCCATCATTACATCTCTCTGATGACACGCATTTCACCTCGGACTATGTTTATGCACCTACAACATGGTCGTCTGAGCATGCATCATGGGTATCAAGATGCTATTGACTTAAGAATCAAAATTCTTACCAAGTGTATGGAGACTCATCTTTGGTGATCGGTCAGTTAAAGGCGTTGGGATACTAAGCATCAGATCTCATTCCATATCGAGCATGTGTTGAATATGATCCCTTACTGAAGAAATCACTTTTAGTCATATCCCGAGAGAGAATCGGTTGGGAGACGCATTAGCTATCATGTCATCTGTTCAAGGTCGAGATGGGACGACTAGCTCCCAATTACTATTGAAAGACTAGATGAACCGGTATTGTTGTAAACTTGATGCGGTAGCAAAGAGAAACCACTGGTTCTATGAAGTGAAGAGGTATCTCGTGGCTCAATAGTATCCAGGGGCATCATCAATGATAAGTTCTTAAGAAGATTAGCCTCAAATTCTTTCTCAACACCATACATACAAGCGCAGTTATGACTTGTGCTTACTCGGGTTATGTAATCGGAAAAGCAGTAGAGCGAATCATGGAAGAGATTACGTGAAGGCGCGTTCCGTACCGCTCGATGGATATAAATGGCTAAGAAGATTACGAGAGGCGGTTACTATTGGTCTACCATGGAGCGATTGTTACCTCTATATTCGATCTTGTCACAAATGCGGATATCAAGATGATGTGTGACTTACAAGGATTGGCATGAGATGTTGCCATTTATCTCCACGGTTGTCGCACTTCAATCTTAACATCTCTGAAACCCCTTCTCTCTCGAATATGGTATGGAAGCGGTCCTCCTATCGGGGTTCGAGATACCCCAATCGGAGTACTCCGGGCCAGCGAGTTAGATGAAGCAGAATGGGTCCGGACTACATTGACCGGATCACTTGATCGTGAAAAATGGCTCATGACCATGCCATGAACAACTATACCATAAGTGAATGATCGAGCATTCAATAAAAAGTCAAGCCGCGAGTCTACCAAGTCGATGATCTAGTAGTCAGCGCATCATTCTTCCATAAGGTGACCCGGGGCAAATGGACTCCCACCTGTGAGGGACCATTTGTAGTCAGCAGTATTTTCAGGGGCTGTGATACTAAGCACTATGGATGGAGGACTTCCCTCACCCCTGTGAATGCGGAGATAGTCAAAAATACTAAGCATAAGCGAGACCCACTAGGTTGGTAGCTGGGAAAAATAAGGCATCTGGCGAAGACGAAGGTTGAGCAAAGGTTAAGGATATATATACAAAATATACATAGTGCAGTCGAAAAGACTTGCAAAAGGGTTATCATTGGGCGAAACTAGAAAGGGTGGTCTAGGCAAAAGTTAGGGATTTAAGCGTCGACTATGTCTCGTCCGGATCACCTACTTATAGACTACACTACTATCGACTTGAAGATTCTAATGGCG